>CM031243.1:471300355-471900355 GCA_018340775.1 Taxus wallichiana var. yunnanensis | reverse complement strand
GAGTAAATTTGGGTAATTCCCATTGCGGAGGATATGAATGAAGGGGGACGGAAGGGTGAATAGGCTCCCGACAAACTTGCTCGTATGTCAAGGTGCTACGACTTCCCAAACAGAAGCCTCCAGATTTTGCATTTTGTCCATCATTTGTTTGATGAAATCCGTGGTTGGATGAGATGATGGTGCGGTTGTGGTAAACAGAGGCAAATTAGGCCACGGGCCTCCGCTAGACTCTGGTGGGGTTAAGTGTTGATAAGGTATGGAGGATGAATATGTTGGGGCGACCGAATAGGGATGTCCTATATAAGATGTTGAGGTCACCGGATATGTGTATGGGAATGAAAAGGTAGGTGGAGCTTGAGAAGGGAAGCTCGTGTGGATAGGAGGCAGCGAGCAAGTCAAGAACGGAGCCGTCTGCAAGAGAGATGAGGTGGGAGCAGTTGGCGGTAATGATATGTGGGGTCCAAGATTAACCAAAGGAAAGCCAATCTGTGTCGTATGAACCTCTGAAGCCGTCGGATTAGGAGACGGGGCTAAAGATGCAGAAAGCAAGGCGGTGTTATCAGGTGGAGTGGGAGCTAGATGAGTAGCTATACTAATAGGCATGCCAACAAGGAGTTGACCATCGGGCGTACGGTCAGGGGCATGAGACAAATAGTATTGTACAGCGCTAGGATTAGCATCCAGAAATTTGGCAAATTCCTTATCTCCTACAGGAATTTTGGGGATCTCACTGGTGTCTGTAGGGTTCCCTATAGAATGTGAAGGGGGTGATTCAGGCAAAGGCACAGAGCAGGCATGTGAAACCATGGCGGCGGCTTGCTTCAGTGATAACAACCATGGACAAGAGTACACAGTAGGGCTTCAATCTATCAGGAATAGAAACAGCCTCAGAATGGTGAAATTGGTAGGTTGCTGGTGTGACAGGAACTATAAAAGAAAGGAACCGGTATCGGTCTGATGACCGATGTCGGTTAGGCTATAGCCGACGTCGGTCAGTTAACCGATGTCGGTGTAATAAGATTGGTATAAGAAAATATAAGAAGCTGCTGATTTGATTTTTAACAATGCTTAGTACCTTTATCAATTTGTTCTGAGGTGATCACAGAAAATAGAGTATGACAGGGAAAACAGAACTGAAAACAAGCAAAATGCACACGCAAATCCAGAGATTAACCCTAGGGTTAATTTTAATTATTGTGGGCTTATGCCTTTAGACGTAGAATGATGTCAGAAATCCTAAACAGAAGACTTAGAGGAAATGTCAGGTTTGTTTTGGCTTATAAGGTTACCTCAATCGGGCGGAGGAATACCGCGGAAAAGGGGGGATGTTTGAGCTGTTGTGTTAATTGTGAAGTGATTCGGTATGTGTTGTGCAGTGAAAGTAAGATTAATTTCTGTCAATACCATGGATATCACCCCACATGTACGACACATTACTTAATCTATGTTCACTAGAATTGAAAACAAAAGCAAGAATGTGATGCACGTGTTTTAAAACCCAAATCGAAAATGATATTCGATGAAGCAAAAGGGATGACTTTCACTAATGCAAAGATGTAAAAGCAAAGCAAGTTCTTTTACCAAAAATAACAAAATACCTTGTGAATATCTTTAGAAGAAGAAAACAACAAGTATGCTCCCTATATGAAAGCAAGCAAGAAAGAAAGAAACCCAAAATGGGTCCCACTGCGTGCAAAATGTTTCACTCGGAATGTTTCAGCTTTTGGGAATAGAGTTGTTTCTATCCTTTCATTCCTTTTAGAAATAGATAAGGGTTAGGGCTAGGAGGAATACCTGTTGAATGTCGAGATGGTGTGCGCGTACCGTAGAGAGAGATCAGGTTGATTGCGAAGAACTCCTTTTTGTCTTGGAAGGACTACCTGCAAATAAGAATACAAGACCACAAGATTTGATTAGACAATAAATGAGGGAACTGCCTTGGGCCCAGGAAATATAAAACTTCCTTTTGAAGGTGGTCAGTTCCCCTGCTAATATGAATTAACACAAAATATTGTAAAATAACAATTAAATTGCCTCGTTGAAACAAGTAGGGGAAAGGCTGGTTTTGGTTTTGAGTATGATAACCGATACTGGTTCTTCTAACCGATATCGGTAGAAGGCTATGTTTTAGGAATTTTGGTGAGGGTAGCTTGTAGGGTGGCTGTATTTGTTTGTAAGGCTAGTAAATGAGTAGGATTAGGTAACGGGGTGATGAGGGGGTACAGAAATGGTGGTTAGGTGTAATGTGTTGCTGGGTAGTAGATCTAGAAATAGATTTATGATGGCTGTGATTCAAAAGTCTAAGAAATGTTATCAAAGAGAACACACAAGATACTACTTACTGGTTATTGACGAGAATGCAGGTTCAAGAACTGTGATGACAGAGGCAGAACTCAGATAGGATGTCCCGACAGTCAGAAGAGGAGATATCTTCCCTCCCGATGATCAGCTGAGTGTCACAGGGCTCTGGTTATTCAGTTGCAGTCTTGGGCTTGATGTCCTTCTCTGCAAACTCTTCTTCTTTCTTCACTTGTCTCTGCTTGGCCAAGTAAAATCCAGATTCCTTCGATCGCTTCTAATGATCCCGATTGATCCCCAAAATTCCCCTTTTCTTCCGACTCTTCCCACCCTTTGTTTCGATTAGGAAGGTCATTTACGAGGCCGAAGGTAGTTACATGTAACGACGAGCGGTCAGTAGGAACCGGTATCGGTTAGGAAAAAGTGGGCTATTTTTAGTAAAATAGCCAACTTTCCCTCTGCTTTTCTCAGGGATTAGTTGCGGGCTTGGTCAAGTAGCTACAAGGTCGGTTTGGAGTGCGAGTAAGGAGGCCTTAGTCATGGGTGTGAGTCTAGACCAAGTCATAGGTCTTAATTAGGTTAGTTTAGGGTTAGGGCTAAGTCATGATGAGGTGGCAAGGTGAGGTGGCAGGGATGGAGATGTTGATTTATTAATTATAGGATAATTAATAAATATTGTGTAAGGTTTTAGGTGATGAGGTTAGGTTGCGAAATGGGATGCGGGTCAAAGGGGGTCAAGACACAAATTTGGTGTCTACAACCTTCTCTAAGTTTCCTTCATCCTACCTATCGATTACCCCCCCACTGGATTTCTAACATTTTCCTGTCACTAAGGAAATAGGGGACTTCACATTTACACCGATTTCCATGACCTCAACTATGCCTACCCAAAAGATGATTTTCCTCTACTGCAGTATTAACCACCTGGTTGACCTTCTTCTGGCCATGAGATGCTATCGCTTATGGATGGTTTCTCGGGTTATAACCAAATCTTGCTCACCCCAGAGGATCAACACAAAACCGCATTCATCACCCCTTGGGGGACCTTCTACTATCAAGTCATGCCTTTTGGCCTTAAAAATGTTGGTGCCACGTATCAGTGGGCTATGACCTACATTTTCCATGACATCATGCACCACATATTAGAAGATTATGTAGACGATCTCCTCGTAAAATCCAAACATCGATCCGAACACCTTACTGTCTTGAAAACCATCTTTGATCACCTCATCAAGTATTGTGTTCACCTTCAACCCAAGAAATGTGTCTTTGTGGTTCTCTCAGGAAAGCTCCTGGGATTTATCGTTTCCTTACGTGGTATAGAGGTTGACCCTGCTAAAGTCAAGGCCATTCTCGAAATGCCTCCACCCACTAACCTTCGCCAACTTTGTAGTTTGCAAGGCAAGTTGCAATCTATTCACTAATTTATTTCCCAACTCTCCAACCGTTGTCAACCGTTTCATCACCTTCTTAAAAAGGATGTCTCCTTCAAATGGGATGACGACTGCCACAACACTTTTGAGGCCTTAAAACAATACCTTCTCCAACCACCCGTGCTCGTCCAGCCTAAAGATGACCAACCTTTTACCTGTACATCTCAGCTACTGATCACTCTTTAGGGGCCATGCTCGCTCATCATGATGAACAACATAGGGAGCAGGTGGTTTATTACATAAGCCATACTCTTCTAGACTACGAAACCCGATACACCCATCCTGAAAATTTTGCTTAGCCTTAGTTTTTGTTGCCACCAAACTTCACCATTACCTACTCAACCACAAAACCTATGTTGTGACCAACACAAACCCCTTACACTTCATGTATGCCAAACCCTACCAAAATCAACGTGCAACACGTTGGCTCATGCTTCTAGGCTGACCTAGATCTTGAATTTATTCACCAAAAATATATCAAGGGCCATATCATTGCTGACCAGTTCATCGATGCACCACTTTCCAAAATCAACCTTCAAATTTTGATTTCCCTGATGTATCCATTGCTACCCTCTCTTTGGATGATGACCCTTACCAAATGACCTTATTCTTTGATGGTTCCAAATGTCAGCGTGGGGGTGGTGTAGGTATTATCATCATTCCACTTGATGGTGAACCCATGCCCTTATCATTCAAGCTAGAATTCGAGTGCACTAACAATATTTCCGAATATGAAGCACTCATATTGGGTCTCATGACTTTTATGCCTTAGATGTTAAGTCCATTAATATCTTTGGTGATTCTCAACTAGTAGTAAACCAAGTCAATGGTTTTATTAGTGTCATAATGAAATACTTCAAGAGTACAAACATTGTGTCAACACCATGTTGACTACCTTTGATCGATATAAAATTCAAACTATTCCGTGATCGACCAATAAATTCATAGATACTATGGCTTGTCTCGCTTCCCGTACCTACTGCTTCTCCCCGCCGATTCAGACATCTTTGTCACCGTGAAACGCATACCAAGACCTTCTTATAAACCTTGTTGTGTTAACCTTATCCGAACCACCTCACTAAACACATAAGACCTTTGGTATAAGCGTCTTGCTAACTACCTTTCCCTTTCTATCTTACCCCCTGACCTCACACGTAATGGATAGTGCACCTTTCGCAAAAGGGCCTCTCATTATATCGTCATGGGTGGCCTCATTTATAAACATGGCTTTGATAAAGATCCTCTTACGATGCCTTACCAACTCGAAATCCCCTATACCATTAAGGAAGTTCGTGATGGCATATGCAGAGGTCACTTCATGGCCTTGTTATTGCTAAATGCATTCTTTTCCTAGGCTATTATTGGTCAACCCTTAATCATGATTGTTGTGATTACGTTAAGTGTTGCGTAAAATTCCAAAACATGCCAATCTTCATCATACACCTAGTCACACCTTACAGGTCACTGTGACCTTTGGCCTTTCTCTCAATGGGTTTGATCTTGTTGGTGAGATCAATCCTCATTCTTCCCTAAGACATCAATGGATCATTACCTCTACCAAATACTACACCAAATGGGTTGAAGCCGACTCCTAATCTCCACTAAAGCCGAGAAAATATGTGAGTTCATCAATCATCACATTATTTGTCGCTTTGTGTTTCACATCATCTTATCACCGATAATGGCAAGTAATTCAAAAACAAAACCCTACATGAAACTTTTTGATGCCTCCAACATCCAACTAAGCTTCTCTTCACCATATTACCCACAAACTAATGGCCAAGCCTAATCCACCAACAAAACCACAACAAAATTCTCATGAAAGTGGTTAATGATATCTGGTAGGATTTGCATATGCACATTCCTTTCGCCCTTTGGGTGTACCATACTAGTATTCACACTTCCACCATCGCTTACTCCTTTTCTATGGTCTATGGTACTAAGGTAGTTCTTCCTCTCAAATTCCATATCCCATCTCTTCGTATTTCTTTCAAGACATGCTCACCGATGACAAATTTTGCCAAGACCATTTCGCACAACTTGAGTTATTAAATGAATGTCGTCTTCATGCTCTCAACCATCTTTAAGTCTACCAAAAATGCATCAAGTGTGCCTATGACAAACGTGTCCATGAACGCACCTTCAAGATTGGTGATCTCATCCTCAACGAAAATCAACATGTAACCAAAGAAGAAAAAAAAGCAAGTGGGCAAGTTTTCTCCTAATTGGCTTGACCATACATCATGACCCATGACTATGGATCAGTGCTTATCATTTGTCTTCACTAGACGGTAAGCTCCGAACGTGAGCCCTCAATGCCTTGCATCTTCAACTCGCTCTAATGTTCACTTCTAGTCCTACATCACTATTTATATAGTTCATGCTCTTCCCTGGAGCACCATTTACCTCTCTTTTCCACACCTCATCCCCAATGACTAAACAAGGAATCATGTGATTACCCATCACCCTTTTGCCTTATCTTGAATATGTGCACCATGGCTCTACATATGGCATGATTCTCATGGATACTTTTCATCTTCTTTTAGATGGGATCCCATGGTCATTTAGCCTCACCTTCTACACAAGAACCAAATGCTTCGTTATAGTCTAGTCCATGACTTAAAAACTAAAAAAATATGTATATATATTCCCAAAATAAAGAGATTAACTCCTTGAGTCAAACTTCCAATATAAAGATGAATCCCTCAAAAGGACATCTTCCACCTCAAATCGCCGCTATAAGTAGACTCGCTCCTCGAAGGAAAGCTATAAAAAAATCTTGCAACTCTCTACATAGTCTATCCAAAAAGAAGACTATTTTCTCAAAATAAAGATTCAAAATCTTCCCACATCGATCAACTTTGTAAGACCTCAAGAGACATTGTTCATCCTATATGATCAATCTATCTAAAAAAAAAAAAAGAAAAAGAAAAGAAAACTTTTTCATCATGGACTTGCCTATTATGATCTTGGATTTCTTTCCCAAGGCATTTTGCTTCATAACATATGACCTAATTACCTTCACCTCCTTACCTACTGTCTTTCCACTTCATACCTCAAGGGACCTGCTGAACCTACGACATTTGGTGATCATGTGACTATTTTCACCTTTCGAATAATCAATCATGCAATGTCTTTAGGGTCTTACGTTCACTAGCCTATCTATAGATATGGTTCGCACATTTTGATCCTTGCCAATCAAGTGGCTTTCTTGCCTCCTCTTATCTTTTTACTTCTTTATTACTTTTGATCATCCTATATAGGACTAGCCCCTCGACACTTGTTTTTTGGGATTTTCTTCTCTCACCTCAATCAACCTAACATCACCCACCTATCCACCTATTCTCCACCCAAACCTAAATGACCTCAACCTAATTATACCTATGGCCTAAAATCAAACATACCTATCAACCTACATACCTCTTCTCTAATCTACCTATACCCTCCCAAACCTAAATGACCTCAACCTAATTATACCTATGGCCTACAATCAAACCTACCATCAACCTATAAACTACCCGACTTAGTTGACATTGACTTAATCATACCTATGACCTCGAATCAAAACTACCTATCATTCAACATGCCTCTTATTCTATCTTCTCATATTCTTCCCTAGCTTATGGGAGAACTACATCGGTCCGAGGTCCCTTTTCACCGGGACTATCTAGGCAAGACTTCGAGGGCATGGGGTTCTTGGAGGTTAACTCAACCACCCTTTACCCTAACCATTTCCCCACATGTTTTCTATTAACATTATTTCGTAATTAGTTTCCATTTTTCATAACATTTGGAAATTTACCACACATGAATATCTACCATTTTATCACATCCTAAAAACATCCAATCAATCATTTCATATTTCCATGATATCAAAGATTTTGGAAATTTACACCATAACATAGATATTCATCATCATTTATTTTTCCAAGTTACCAATAATTGAACATTAACTCACAACAAAAACCAACGTGACTTAATCCATGTCTTAACCGAAGTCAACTCTACCATGCCTAAATAAACCCGACTCCACCATGCCTAAATCAACTCAACCATGCCTAAAGCACCGGACTCCATCGTGCCTAAACCAACTCGACTCAATCCATGCCTATGACCTCGACTTCGATCCATGCCTATACCCGACTCAACCATGCCTATAACCTTACTCACCATGCCTATAACCACTCGATCCATCCCTATAACCTAACTCGATCCATGCCTAAACCGACCCGACTCCATCATGCTAACTCACCTAATTTCCATCCATATCAAAGTAACAAATCCATATCTCCTCTAACACAAGCCATACAACCACTATCTCATAAACATATGAACACATCACAAAATATCATGAATATCATCATGTAAATCAATAAATGCCTATCTCATCATGGCCATTATCTCAAAATGTCAATGCACATAGGCCATATACAATACAAAATGTCATTGTACGCAGGCCGATCATATATACAAAAATAAATATAAAATATCTTTAGCACATGTGCCAATATATACTCAAAATATACATAATCACTCGTACATCCTCACTTTGCCATCGCATGCAAAGATGGTGACTAGCATATATATCCCAAAAATCACTAGTATACATAAAAAATCAGGTGACCACATCTCAGGCATCTCACTTTGGATATCCTCCATCTTTGTGTCACTTGTACCCTCGACCTCTTGTGTCCCTATTGGCACTTCACCTGCACTAGTCACCGTGAGCTGGTCACCTCCCCTACTCAGGCCTCGTAGCTCGTTGACCTCCTGTGCTCTCCACACTATGAGTGTGGGATCTCATCCTCTCATTGGATTCCTCGTTGTGTCCTATACTCTCTCGTAGGATAGGAATTCTATCCCGCCGCCATGAGTTGGTCCTAATAATATCTCACCTCACCTAGGGCATCCATAACCTAGATACATGCATGGTCTGTGGTGGTCCCATAGGTCTCGGGGGCACTATATCTACCCTATGAAACCTACCCTACATTGGCATGTGCACTAGGACCATCTCCCTATGCCTATGGTGGTGACCCTCCCACTCCACTGCCCGTATCCAGGCCTTTAAGACCCCAATCTATGTCCAAGATGTGACCAAATGGCCCTCAGAAACCTACCACTTGAGCCGCAAGGTTGTCATCCGACCATCTCTATCTCCATCTCTTCCACCTCTCTCCTCACCATCCGGGCTGCCAGGATTGGCCACATGTACTCATAGCTCTACTACCTCTACCTCGACACCTCCAAACCGTGTTCCGTAGTATACCTATCTAGGTAATCAACGTCTACTACCTTTTTATGGGGAATCTCTCTACACTGTAATGGTCACTAAGTCCTGCTACCATGGCCTCGGTGGTATGGTTCTCGCCATGCTACCCACCACCACTATCTATACCCATCTGCCACTCCGACATCATCTATCAGTGTGAATCCACTCTTGCTGCCTCCTCCTGTCCTAACCGACACTTTGTGGGTCGTGGTGGAGATAGAGGTCTCTCCACGTCATCTCTCTATATCTTGTGGGAAGGGTGGTGGTACGTCCTATACCAACCCAAACCGCATCTCGACCCACTCTATAGGTATCCACTCGTGCTCTCCAACCCTCCTCCCCTCTATCTATAGATATTTATGGAGCCCATCTAGCTCTACATCCATCTCTGTCGGTATGAGGGGAAGCCATGTAAGGCCTCCAAATGATTTCCACCTCGGAAAAACCCTCCAATAACTTCCCTGTAATAGGCTACATCGTGCAGTAGCTCTGGTACTCGAGCCTCTCCAATGTCCAAAGACCCACCGCCTGCACTCCAACTCTCAAAACTCTATGTGGGAATGCATCTTCTCGAGGCATCCCCACTTTGGTCAAACACAAGCAATGTTCTAAGCCCAAGAATGCAGTAGTAAGGCCCTATAGATGTTGAACCACCACAATCACCCGTAGGCCCATAACTCTCTATATACTGCGTCAACAATGTAGGTGCCCATGTGAACACGGTCTCTGCTATATCATCATGTCATGTAGCAATCCCATCAAGGAGTGTGCGAACCATCCACCCTCTACATCCGGATGTAAAGCAGGCACACTACCTCCATTAATAGGACCACCACCTCTTATCTCCTCTAGATGGGCTCTATACATCACTCCATAGCCCATGCTAAAGCACTATGGAATGTCAAGTCTCGCTACACCTCACCAAAAATGGGTGCTTGTGAGCTCCTCGGATGCCTCTCGAGGAGATAGAATAAACTCAGGTCACTAATATGGGCAACCGAAGGATCCTATATATGTCCTCCAGGTGATCGTCATCTCGCCTGTCGGGAAATGGAAGGTGTTGGTCATGCGAGTCCCATTTATCGATGAGGGAAACCATAAGACTCGCTCTGGACTACATGTCGGCAGGCATCTCACACCTATCAACCCCACCTCCGCTCACATGTCATTACTTCTCTGTGTTGTGCTTACCCATACTCTCGATAATAAAGGTGGCACCCGATCCCTCATCTCGTAGCTCGTCTTGAGCCTCGCATCTAACAAGAACAATGTATTAATAAACCTTCCCATCTTACCCTATTTTCACCCCAACTCTCAACCTCTCTTTACCCAAACCCACCTATCTAAACCCTCACCCAAACCACTCATTCTACCCTCACTTACCACACCACCTATCCTAACCCTTACCCAAACCACCTATTCTACTTGAAACCTATTTACCCTATCCCTTACCCAAACCACCCATTCTCCCCAAACCTATCTACCCTAATCCTTACCCACACCACCCATTCTCCCTTAACAATTTTCCTCTCACCTAACCCACCCTTAACCCTACCCTTCTACCCTAATCCTCACCCCAGGCTTAACTAAATCCTCCTACCTGTTATTTCCCCGACCGATAATGATCTCCACTTGACCTAAGCATCGGGTCACTATTCTTGTGACTGCACTGGTCACTACTACCGACATCGGCCACATGCTAACGCGCATCGGTCCACTATTCTGTTTCCCGCCACGATCCCTCAACCCTATTTTCCTCCCCCTACCCATTCTACCCACCCAAATCCCTCCTTACCTCCTCGCTTTTCCTCTCTCAACCTTTTAACCCAACCCCTACCCTTCTCTATCCCTATTTCCCTCTCTTTTTACCTTATTTTCAAATTTTCACCCCCAACCCCATTTTTAAACATTTTTACATTTTAACCAAATTGACAAATAACTCAATCAAAAGGTTTAGATCTTACCGTATCACACTACCATTGACGTGGTGGCACCTCCGGCCACCGCACTGGTCCACCCGATCCCTCTCCTGCCTCTGCCATCACCAAATCACCACCGTATCTCCACACCAATCACCTCGCTCGCTTCGATCTCGTGGCCCCACCTCTCACTCCACCAATCCCGCCTACGTGGCTCACCAACCAAACTCTAAGATGTCCTTGTTTGTCCTTGTCCTCTTTTCTCTCTTCTTGTCTTTTTCTCCTTTTCACAAATAACAAATGAATTTTCAAAACACAGGTTTTTGCCTTTTATAATCTACATTTCGACCGACGTTGGTTATCCCTTGACCGATGTTAGTCTAATGCCCTATCCAACCACCGTTGGTTCCTCTCCACCATCATTGATTCATACCTGACCATGTCAATTACCCCGCATAATCATTACCCTCACATTTACCTTATTTTCCTAACCTCCTCTATCTTTTGCTTCCCTACACCTACCTCGACCACTTTACCTTCCCTCTCCCCCGAACCTTCTTCAACCTTACCCCATCGGTCATTGGCGCCTCCTTATTTTTCCCCTACCTCGGTCTTCCTGCCGCATGACTTATCTACCTAGCCCCAGGACACTTGTTTGTGACCTTTGACCCCATGTGCTCGTTAAACCTTGTGACACCATTACCCATGTTGTTTGACCTCAATCCTTTACCTTTCCTATTGACGTGATGTATATCCTCGACCCAACCTTGGTGTATGGGAACACACCTAAACATTCCTACACCTGACCCATGTCATGTTTTCCTAACCCTATCCTATACCCGGATACCAAAATCACTTCACCTTTATCTAGATAAACCGATCAACCATGGAAAATATCGATTTTTTTCAAGCTCTTGACCCAGTGCAGTTCCACAATTTATAATGTGTATGTGTGTTTAATTGCCACTACCTTTTACCCATGACCTCGATATGTATTTTTGTCTCGCTTTACCTGCTTGTTGCCATTTCCACATTTTTACCCATTTACCTTTATTGTCATCCACCCATCTTTTTTTAACCACTCACCGCTTCTATTATCCACCTCACCAGCCTTGGTTCGAGGTCACCTCATTCCCACTTGGGATAACCACATCCCACTTGGGGCCATCACACTCTATTTTTGTTAGCATCACTTACCAATATAAGCTATGTAACAAAAAGGGGAAAAATGCAGACCTCAAAATTGATCACGCTCCTTGGCCCCTTGTTAATTAATCGACCTAAACACACTCATCTAACCATGGCCCTTTCCCCACATTACATTAATTTAATTACTTTAATTAAATTAATCAATTACATTCATTTTAATTATTATTTAATTACCCTAATTAATTAAATACCTACCCCTCCACCTCATCTAGCCACCTCACCTAGACACCTCACCCTAAGCCTATTATTAGTAACTTGCCATAACTAACTAAAACCTAACTAACAAACCCAAATTAAAGACTTAAACTCCATCCTCATAGACACAACTGGTCACCCCGCACATGTCCGGATGAATAGTGAGATCTGTAGCCGCTTTGAGCCACGATCTCCTATTTTTAGCATGTCCTAGGGAATCCTACCCTAACCGACACTCGGTCACCCCTGAACCGATGCCGGTCAGCCCGTAACCACTATCGGTTCACCATTAATGTCCATTTCTTACCTCATTCTCGAGGTTGGCACATTCATAATGAACTCGGGGCATGCTAGCAAACAACAACGATCTCTCTCTCATGCAAAGACAACCATCACCCATCCGTGAGGCCATCCAACACCGATTGGCTAAGAGTTGAGTATAACTAAGCAAGGAGCCCAAGTAATCCATATAAGAGCTCTGTAATATTTGGTGACTCTCCCACACCACTCACTCCACACCAAAGATCTTCAATCCACATGCACATCCACATGCACCAGTTTTAAGGTAGTTCCTCCTAGCCAAAAGGAAGCTCTCATGGTCATCTCTAGATCAAGGAGTCGACGCTGTAACAACCTCCAACCATTTATAACAGGTATTCCTCTACCACCTTTTACCTTATCTATTTCATCAAATACTTCTCAGAAAACTAAGAAATCAAGTGAAACACCTCCACCCAAATAACCAAAGTATAAACATTAATTGAAAATAACTCCTCAAGCTAATTGAGATTAGAATCCTTGAGGTGTTGATGGTGACCCTTGGGGATTTGATTCTCATTTTCATGCTTAGAAGCACAAATGACTAGTTGTGGCTTCTCTCTTGGCTCCAATGAAGCCAAGTACCTAATTGAGAAAGGTCCGGTCCTTCGAATTTTCCCCTTTCTCTCAAAATCAACTCCAATAATGGAGTCTTTTTGCAATCCTTCTTTGATGGATGATGTGGAAGAGATGGTGACATCCTCTTGCTCTTTTCCTTCCTCTGCAGCTGGTGTGGCTTTTGGAAGATCAGACTCTTCCAAATTTAATTCAAGAGGCATGTTTCAAAATGGAGGTTGTTCTTGCATGTTCTCTTCCATGGTAGTAGGTTATTGTGGTTGAAGGATGAATGATGGGGAATAGAAGGTTGTAACTTCTACAGGCTCCTCCTCATCAAAACATTCTTCTAAGTTTGATAGGAAATCAAACTCTTCAATGTCCTGTTGTAACAAAGTGTCTCCCTCTTGCATGGTGACCTTCAAATCTTCATTATTTTCACCATATGGAGCTTCATCTTCAAACATGAAACTAGTGAGTTCAAACTCTTCCAAAAATAAAATTTTTGAGAGATTGAGTGGGAGAGAAATCTGCAATTTATTATGCAACCTTCTCATGATTCAGTGCCTATGAATCCATTTTGGTCACCTCTATAATGGACTCATCAATCAAATCGGGCCCTTCAAATGAAAGAAAAAAATCTTCAATAATGTTTCCTTCATCTAGTTTTAACTCGATTTGATCTCTTCCAGTTGCTCCTCTTGAATGTGACTTGGAGCTGATTGTTTTCCTCCTTGATGACTGGTTTTGCAACTTGAAAATGATCATCAATATTTTCAAACAAAGTGCCACCATGGACACTACATTTAGAACAAATTGATTGTTGATCTTCTTCTTCTTCTTCTTGTGCTACCACAAAATCATCCTTATCCACCACTGGATCTTTGACCTTGACCTCCTCTGTGGCTTAACCAATAAGGGAATCTTTTCAATTCCAAATTTAAGAGCCAATTTGACCAAGATTTTGATCATTTATTATTTTCTAGGATCTTATTCTTGTTGTCCTTGTTTGGTTGTCTGATTTTCATCTTCCCATCATGGATTTGGGGATGCAAGAGGAGGAGTGGATGGGGTCTCAACTAGTTTTACAACTATTTGTGGTGTGAAGGAAGAATAGAATTCTTGTTTGTTTGGAGGGAATGAATACTTAGAAGGGAAAATGGTAGAGGAATTGAGATGAGATGGAAGATTAGGAGATGGAGAAGGGAAATCAACACTTTGGGCAGCATATAATGGGCTTAAAACTTGATAATGTTGAAATGATAAAGATTGGGAGGGAGAAAATTAAGGACAAGGAGGTGTTGATTTACTTACCCATTAACAAGGTTGTCTCACACTTTTCTCATATGCCTCTATCTCCTCCGTCCATTTTACAATTTGGGGAAGCATTTCAACCAAGAAATCAAGCTTCTCCTGAGAAATGTAGTGTCTTGGAAAAGGGCCTTCCCATGGACAAGGTGCCTTGCAACCAATCCTGAAGGCCTTCATCTTTGATGTAGCCCTAGATTAAAACATGTTATCCTCCATTCTTTGGATCTTCTCTAGTAGATCAGTGTTCTCCACATAGGTTTTTTCATTATATGCAAACCCTTCTTCTTGATAAGCTCCATACCCAAACTAGTTTTGGAATTGTTCATATGGGTAAGCATAATGGTTATGGATCTGTTCATAATGATGATATGGAGAATTTGAGAAATACATTGGAGGTTGATTCCACTACTATAAGTGTGAATTCCAAGATGGTAATGAAGTCATGATTGGAAAAATTCATGGGATGGAAGAAGAATGAAAGAGATGGAAATAGAATGGATGAAAATGAATGGAAGGAAAGTATGCAACTTAGAGAATGGGTTTTGACCAGATGGAGTCACCAGATGTGCTTTGCATGTGCCTCTAAAGGCTGAATCTCACCAAGAACACATCAACTTGATGAAATGAAGTGGTAAGGTGCTTCAAACTTGTCCCACCAGGCATTCCAAAATGTTAGTGTAAAATCACAACACCCCCGAATCACCTAGTTTTGTGTGGGGCATTCGGTGTGATTTTCATAACATTGGACCATCTCTCAAGCTTTGGGACTTGCATACTTGAGATGGACCTCTAGAGAAATTTGGTTCTTCTTCCTAGACTACCTGCCACAAGCTACTCTAGTGCAGGAAAACTATCTAAACCTAATCTAACTTCCAAGGAGATAATGAGAGAGAGAAAAGCAAGAAAAACAAATCCTACACTAAAGCGGTGATACACCAGAAAAGGAAAATGTTGATCACAAATCCAATTGCCTGAAATGGAGAGAGGTGAGCAATGGAGAGGATGGACAAGATGCATCACGACCAAAGATAGAGTTCACACCGAACACCACTTTGAACCCCTTAAAAACGGCTCCCAAAACTATGTAAAAATTGAAAAGTACACACATAATACCCTGCAATGATGAGAGGCAAGAAAAGACAATAAAACGAGAGGATGGATAAAATGCATCACGAAATGAATTTTATTGCTCCATAAGTTCACACAGTACATCATTATTAAGAAATAGGCAAGAAAACACCATTAAAAAGTAAAGGGAGGAGGTTTAAACTCCACATTCGACCCTAGGGAAGAAAGAGAGAGGGGGCAGAGAGGAAAATGATCAACAACCTTGAAAATGAGCCAAGCTCTTACATTTTATCAATGAAGTGACGAGAAAGAAGAAGAAAGGGGGAAAACTTATTTGAAAGCTCAACCACCAACCATTAATCCCTTCAAATTTACCTACAATCTATCAAATCTGGTCCTCCATGTCTGTTTGGCACGTTGGAGAAGGAAGGATGAAAAATCATATCAGATCTGGGTAGTTGAAGCAATCCGATCACGTATTAATGGCGTGAGAGATGTTTTCCCATTTCTCACCCACCAAATCCTATTTAAAATAATATTTTATGTTTCCATGGTGTAGAGGAGGTCAATCCCTTTCCAAAAATCTTCTCTCGCTCAAATCAAGCTTCCAGTAGAAAGATATGGCCGTTTGAGGATTTTGCATCGATTTTGCAAAAAAATGGCAAAAATGTAATTTTTGCAAAGCGGATCCGTGGGCTTGAAATACAAACTAGGATTTTTTCAAAAAGCACAAAGTGCCAAGATATGTCTCCTGGCCCATCATTTTAATCTTCCCTTGGCGAAAATTCTTCCCCATGCCCGCCGGCCCACTTTTGGCAAAAAATCCTTCTAAGGCCCACGCCCGTAACTTGCAAAATATGAGGAGTTAGATGGACTTCTTTACATTTTTGGAAAGGGGAAGAAATTTCCTACTTAATGGAGATGTTTCTTGGAAACCTTAAGTTCTTGAAATATGTAAAAATGTGGATTGAAGCACAAAAAGGAGGAAAAGGGGGGAAGTTAACCAAAAATAAGTGTGAGCTTATTTTGGATAACAGGTTCTTGAGTACTTCCATGGTTTCTTAATAAACCTCCTTCTGATGTGTGGGATCTTGATATATTTCATGCAAAACTTCCTCCTTGGTAATAGTGGACTTTTTTTTTGATGTCTCTATGGCACGCATGGCTTCAACGCGTGTAGTAATCTTCATAGGTAATACTTTAGGTTCCGGTGTCAACTTTGGCATCCACTAATTTTCCACAGTGCGTTGTATCCTTACCATCCCTACACATTTTTTTCCCTATTTATGTGTCTTACTAAGATTCTCATATAAGTCCAGGCATTCCTCATAGCTATGATTCTTTCCACCGAAAGAACAAGCAATATTCTCAGGATATTCACGCATTGTAGTGGTCAAGAGATCCACATGTGTAACACATTCCATGAGGAAACTCACTCCTTCCACCACCATGGCCTCGACCTCCATATCCTCCTCAAAATCCTTGACCTCTTCCATGACCTCCTTCAAAATTCCCTTCATTCCAATCATAGTGCACTTGATTTTGATCCTGATGCTCACCTTTTCCTTTAGAGTTATCGATACTCCTTCTGTCATACACCAATATCTATGGCATCATGGATCTAGCAAATCATCCTACAGTCTTCAGTATCATGAGTTGTGGACCAGAAAATATTACAATAGAAAGATACGTTCTTTCATATCATGAATTGTAACAATGGTCAGTGGCTAGCATCATGGTTCAAATGACATATCTCACATTCTAACAATGTAATGAATGTACTGACTATGAGGAAAACTATCCTTGTTGTGCATTTTACATCACAATCTATACAAAAAATCCCAGTACATGTCTCATGGGCCTAATTTACGGATAGTTTCTCCAACTACTTTTCCATAGCTGTAATTTGTCCCTCCAAAAATGGGCTAACTCCAGTGTCTATACTTCCAAACTAAACCTCGAGTGTGCAAAATATGATTCAAGCACCTCACACAGATCAGTGTATGTTTTATGTGACAGTTCCCTTCTAAATAGTGTGATCAGTCCTCCAACAAACCATTGTGCATACTGACTGATATGAATATCATAAGAAAGTTTAGATAACAGATTCTTGAAACGGGCATCATACTCCCTTAAAATTTTAGTAGTGCCTTTCTTAATTTCCTTGAGTGCACTAATGCTCTTCTACTCGAACTAAGGGATGTGAAACTCCTTAAGGAAAGCATATTTTAGTGCCGCATAGTCTACGCAAGTATGATCAGGGTCAAACTTCCTATACCAATTGTGTGTGCATCCTTGTAACGTAGTGGAAACCTAGCTTGCTATGCTCTCATATGTTGTGATCCCCTTCGTGTGCCACAATATTTCATACATGTGTACATTTCAACATCTTCTTCTATATCCCTATATTCTAGAAGATGAAGGTACATCTCTATGTAAATATTTTGAGGTTGGTGCAGACCTTTCCCACCAGATCCAGAACCTCCCATGTTACCTCTACCTCTAGAACCACCTAATCCACCAGAACTAGAGCCACCTATACTACCTGATCCTCCATCGGTAGCTGGAAATGGACTAGAAGAGGTACTTCCCTGTGTCCCAATAGTAGTATGAATTAACCCCTATCGTCGAGGTAGCACCACTTCCCGAAGTGAGTCCAAAATTCTATGTGCTCACATTTTGTGTGGATGATGCACCTAAAAAGGTACCTCCAAATAATAATGAATACATTTTCCTACCATAGTTGTACATGCCACCTAACTTACTCTTGATCTCCTACTACTCAAAATAGTGTGCTGACTATTTGTTGTACTAGATATTGGAAAAACAAGTGCAAGGGCTAGGTTTCTAGATAGATTCAAATGCACACCCATGGCCCAGGTCATTTTTTCTAGTGCACTTCCATGCGAGGTGGAGGAGGGTTCCTTTCATGCTTTCCTAGATGGGGAGATCTAGATGCTTGGCTCCATGCTTCCTACGTGAGCTTACAAATCCTTCATGAGCCATCTCTCTCCATAATGCCATCCACTCTACAATATCACATTGCTTCTCTATCTCTCTCTCACGCACCTCATTATACTTAAGTCACCTCTCTTCTCTTTTCCTTTCTTCAGTAGGTCTTCCTTTTTACTAATCCTACTCCTACCCCACGCATGTGGTGGGGTTTTTATAAGCCATAGGTCTTTCTTCCAAGTTTAGGGTTACCATCAGGATTTTGATCACCAGTGGAATACCTTGAAAGTAAGTTCCTCTAAGATATCACAAAAACTAGAAATCAGCTACCTCTGGGCACGAATAAGTTGAAATTGAGTACTCTAAGATATAACTATTCAAAACACCACAGAACCACGTATCCATAGCATGATTCCAAATCAGATCAACATCATAAAGGGTCTAAAATTATTCTGCATCTAGACAAGTGTGCAATACCTCCAATTCTATTTAGACACATAAGCAACCAACCACTCGTACAGTTCTACCTAGAAAGATAGTGAAGAAGCTCTCATATAACCAGTCATAAAGGTTCTGTTCCACCCATGTGCATGTGTCGAACTCAGATCTAGTGTTAAACCTCCATGCATACTCTTCTTTCAGATCTTTAATCCACTCCTCAACACTTTCTAGGTCAACTAGTACATCTTCATCACCAACCATCCTTATAAAAACTGAAAAAGAGGTCCCAAAAATGAAACCAATGATGTAGCCTAAAATTTACCAGTAAAATCCCAAGCATGCTGGCACATCACTCATCCTAGACTGAGCGCTCACCCAAAGTGCACAAAGGTACCAGGCCCCTCTTTAGGTTTGTTGTTGCAGATGTTAGCATGATGAAGACTTAAGACATTAAGATTCATAATTAATACAACATTCTACAGAGCATGTTCACATCTAGATCTAAAGAATAACAAGTTTAAACAATATCCATAATGAAACCAACCATGCCAGAACCAATTATACTCAAGATTAATAATTTGATTCAGCCAATATACTCCATTATATTAAACATGATAAATACAAAGAAGCTTATTACAATAGATAATACCATATCTTATGCACACCTCATATTTGGAAGCATAACTTCAAAGTAACTCAGTTCTCACACACTCTATACTACGCAGATTATTACATATTTATAATGGTGGGACTTTCCCTTCACTTCTCACATAATTCCAAAAATAGGTCGCATGCTGAAAATAGCCATGCGCCTTTACAATAATAGCCACACACACAAGTGTGCTAACAATAGGCCTCTTCTGGCAGTAGTAAATCTATTCTTATCCTACACCCATGCAAAGTGCTTCATATCCTCTCCTCCAAAATAGTCGATGTCTTTTGTTGTCGTAAGTTTTACCTCGGTTTATGTGCTCAAGCATGCTATCTCCAAAAATAGCCCGTACACGTGAAAATGGCTAAGTCCCAAATCCACCCTTATATTTCACACATGTGTTTTCTCCCCTATCCTTCTATGCCTTTGGCCTTTGCATACACATGTGCTTTTGAAAACCTTCATGTGTGAATTCTACTAAGTACCATACTTTGACTGACCAATAAGATGTAATAGGATAATCACAGATTGATGAAAGGGTAATGATGATAGGTGATGATATAATAGTATAGGATGATGGAAAATTGATGAAAGGAGTGATGATTTAACCTAAGGTGTATACCACTATGAGATGATGGGGTGAATGATAATGGAACAGAAGAGATGATAAAGGGAGTTGTGATTTAGCTTAAAGTTTATACCATGATGAAATGATAGGATGGATTAGAATGTAGAATGAGTGGATGATAGAATAAATGGGAGTGATGAGAGAGTGGTGATTTAACCTAAGGTGTATACCACTACTATATGTGTTGATGAGTTTGTGTGACGATATATCCTAGAGTGTTTATCACTAGTCCTATGTATGGTGTATGATTACATGTCGCATGTAGGTGAGGTTCATTTGATTAGTAAAACCTCGGCAGTCTAGTATGAACCGATGAACTAAAGTGCATCATAGGGTGGTGATTTTAGTGTGTAGAATAATGTAGTGGATGTAGTAATGCTAAAATGAATAGAATATGTAGATGTGCAATGTGTAATATCTAAGTGTGGTGTGTGGGGTTAAATGTAATGGTAATCCCTTGACAGTCAAGTGTGATCCGAAGCACAAGAGTGCATCATCGGGTAATAAGGGTGTTATGATGCATGATATAGGAATGATGATGGAAATGATAATGACATAGATAGGATGTGTAATGTAAGGTTGTATAAGTATTCTAGATTGTAAGAGGGTGGGGGGTTGTAATGTGCTATTCCCCCCCAATGGTAGTGTGTCAGAAAGAAGAGATCAACCAATAAGGTTGAGGGAAGGAGGTTATACGATTGATGGAGGTGATGATGATATCTTAGGATGATGGTAAGCAAGGTGGTATGTGATACAAATGTTGCATGGGTAATGAATTAGATACACATGTGATGGGTGGACATAAGATCAATCTCGAGGCATAGTAAAGTGTGTGGGTGATGGAAAGTGAGGTGGGGTCATATGGGTAAGAGTAAACAAGCCATGTGGAAGAAATCGAGGCAACGATCATCGGTGGGTCACAGTAGTAGTCCAAGGAAGATTCCTATACTTGGTGTGTAGGACTAATAAAATGGAGTGGGTGTGTAGGGGATGGTTGAAATGATGGGGTAAGAATAGATTCGAGGTAGATGACATGAGAGGAGCGGTGTAAGGGAGAGAGAGAGTGTAGGAGTATCAAAACTAGAAGGAAACAATAATGGAGGGGAAGGAGGAATGCCATCAATGGAAATAACTTGGCTTTCATGAATAAACTTAAGGCACAAGTGGTTGATGGAACCAATAGCTTGGGATTTACATATCCAATTTAATCCAAGAAGCACATTGGTCAAAAAAATTTGTTTGATAAGGAAAGGGATGGGAAGAGTTAGTGGACCGACAATTACAAGTATCATGACGACACCATAAGGGTGTTTGAAATGAAGACTCAATTTGTGATGGAGGGTAGCCAATAGATCATAAGAGGGATAAGGAACATGTACTAATAGACAAAAAGGATCAAACTTAGTATTGTTGTAGTAGGGGTTGAGGAAATAAAGGCTTGTATGTATAAATGGTCAGATGTAAATGTAGTGTGATAGTCAGTGTTAGAGAAATAAATAGTATACGGGGCTCTATCAGCGTGACTAAGAATTCGAGTGCTCCTACATCGAGAGGTGGTGTAGCATGGTATGTATGGTTAACTGAAGAGTCTATGTCCTTATTTTCGTGTTGGTTGGAATCCCTATTAAAATTTTTGACTTTACCCTTGTCCTTAGTGGGAGGAGAGGTAGTTGGTTGTTGGAACTCTAGTTGGTCATTGTCAATTAGATCTTAGATAATCATGTGAAGATTCAAACAATGGTTAGTAGAGTGGCCTACACAATGATGGTAATCACAATGAATTTTTTTCATTGTAATTGCATCCTTTGGGTTGTGATGGGTCTAGCTTGAGTGGTGGTGGAAAGGTGATGATATTGCTATCGAGAAGTTGTTGTAATATGAGATGTGGTGTTGTAGGGATGTTAGTGAATGTATGCTTAGTTGGTTGAGATGAAACTTCCTTAGCAGGGGTAACGGCGTGGATAGTTAATTTGGTGTTAATGGGCTTATATGTAGATGGTTTAAATGGTGTTTTATCTTGGAAACGAGTAGAGGATGAGGGTTGGTCTTGATACTTGAGTTTTCCAATAGATACAAGCTGGATTCATGGAGCTTAAGGGTATGAAAGATCTGATAAAAGGAAGTAAAGGTATCAAATAGAACACTTTTAGAGAGAGGTGGTAAAATATTTTGTATGAATAGGTCTTGTAGTTCATCATTAGCGAGGACATTAGTCATTTTGGCCAGATTGTTCTTATATCTTAAGACATAGCTGGAAAATTTCTCATTGACCTTGTTTAAGTTGTGCAAGGCATGCAAGCTAGGTGTAGGATATCTTAGACCCGATGTTGATGGAGAATTGCGTGAGGAAAGCATCAACTAAATGGGTGAAGGAATCAATTGAATGAATAGGTAGATCATAAAATCAACGCATGGTGTAGTCATGGAGGCTACAAGGGAATATTTTAGCAAGGAGGAAATGATCATCAAAGAAATCAATACAAACAACATGAAAGGCTCGAAGATTCTCCTGAGGGTCACCTTGGCCATTGAAAATGGGCAATTTAGGAGTGAAAAAATTAGGAGGGAAAGGATATGTGGAGAGGATAGGAGAATGGAGTGTGTAATAGCAAGGTAGAATCTAAAGATGGGGATGTATTGGCTTGTTGCAATTTTTCATATTTGGGCCTAGAGATCGTGATATAAAGAGGTTAAATATTAATGGGGAATAAAGTAGTATTGTCATTGATGTGAAACCAAAGGAGGGGGGAATTGATTTGTGGGAGTGGGGAATGAAACTGAAATAGAAAAGATTGGTGGAATTGTAGAAGCAAGGGGTTGAGTGGAAGAAAAAGTGGGTGGAGTAACTGAAGTATTGAGTTTAACCAAACTGGTAGCTTCTTCGCGAGCCACATGAAAAAGTAGATCTAAATCCTATGGACGTTAAACAAGGTGATCATTGATAGCTTTAAGGTGGGATTTTGTAAACTCCTTGAAATGAGAAGCCATTGGAGAGAGTGCAAAAACCATAGAAGGTGTTATGAAGAAACGTGGGTTTCACCAAAATGAATAAAAAAAAAAGCGGTTAATGGGACCTATGTGGGATCCTAGACCTATGAATGTTAATCTAACTTAGAGGCCTAAAAACATTGAAATAAAAGAACTTAGAATAGGAAGTAAACTAACTAATAATGATCTAAAGAAATATGCAATGATAATAAATATTATTCTAAGTGAATAGAGGAACTAAGTATGCAAGAGAAGGGAAAGGAGGTTACTTAGCTGATTTTGCAGAAGTTTTTGTATGTTGTCGCAGGTCTGATCAGAAAACCCAAAAGTGGAGACATTGACATAGAGACTCTGCTAAGTGCAAATCTATCATATCTGAGGTGACTGAGGAACCTAGGAGTGTACTGGGGCACCCTGGTCTACTTTTAGGTACCTTGGTTCTTGAAAATGCTCAAAACTTGATTTTGCAATGGCCGAAAGATTACTTGAAACCCTGCATGTCTATCATGATATATCTTCCAAATGAGTTGTATGATGACCTATAAAAGAATACAAAGTATCAAACCCTAATGTAAAAATAAAAGATACATATGAAAGGATCAGACTCACCTCAACTGACAAACTAGTGGACTTATAACTGAGCATTGCACTACATTGCGACCCAGATGTAGTTCTGGTGCATGTGTGTGTGTTGTGCCCTAGGTGTTCTCATGTGAATCATACTTTGTGAAATAACAAGTTGTACTAGCTATCGTAAATGTAAATGGAATGTGTGTATGGAATAAAATTGAATCCCTCCTCCTATGAAGTGTGTGTGGCGCAGATCTCCCTAGCCTTTGTGCATGGACACTATGTGGATGCAACATGAAACCTAATTGAGTGATAGATAGATGTGATGCTAGGTCCTTCATTATGGTCATATAAGATTTATATTTATAGGCTCTCAAGCTTAATTTCATGATAAATCCCAACAAGGATGACTAAGAAAAATATAAAAGAGACCAACAACTACAAATGACCCAAAATATAGTGAAGGAGGTTTTTCCTAGATTAGGGCGCCCCATGTGGGGCAGGCACCCAAGTATAGGCTAGGGTTCCCGAGTTTCGGGCTAAAATTATGGGTTAGTTACGAAATGGGTAGAAATGAGATTAAAAATACATGGGACAGGTGAAGAAAAACATAAAATAAAGGTGGAAAAAGGTGGGATTTATCATTACTTTAACCACTTAATAACCTTCTAAATAGTAGTATAAGACTAGGCTAATTAATGACTAATGCACATATTTTTGTGTCTACATACACCTTGGAAATGAGTTAGATGGTCCCTTCATACATCAACAAAGAGGTTGAGATAGAATTGATTATGTGGAACTTTAAATTGATTGTCTATCTACATCATTTGAAAAATAATAGGACTATGGTTAGAAATCACAAACTCTTGATGGAAGGTGACTATAAATTGGTTGGAGTTGTTCAAAGAGAACATGCGTTGATTAGAAAACATCACACATTCAATAATTTTAATAAAATTATTAGTATCATTCTACAATTTGGAATAAGTATACAAATGTTCCTAAAGTGAAGGATCGCTATCAAAATAGAGTATTTGATAACCCCATACTTTTTAAGGAAAAACCAAGCTTCTCACTCACTAGCAAGACCATCGCATTCGAAGTGTGCCATGTTTTTTTCTTGAGATGTTTAACCATATCAAAGGCACCATAAAATATCCAAAAATATAACGGTAGATTATCATCCAACCACCTCCATAACTTCATTTGACTTGATCCATCATTAGAGGTATGGATATTAACCAAACCAATACATAATCCATTAATGTCCATCATATCCCAAATGGCTCTATGAGTTGTATATTATCCCTATGAAGAAATAAGGAATAAAATCATAGTAATTTGGTTGGATAAACCCACCACATATTTGCAAGGAGAGGCATAAAATTTATGACTATTGGCTTGGGGGATCAGTGATAATGTCTTCATCTTGGTTAGGATTCTGCCCAACTAGGTTTTTTGTTAACCACTATGGTCAAACCATTAGCAGTGGCAATGGATTTTGGATTTTCAGCCAATGGTGGTCCCTGTGAAGGTGTTGGGCCTAAGAATATTGGATAAGTTCCAAAGGGTGTGTGTGCACATGGGACCAGTGAAGAGAAGGGTGTTCGGGGTAAAAGCACACAGGACAAGGGTTTAAGAAGGGTTTAGTAGAAACCACAAAGGTGCACCCAAGGAAAAACAAAGAATCTCGGACTTATCCATATTTGGCATTCTGGATGCATGGGAGGAAAAAGGTTACCCGAATAGGTGTGCCAGTAGATAAGGTGACATCCTAGAGGCTTGGTGGTCAAACAAATAATATGCCAAGTATGAAATATTCCAAGGAAGACGTCATTGTAGAAAGTGGAGAGCTCAGATCAGAATAAGCATGCTCCATTGGAGGACCACATAGACACTTGGAAAGATATCTACTCCTAGAGGAAGGCATGATGGTGGGTGCTAAACCTATATATGGAGATGCTCAGGTAAGAAAATAAAAAGGTGAGTGGAGGGAGAGACAAAGCCGCAAGAGACCAAGGGATGAAGATATGTTTGAAGGGGGATTTCAAGGCCATATAGCATAGGAAAGTGAAGATCTGTAGAAAATATTAGGAGGCTCTAGGAGCTGGGGTTCTCATTAGATAACCATAGGAATGTTTTCATGTCTAGGGGGTGGGTCTGAAAAATATTTTGTAATAAGGGAAGCTATGATACATGAGTTAGATCTCTATCTTAGTATATTTGGTTTGTTGAGACCCTTTTGGATGTAATGTGGTTACTAGAACTATGATCAATATGAATATATGATTTTGTTCTAAATATTTTGTTCATGAGTGTAAACCCTAGTATCTTTTTTTGTTTAATCAAATATGCTCTTTGTATGATGTTTCTCTTATTATCTAAATGGGTATGTTGGTGTAATAACTCATCCTATGCTTCCAGAATGAATGCATGATCATTTACTTTTCTACATCTAATATTTTATCAATGGTAATATCTTCTCATAATGCTCACATAAAGGAGGGGCTCGGTGCACCACACATTACTTGGATGAGCACCCAGCACCCACTGGGTGATAGGCCCGTGTGCATGGGATTAAAGTGTTATTTTAAGGGCATATGAAAAATGACTACATCTTTGTTCAATTTTTAGGACCTCTTTTTGAAGCTGTTGTGAGAATGATGCATGATGATAGAGCTTGACCTTGGATAGTGTCAAAGTATGGTTTAAGAGCACAAAGGATGATTTTTCTCAAATATTTAGTACTGGAATTGAGTTTGATGCACACAAATGGGTGGAAGAGCACCTATATCACGAGCTATATGAGACCTTATTTTGCTATTTTCCAGTAGAGTTGTATGAATGGCTTTTAGCATATGCATCTAGATCAAGATGGTACTATAGATCTCATGTGTGGACCCAAGATGAATATCAGAGGCTACAGGATGCTGATCTGACTTGGATGTGTGTTGTTGATCATTGGTGGAGAGGAGTGTTGAACCTGGTTATACCCTGGAATATGCTATTTCTACGAATTCTTGTCTAGAGGTTGTTGAGTTTGAATTCTTAAGGGAGCCTAGAGGATCATTTTTGTGAGCTATCCCATTTGATATGAAGATCTTAATCATTACGTTGCGTTTACAGGCATTCCCTTTGGTCGATAAGCTCTCTGAGAACTGGGTGAGGAAGCTAGGGTGGAGGAAGATGGCATACCTTGTGGCTGAAAAGGAGAGGGAAGAGAGATGACTCAAGCATAGTGAATGATGTGAAAGGGAGTTGGATAAACAATGTGAGGTTGTAGGAGTGATGGATCTATGGAGGTAGATGTTGTGGGAAGGAATTGAGGTTCACGTAGAGGATGTGAAACCTGAGAAATATGTGTTACCCCATCTTGGAAAGCACTAGAGACAAACCCCTTCAGCTTTTGATGAGAGTTCATCACATGGAGAAATAAGATCCATCGGTACACATATGAACCCACCTGGTGACCAACCCCTAGCGCTTAGGTTTCCAAATCAAAGGACAAGTATTGCTAACCTAGTTTTTATCAATGGAAGTGACCAATCTGGAACTAGGAAATATAACTTCTCATTTGGTGCATCTATGGCTGCATAAAAATTCCTTTGTTTAGAGGAATTTTGTCTAGAACGATGTTTGGGAAAATTACGGTATGGAAATTTTGGGTATCATGTCGGGGAGTGGCAAGGACACACATACATCGTAGCAGTGCAATATCACAAACCATTAGCGCACAGTTCATTGGGACATTGGGAATGCTAGAAGTGACCACTTCAAGCCCTTTATAAGCTATAGGAGGTGGATCTAGTGGTATAGGAGATGGAGGTGCTGGAGGACATGGTGGATCTAGGGGATTTGATGAGTCAAGAGGAACATGACCTGGTGGGTCTAGTAGATCTAGTGGTGGAGGAATAACTAGAGGGAATCAAGGTTCTGGATCGGAAGGAAAGGGCCTTCAACCACCTCAACAAGTTTTTTTGAGATTTCTTTGCACCTCCCAGACTACAAAGGTGTTGAGGATCTGCTATAGAGCATGTACACAAGTGTGAAATTATATTGATGCATAAGGGATCACTACCCCAGAGAGGAAGGAAATTCAATTTACAACAACGTTGGAAAGACGTACACATAGCTGGTATAAGAAGTATGACCCCCATCAGACGGTGGTAGATTACACAATGCTATAGAATGCCTTCTTAGTTGAATTCCATATCCATGAGTTTTAACAGAGAGCATCAACACTTTGAAAGAGATCCAAAAGGAATGGCAGAGAGTGTGTGTGAATATGATGCACATTTTAAGACTCTCTTATAAAAACTATCATATGATATTCACCCTTCTTAGTATGCTCAGTGGGTTTTTGGAGGGTTGATAACACTATTTAGGAGAGAACTTTCACACAAGACTTTCATAGACCCATGTGAGGCCTTAGATGCTTCCCTATGCATGTTGAGGTTGTTGGAAGCATGGATACTAGTGTTATCCCTTTCCTTGAGGCTCATATTTCTGCAATGGCTAAGCAGTTGGAGAATCTATCTACAAACTCGACGCATGAGACTCGCAGTGGTCTATAGTGCATGGATTGTGATATAAAGGGCATATAAAGGACAGTTTCCCTCGGATATCGGTATGCGCCATGCTAGTGGACTATGAAATTTTCCACAAAGATCATGATGCAAGTAGATGCCCATTATTAGAGCACACGTGATTCATAAGAATGTGTCTTGATATTGCAATATTTTCACTCTACTACCCATGAAACCAAGGATTGTAGGTTGATTGACCAGATACATGATGCCATTGATCTTGGGGTGTTCTAGACCAACCTTACAAGCAATTCCAAGGATGATGGTCATCACTATGAGGGATGCGTGATGAAGGGCACGTGGAAGAGGATTCCAAGAAGTATTTTTTGGTCATGGTAATTGTAGAGGAGCAAAGAAGAGAGCTCCCATGTGGAACTTGTTACAACTATGGATCTATGGAGCACTATAAGCATGAATTCCCTGATCTGTTACAATGCTTGTGGTGTGGAAAAGAAGCATAAGTATGAGGAGTTCCCAGAGTTGTTTGAACATATGAGCCAACAAAACCAAAAGGATAAAGGTGTCAGGATGGTAAGAATAAAGAAAGAAAACTTGAAGTGGATGCCAAGAGTGGTGCATGAGTCGAACTAGAACCTATGCTTGGTGACGATGCGGAAAAGGTGATGTATGTCAAGGAGATACCAAGACAGAGAACACTAGTTACAAGAGAATAATTGGTACATGGAAATTATATGGACCCTACTCATCAAAAAGAAATGTATCAAGAGATTATAGATTTTATTCGAGTCTACAAGGAGAGATCCAAGTGATCGAAGGAGTAGTCAAGGTAGATAGAGATAATGAAGGGTGCTGAGACTCCACAGAAGGATCTGGATGAGGTCAGGGAAGTATACAAAATTTTGAGGCAAGATAATAGCATTCCCTTGCTAGGAGAATGGTTATGGGAGAAGGTACCACGACCTTGAGGGGAGCACAAGAGGTAGGTTATGCATACTAACCTTCCTCCCCATAGCCTTGATTATGATAAAGAGATTACATTGAATGTAGTTGTTGATGGTTGGATTCTAAGAAATATTCTAATTGACATGGGATAAGAAGTCAATGTTCTCACTCTAGATGCATGGCATCAAATGGGAAGGTACCCATTACATCCATCTTCAAATGTGTTATACATGGATAAAAATACAAAGGCAATGCCCATTGGTGTCTTGAAGGAAATTTTAATCACTATCCAAGGGGAAAGGTTTATTGGAGACTTAAAAGTCTTGGCACTAGCCAGGTGGACAACTTTCCAACATTTCTTGGTCACCCTGGTGTTATAAGAACAACACCGACCTACGGTTCAATAAAGGGTATATAATCTTTGAGAATAAGGAAGAACGGATCATCGTCCCTTTAACAAATGGAAACTCAACACCCTATATTGAGCCCTTGGGAGAAGAAGTTCTTGACATGATCTATGTGTGCTCTATTAGGGACCCTGAGGTAATTCATCCTACATATGAAGGAGTATCCAGTTTGAAGATGCTCATTTTATGAGTGATACAACTAGTTTGGCATGTGAAAATTGGGCACATGGGACATATGATTTGATTGGGAAATAGTTAAGAGGCTCTTTGATGAGAGTAACAAAGGTGCGCTTAGTCGGGCACTTGTGAGGGAAGAATTTACTGAGTTATTATGGAGGAGCCTACCTAAAATTTTCTTGCGAGTAATGGAGGATTAGTGGAAAAATGAGGTCAAAAGAAGAAATATGCTCAGCTATAACCTTCTCAAGACCATAGCACGCTAGTGGGTGACACATCATGATAGCCTTCTAGAGTGGCATGAAGTAAGAATCATGTTCTCTATTAGGTTTTCTAGAAGCAATGCACCTACTGTCATACAATACTACAATGGAAAGAAACCCATCTCATTTCACGTCCAAGCATGTGAGAGGGCCTGGATGGGAGGCATGGAAGATTTACCACCTTATTTATGGGTGCATAAGTTGTATTCCACCTTACAAGGATGTGCTGGACATGGTACATTCACTCGGAGATGCGTCGTCAAATAGAAAATTGGTAGGAGTTAACGAATGATCTCATTCAAGATTTCAAGTATCGAAGTACAAAGCCATCAGTGGATAAGGTGTTACAAGTTGTCAAGAACCTTACAATGGGAGATAGTGCTATGGTGGAGGATATGATACTAGAGTTATTAGGTGAACCTGGTTTGGAGACATGCTATGATGAGGAGGAATCAAAAGAGATACAAATTGAGCGTGCATGCATTTAAAAGAAAAAGGAAAATTGGTCTATGTGATAGATGGTGAAGAAGTGGAAAGTTTGGATGCTAACCATACTGAAGGTATGCATGAAGTCATGGATAGTGCTAATGAGTGAGTACACCTACCATGAACCCTCAAAAACAAATCAGGTTAACATTGGTTAACATGTAGAACTTAAGGAAGTAAACTATTGGGAATTATTGGTTGGAAAAATAAGTTTCAAAGATCATTGAATTATTGCAAAGTTTTAGGACTTGTTCCCACATGGGTACCATGATATTAAAGGTGTTCACCACTCCTTGGGGAAATGAAAATCAATCTAAAGGAAGGTGTGTGCCTGATTCAAAAGAGACCCTATCAAATGAATCCAAACCTTTGCATCAAATTCAAGGAAGAGATAGACAAGATGATAGCATCATGAATCATTAAGTTTGTTGAGGAATCAAAATGGATAAGTCTAATGGTCATAAGAATTAAGAAGGATGGAAGGATAAGGATCTATGTTGATTATAGGGACTTGAATGCAGTATGTGTCCTTGACCCTTTTCCAACCCCTTCACTAAGGAAATTTTGGAAGGAGTGGCCAGAGCACAAGGTGTAGTCTTTCACAGATGGATTCTCGGGGTATCACGAAGTTAGAATTGCAAAGGAAGACCAGGAAAAGATAAATTTTTCCACTGAATGGGGAAGATTTTCCTACATGGTCATGCCTTTTGGACTAAAGAATGTACCTTTGTATTCTCATGAATTATTGTACACGCATTTCAGGACTTCATCCATCATTTTCTTCAAGTCTATATTGATGACTAAACAATGTATGGACTACTAAAAGACCATTGTGACAATTTGAGGATGATGTTTGAAAGATGTCGGTAGTTGAGGATATCCCGCAACATTAAGAAGTGTGTTTTTTCTACTCTATTTGGAACTCTTCTAGGGCATATTATATGTAAGGAATGTTTGTTGGTGGATCCCACCAAATTTTCCGTTATTGCAAGATTAGGGGAGTCTACCAGTTAGAGTGCAGTGCAATGCAAATTCCTTGGGCATATGGGATACTCCATGAAATTTATTAATGGATATGCCAAGATCGCCGCACCATTAGAAAAATTTCTAAAACACAAGAGTGCATTTCATTGGGGAGAGGCGCAGAAGACATCGTTTGACACATTAAAGGATAGGCTTGTCACTACGCCCATATTACACTTTCCTTCTTGGGATAATCCATTCCATGTGCATGTTGATGCCTCAGGACAACCATTGGAATAGTACTACTGGTGAAGGAATTGTTGATTATCCCTTGTGTTTTTCTAGTAGGAAACTAACACCAGTGGAATAGAATTATACTACTACTACCGAGCAAAAAAGCATTGTCAATGATCTATGCGCTAGCATAAGTTTAGGAAGTATCTATTGGAAATACCATTTATATTCTACACGGACCACATGGCATTGAAGTACTTAGTGAACAACCCCATTTTACAAGGATGCATATGTTGTTGGGTCCTATTATTTCAATAATTTGAGTTTTTAGTTATGGTGAAACCAGGAAAGAGTAATTCGGACCTAATCACTTATCAAGAATTGACTCATGGGAGGATGCATAGAGCATTGATGATACCATGCCAGATATAAAAAAAATTTTAGGTTGCGGTGCATGCCCTCCGACTTGGAAGATATTGCTGATGTTTCTTAGAATGGGTGTGGCACCAGAAGTAATGAAGGTGTTGGATAGAAAGCAGTTGGTTATAGGCGTCATGTCTTACATGTTGATTAGTGGAGATTTATACAAGTTAGGTTGTGATTAGGTTATACGATCGATGCATGTTAGGACATGAGTGCATTGTAATTATGGAGGAAGCACATGGTGGGATTGTAGGTGGACACTATGTAGGAAATGCCATTGTGTGAAAGATTCTACTTGTAGGGATTTGGTGGGAGAGTATCCACCAGTATTGTATTGAGTTTTGTAAGGCCTGTGACCATTGCCAGTGTATTGACAAACCTAGAAAGAGGGATTAAATGCCCTTGAGACCAATAGACAATGTAGAACCATTTGAAAAATGGGAAATTGACTTCATAGGACTAATTTCACCTACCACAAAAGGACTGGTTCACGCTACATCATCACTTACACTGATTACTTGACAAGATGGGTAGAGGAAACACCTACAAGGTATTACACAGTAGCAAGATTCTTATGGGAGAACATAATCAGTAGGTATGGTGGTACACATTTTCTGAATGAAATGGTCAGGATTCTGTTGGTAGAGTTTATGGTGGCCCATTACAAGACCACTCCTTATCATCCCCAAGAGAATGGAACTGTTGAGGCATTTAACAAGATACTAAGTCACACATTAACCAAAATTTATGACATTGGATGACAAGATTGGGATGATAAGGTATCATCCATCCTATGGGAATACAAGACAACTACAAAAAGGGTTGAACAAGGCCACACCATTTCAGTTGGTGTTTGGCATTGGATTTTTTACAAGTTGAATTCATGTTACCATCATTGCACATGTTATGTGCAGGAGGATTAGGTGATGAACAAGCACTTGAGGAAAGAATTGATAAGTTAATGCAGCTAGATGAAAGGAGATCATTTGCTAGATGGAGTAAAAATACTGAGAAGGCAAGAAAAAGGCATGGCATGATCGTCATATCAAAAATAAACAATTCAAGGTTGGGCAGATGGTTTTGTTATATGACTCTAAATTTCTGCACCATCCTAGGAAGTTAAAAGTCCATTGGTTGGGACCATACATCATCTCATACATCCTTGATTCAGGTGCATGCCAGTTACAAGCGCTAGATGGGATGAGGTTACCAGGCCATTTCAATGGGAGTAGGTTGAAGCCCTACTATAAATAAGTCTTCCTTGTGATTGTAAATAAGGTAGTTTTCCAGTTAGCCTAGGATTTCCCTTAATGCATTTCTTTCCTTTTGTTTCCCTTTCTCATTGCTTTTCATTTCTTTTTGTGTTGTTTTGTGCACCTTGTGCACCGGTAACAACTTATTACTCTCAAAATTGTGTATACGCAGAGGACCACACATTTGTTTTAGTGTGGGGTCAGTAGTGTGAAGTGAAATAGAGGCTGGTAGTGAAATTAGTGTTCTAATGGCCCGGATTGAAGGATAAAAAGTGTGTAAGGTAGGAAAGACCATGTGGAAAATGTGGACAAGGAACTTTGGTGTCAAGATAGCTTTACAAAGACCACGTATAAAGGATGGAGAAGCGCAAGAATAATATGAGGTGTGTGAGGGAAAAATAAGGGTTAAGGATAGAAGAAGTTCCTTTGGACTATAAACACACGCGTAAGAGTCTTCATTCAGTAAATATTTGTTGTGTGCCAAAAGGTTGTAGAGATATTTTGTGTAGGATTGGGCATGTGGGTAAGAGCGTTTAAGGCTGACTTTAGTGAAAAATCTACATTTAATGCTAAGTACAATTGGTAGGTGGCATATCATTTATTACCAGAGATGAGAAAAAATCTATAAGTAAAGGGTCGGGCACATCATTATTTACCTTGCTATTACGAGATTGAAGAGATCTTGCGAAATAGGGCATCCATGCGAAGAAAGATTTGTGCGAAGGAAGAATCGTAAAAATCTGAGTACATGACTAGGTTGATTTGTGAACCTAAGTGGAAGAAGTACATGGGTGTAGGGAAGAAGGTTTTAGTGTAGTACGTCATCTTATGGAAGGGTTTTCTAGGTTAGGGTTCTGCAACTAGGGAATGGGAATAGAAGGATTATTTGTGGAGCTAAGCCACAAAATTGAGAAGAGTGAGGAAGAGGAGAAAGGAAGAGTTTTTTTTATTAACCCGATAATAAAATGACACCAACAAAGGCAATAATTTCACCAAAGAAGGGTAAGGGCAAGGGAAAATAGACTTCGCCACCAGTTTCAATGAGGAGTGGTATGCGGAGATGCAATACCCAGATGGGGTGTTACTTGGGAAAGAATGGGTATCCCATATAAGGAAGATGGCCATGAGTAACTATAACCATCGCATAAGCACCATGGAGAAGGAGATGACATTAGAACTGGTTTTCCAATGGATAAGAGGACACTAGAAGGGATTCCAATCTACAACGATGAGGTGAAGGTAAAATTAGAGAAGTTTGGGTTGCTACAACTGTACGAGTTTCCCTATTTTGGAAATCCCGAGCGTCTATACCAATGGTTGATGTCACGAGTGCATGAGGACCACTTCTACTTTGCGGAAGCAAAATGTGCATAACTCCCCAACTTATCTCTAAGTTTACTAGCCTTATCTATGAAGGAGATCCATTAGATGATGATTTGGAGGATAAAGAGGCCATTAAGGAGACCGTGGAGAAGTATGACTATAAGAAAGGGTCTCTACTTCGATATCCCTTATATCTCGACCTAGAAATGAGGATAGCCATGCACTTAGGATCTAAGATAAATGGACAAGAAAGGTGGAAACAGGTCAAGAAGGCCTGGTTGAATGTGTGCGAGAAAATTTTCAGAAGGAACCATCTATATACATTATAGAAGAGATCATCAACGCCGCACAAGAAAGAAAAAGATCATGTTCGTAAATATCATCCTCACCATCATCTTCTCGAAATTAGAGTGCATGATGGGCCAAAGAAGTTCATATGGTAATATCAAGATGAAGACCCTTCCCCCACGAAAAGATTTGAAAACTACACTTGTGATACCATGATGGCCCCACAGAGCCATTCCTATAGAAAATGGTTCAAAAGAATGCACAACACATTCGGGGCTGAGTGGAGGATACCTAAATAGTTTCTAGTGCTAGTACATGGAGAGGTTGAGTTTTTTGTGCACCAGCATTTCTGCATTAGAAATTCACTCTGAAAGATGAGACCATGAGCCCATGGTGCAATCTATCTTTCTGTTTCACTGCACAATACTTTCAAGAAGGATTCAATCTCTTTAAGGAGGAAAAAAGGCTAAGTTTTGACCTCAGAAAGGTAGACCAAGACCACCACGAGATACACATAAATCTAATATACTCTAAGTAGCTCATGTATGTTGAGAAGTATGTCTCCCATGAGGTGTAAATAATGAAACCCATGACATTGCCAATTATTGGAAGGACCACAGTGAGATTATACTTACGCATTAGGCCCAAGTATGAAAAGGGCACCTACTTGGAGAATGATGTCTCCATCCCAGAAGACCCCACAAAAGAAAGAAGGCCACACCAAGGAAGAGGGAGAGGGAAGAGGCGCCAGAGAAGAAGGCACCAAGTGTGCGAGACAACCCACACGATCTATGGGCGCTCGGAATCAAGTGCAAGCCAAGAACATATGCACGAAGGAATAAGTCCTCTATTAAGGAAAATACACATGTAGTAGAGGCACTGAGCAAGAAGATCCTCCTGTAAGAGAAATCACCAAGGAAGGATTCACCCATAGAAGAAGAAGAGGAGGAATAGAGTCTCTATACTCGAGTCACTAGTTAGGAAGAAACTAAAGGTAGTGCAGAGAAGGTGAACTCGGAAGGAACAAAGATCCGGGGGCCTACGAAGGTGAAATGGATGATGAAAAGCATGAATGGATCTCATGACCATTACGTGTATAATGTGCATGATTCCGAGGAAGAAGGTAATGAGGGGAAGGATGAGGAGGAAGATACTCATGGAAAAGGGGAGAGTGAATAGGTAAATACTAAGGATCAAAGGACCCCAAGCCTTACCAAGGAGAAAATATAAGATGCCACGAGAGAAAGTAGCAAGGATAATAAAGGATCTAGTAGAGCAAGAGATAGAGTGCAATGCTGAATTTTTTCAAGGAAATAGAAGAGGAGAGCATAGGGAAAGAATATGGGAGCATGGGAGAAGATTCCAACTTATCATTAAGATCTTTCCAAACGAAGTAGCACACAAGAGGGAAGAGCATGGTAGCAGCACAAGAGCAGGGAATGAGCTATGTCAATGATCCAAACAATGTTCTATGCGCACACTTCTAGAGCACTATACCTATAGACCAAATCCTTGCATGGTCTTCATTCGAAGAAGAAGGCATGTTGTTTCACCAGATTCTTAACAAATTAAATGAAATAGATAGAGGTGATAGGCCAAGGAGGAATACATGTTGTGATGTTGGTTGAAGGTTGTGCATGCGTTCTAATTTCCCGATCCAATGTTAATTGCGAGAACTTCCTTTTGGCTAGGAGGAACTACCTAAAATACAAAACAAGACCACAAAATATAGTTAATAGCAAAAGGTTAGTGGATTTCCTAGTGCGAAGCTAGATCCAGGAAGTATGATACTTCCTCGATGGTTATCAATCCACTGATATATATATTTCAATACAAAACAAATGAACATGCAGATAAATGAATCTAGTGCTAGTAGTCCGATTTAGGTATCTCAGATTACTTACCAACTTTATCCACTTTAAATGTGACAGTTGTTGTATTACATAAGTCATTTAACCAACTCATGACAAGTTGGTATCATTATAACCAAGGTAGTGTCTAAAGTTGTATGCAAAAGGAGAAATGAAAAATTTATTCAACATTACTTCTTCCTAAAAAAACATGCAAAAATTAAATATGCATGAAAAAGAAACACACAACAACTAAAATACTTGAAATGAATCTATAGTAAATAAACTATGCTAAGAAATGACAGAAAAATCCTCCTCCTTAGGGAAGAGCGGCTTTTGGCCATTCTCTTCCCTTTGGATTTGGATCAACTACAATTAACTTTTAAAACTACACTTGTATTGATTCAAAACTGATTTAAAAATATCCCCCTTTTCCAAATATATGGAAGAGGTATTTACTGAGACATTACTCTAGTTTACTTGGTCCACACTCCAAGAACTAACTACCTATTCTTGGGTGGATTTATTCAAAGAAATAAATACTAAACAAACTTGACTACAACAACCCACTTATCATGGAGAATATTTCTACAACTCATCCCTTTAATCTAGGAACACAAAGTGGGAGAGTACTTATTCAACATTCCTAATACTATTCCACTATTTTCTCATCCTTGAAACATGGAGAGAAAATGGAGGAGTGTTAAGTCTATGACTTTGAATTCTTCTTAGAATGCCACATGCATGCATGAATTTGGATCTATATTCTTGGTTGATGACATGGAAGCAAAGAGTGGGCTAAATAGTTCAGTGCTCCTTTACATTATTTTGGAACAAACCAAAATACTTTCACTAGTTGGGTGTTTCCATAGTTGTGTGAAGAATTTCCATAGTTGGGCATTTCTGTAGTTGCATGAAGACTTTCTCGTAGCTAGGCATTTCGTAGTTGCGTGAAGACTTTCCGTAGCTGGACATTTCGTAGCTTCCGAAGAATTTTAGTAGTTGCAATCTATGAACTTGGAGTAGAGTTGCTTATGACCTGTTTTCTACACACTATTGCATTCCAACTTTAGAAGAAATATCAAGAAATAACAACAATTAGATTGCAAATGGATTTCTAAAGAGATGATAAGATAAATCCTATATTCTACCTTAAATATGATATCTATTATTAAAATTACATCTAAATTCACATGAAAGCTTTATTTTGAGAGAGAGAATAAGAATGTTATTTAGTGATATAATGAGACATATTTTGGTCTCATCATTTCCCCCACACTTATCTTCTTGCATGCCCTCATGCAAGCTACCGATCTTCCTGTAGAATCTGATTTTGTCAATACTTCTGCATCTTTCAAATTGTCTTCTCCTTTTTCATGATAGTAGCAAACTGAGATTTTAGAAGTAAAATTTTTACTTCTTTTTTATTCATGCTCTCATGAGGTTTTTCGTAGATAATGTAGAGATATTTTTCCCACACTTAACTCTTTGTTTCCTCATGCATTCTTCAAAATATTTGGAAAAGAGTGAGTCTCCCCCACACTTAGCTTTTTGCATGCCCTCATACAATTTGTTTGTTTGTTTTTAATTCAACAACTTATAGATCTCAATTATCAAACCGAAAAGACTTCATCTCGCATCATTTTCTTTGTTACTTGACTTGATCAACACATGTAGATCTTGAAAATTTCTCTCTTTTTTCTTTTTTTTATGCTTTCAAGAAATGAATATATTTGTAATTAAAACAACAAATAACAATATTCAAGAATAGAAAAATAGAAGTTAACATACCATACTCAGTAGTTATCCTTGCTTTCATGATGTTGTATAACCGTGATTTCCATCTACAGCTAAAAAAACAAATAGGTATGAAGTCAAAGCCACTGCAACATAGAAATTTTCAGTAGAAAATGATTTCATCAACCAAGTCAAGATAAGAGAAGCGTCATATGAATCCAAGAAAGACTTTGAAGTACAAAATTTTTGTTTTTTTGGTTTGGGAAAAGCACCCATTTGATAGTTTTCAACTTTCCCCACTGCTTTTTTTTTTTTTTTTTTTTGGTTTGGGAAAGGCAACCATTTGCTGGTTTTCAGCTTTTCCCATTGTTTTTTTATTTTTATTTTTATTTTGGTTTGGTAAAAGCAGCCATTTGTTGGTTTTCAACTTTCCCCATTGTTGTTTTTTTTTAGAAGATTAACATTGACTACTGCATATTGGAGGAATTTTTGGTGGTTTTAGAAGTTGGGAAAATGAATTTTTAACAAAAATTGAGACAAAGAGGGTAGCATTGAATGAATTGAGTACTGAAAATGAGGAGTAATAGCAAAATACTTGCATGCATCATAAGATATATTTTTAAAAAAATTGATCTTCAAAGATGTTATTGTTTTTTAGCAAAGATGCATTCAAAATGCAATATCTTGGTCGCTTTCTCAAGGAAAATGAGAAATTCAAAATGATCTGGAAATAATAGATCTTGTAGAACAAAACCCAGAAATAGTTTGAGTGATTTCTTTACAAGCTACGAGCGCTTTGGATCAGAAAACATTGTTATCAAAATAGTTTGCAGCATGTTATTTCTTTTGAGCAGCGTGCATTCAAACTGCAATATCTTTGTCATTTCTAAATGAAAATGAGCAATTCAAAATGATATGGAAAGCTCATTTCATGTAGAACAAAACCCAAAAATTATTTGATCTATTTCTTTATGAGCCGTGAGAAGTTTGCATCGAAAAATGTGGTGGGTTTTTCATGCGTGATTTCCATATCATATGATTCCTTTTCCTTTGACCTCCTCTTCAATGTGTCATGTCACAGTCAGGTCACGGAGGATAGGTAGGTGGTATAAAGCCATAGATAGGGTCTAGGTAAGGCTTGGTATGATTTTGGGATGCTTTGGGTGATTGGGGTGCTTATTGATCCGAGGTGGTTTATCAAACACAAATACTAATGTCGGTCACAGTTTGACCGATGACGCTTTTGATAAGACCGATATCGCTTAGGGATAACCAATCTCGGTTTACGTAAGAAGGGTAAAGTATCATAAATGGATGTACAAGTTCTTTTTGTGTATACACGAGGGATGGGGAGGTCTTTGGATATGTTTTAAGTGAGATACCGTGTTTGGATAAGGTCATGTGAGGTTTTTGGGGTGTTAAGGTAAACTTAGTGAAATTTTGTCGGGAGGCACAGTAACCAACCTCGGTCTAATAACTGATGTCGGTGAAGTGGAAACTGAAAAAGGTCAACGTGACTGATGTCGGTAGGGGTTGAATGGTAGAAATCAAATAAACTTGGTTTTGGAGCTTCTCTGTGATTGCACGAGAGAATGGAAGAAGCATTGATGGGTTCATAAAAATGCTAGGAAGGCTTAGGAATGCCTAGGAATCAGGTATGAGGAGCTAAAAATGTTGTGGGTGGTTTAATGGGTGGATTGATAGGTAGGTGGGGATGATGGAATGTAAAGGAGAAAAGGATCTAACAAAAATGAGAAATAAAGAAACTATAATCTAAGTATAGAATGATGCAGATAAAAACACACTTACTTGTATTTGTAGGCCTGATTGGTGGAGGATAGCGATGGTTTATCTTTGAAAGTGGTGGCCAAAAGTATACGAAAGTTCTTTAGGAATGTTACCATTAATTTCATAGCCTTTAGATCAGTCCCGGTGATGGCTAGGGCGTCTGGATTCTTAAGAAGACTCGGGTTCGTGATTGCATGCAAATCTCTCTCTCTCTCTCTCTCTCTCTCTCCTTAAAACTTGAAAAATGAACAACTTTGTTGAACACAGGTTGCCAAAATTAATATATGGTAACCGATGAAGGTTAGGGTGACCGTGTCGCTTTAGGGTTAACCAAAGATCGGTTAAGGAGGGAAACCCAAGGTTTACTAAAATAACAGATCTTGGCTATCTTTTGGCGCTTCTTCCCATTCATCCGGATCTGAAATGGTATTTAACACTTAGGTAAGTGGGCATGCTATTGGAGAAATAATAGGCATCTAATTCTAGGGTTAGAGTAAGTCCTAGTTAGTTAAGGTAAGTAGAGACCGAATTTTAGTTCAAAGAAACATGCTAAGAATAGGTCCATGGTGAGGTGTCTAGGTGATGTGGCTAGGTGAGGTGTATATTAATTTAATAAATAGAGTGAGGATGAGTATTAATTCAATCGTAAGTAATTGAATTAATATAAATTTGGGGAAAAGGGGGGCATGACCCAAATTTGACATCTACATTTTCCCCTTGTTGTCGCGTAGCTTTGTATTGATAAGCAACGCTGACAAAAAAATAGGAAGTGGTTGCCCCAAATATAAGTGAGAGTGGGGTTTCCTCCGAGTAGGGTTAAAGGTGAGAGTGCCCTAAGTGTGGGTGGAGGTGATCCCCCTCAAACCAATAATTGATGAGGTATAAGACAAAATCGATGAGTGGTTTGATAAATATGGAAGTGATGAAAAAGAAGGTAGGTGGGTATGGGTATGGATATAGGCATAATGGGTAAGGAAAAATTTCAAATTGGGTAATAGGTAGTGGGAAAGGGTCAAATCAGGTAATGGGTAATGACAATCAAATGCACGCACACGTATAGATTGTGACACGGTACCAAGTTGAAGAGCATGCAAACTCTACATCATCCAAGGTCAATAGGTTTATCCAAACAAGGTTGAAGTGATTCAAGTATCCAAGGTATAGGATATGGTCTGAAAACATGACTTAGGTTAGGTGCAAGAACATTTAGGTATGTTCCCGTACACCAAATGTTTGGTCAGGATAAATGGCATAGAAATAGGCAAGGTATGGTTGTTAGGCTACAACAACATGGAAAATAAAATCACAAGATATAGTAAGTACACAAGTTCAAAGGTCATAAATAGTGGTTCGTGTCAAGGTATATATATCATGGCATGGGTAAGGCCAAGTGTAGGTAAAATGACAATTCCTAAAATGGGTAGTGTAATCGTGTGGGTAGGGTACAATGGGTGTGGTAATTGCCAAAAGGTATTCGACAATGATGAATTTTGATCAAAATGGATAAAATGGGGTTTAAATGGTAATGACAGTGAGTAATGTCGCTTATAAGCTAACCGACATCGCTTTAGTAGGGCATGACATGACCAATGTCGATCATGTTGATTTGGGGTTAAAAAAGGAAAATTTCACTTTTACGAAATCATTTTTCATTTTCCATTTTTAGAAAATGACATAAGAGAGCGTGTGGCTTGGAAAACGACAGACAAGACGGAGAGTTGGATTAGTGAGCCTCGTAGTGGGTGATTAGAATTTGATTGATGGGTCCACAAGATTGGTTCGAGTGATTTGGTCATGGAAGAGGCAGGGGAGGGGTCAGGTGGACCACCAATGCACCGGCCAAACGTACCACCATGTAGATGACACTGAGATGAGGTAGGAGTCAATTTGATTCTGGTATTTTTGTTTTGAAAAGATTGAAATTGTTTGGTTAAATTTGGGTGGAAGTTAATTTTGAAATGCGGGTAAAAATGAAGGAAATGATGGGTGGGGAGGTCAAACGTAGGCTAAATAGGATTGGGAATGAAGCTAGGATAGGTTTGGGTGGGTTAGAGTAAGGATTTAGGTTGGTTTTAGGAATTGTTTGTAGAATAGGGATGGGTTTTTAATTTGGATGCCATAACAGACCGGCATCGCCCAATTTTTGGTTGTCTTGCTTGTCTCGGTCGGCATCGGTCCAATATTAGGTGACTGATACCTATTAAATTGAACCGATGTGAGTCAAGGAAAACCAGTGATGGTCAGGGTGCTCGGCGTTGGTTAGGGTGAATGAGAAATAGGGGTAAGAAAGGTTAGGTTGGAAAGAAAAATAGGTGGAAAGGGGTAAATGGAGGGTATATGTAGAGAGATGAGGGTAAAATGTTAGCGTTGGTGCAAATGATAGGTAAATAGGTGAAATGATGTTTAATATGATGAGTCGTGATTGTAAAGGGGTAGTCGGCTGGTGGGTGAATTAGGTAAATGGGGTGAGTAGGATTGATGTGATTGGGTATGGTTTGGGGGGGTTAATAGGTAAGTGAAATTTTTTAGGTTAGAACAAATGTTGTCGTTTATCGAATGCATGCTAGGAACCAAATATGACGCGGATATGGTACCACCTCTATTGATAGCGATATGGTCGATTGTGACCCCGGAGGTGTAGAGTCACGTGATGGATGTTAGGTTGATTGGGATCCGACACTACAAACATGTAGCTTGAGATCTGAGTTTGATGGTCGCTCATCGATAGATGGGATTTAGTGACCAATACTTTTAACTTACCAATGGGGGAGATTACTGTCACCCTAGAGGATGTATACAGGATCCTATGACTACCGATAGTTGGGAGCAGGTTTATTCCATTACTTTGGAGGCATCAGAGGAGCTTATAGTGGCTGTTTTTGGAGAGGTGATGGTGGAGCTGAGGTACCATAACACGAGCCTTAGCTATGGGGACATGTATGTGGCCCATCCTTAGGAGATGAGGTTGGTGGTTTTGTTGATGGAGGTAGTATGATATTTCACCCTATAAGATGTAGAGGGGAGGGATATTCCCACGAGAACTGATGGGAGTGCTCCAGACATGATGGAGGAGCGGGTCTCTGCTTTTGCATGGGAACCGGCATTCTTAGTGCAAATATATAGCGATTTTTGGGCTTATCAAGAATCGCAGCAGCTTCGGTTTATGTTGCACCTTTCTTCTACATTGTTGGTCATATGAGCACATCGTATGTGTACATCCATTGGGTTTTCCCCGACATGATTGGTTTGGGGTGGCTTGGTCGGGTTGGTTATAGACAATGGGTACCACTTTGGTGGACAACACACACTATGGCTAGGGCCATGCATGATGTTGTGTATTACAGAGGTTGCTGGAGGTATTTTCTAGAGTTGATATTGTTTGGAAGCCATATGATGACTATCTGCATATATAGGCACATGGAAGAGGAGTTAGAGGAGTTACAACCGCTGTGTGGATATAGGGACATTGTGTCGGGCCGAGCACAAGATGATACCTATGACGGTGGTTAGGCAGACAGATTTGGGCTGCCATAGGATGTTCCGCCACCCTTTCCATAGTACAGAAGAGATGATTTGGAGAGACCTATGTCTCCACCATGACCAAGTATGCTTACATGGAAGGAGGAGCAGGTAGAGGATAGGTGTATCGATGATGTTGGGGTTCTTGATAGATATAGAAAGTGGTGGGTAAGATACCATATAGGTGGCACCACCGAGGCCGGGAAGCCAAAATTAGCCACCATTACAAAGATAATGGGGTACCACTGTAGGGGTTAAGTGGTTGCCCTTTAGACACATATTGCAGCTTTACAGGACATCTCACAAGGTTAGGGGTATACGTTTCCACGTTATAGAGCAGTGGTAGCCTTACGGAGCCTAGGTTGCATAGGGACAGTGCCGCATAGGGTGGAGATGGAGATGGGGGACAGTTTCCACCTTACAGGCACGAGGTAATATGTTTTCGTGGATGAATTGCCACCGCACAAAGCTCAAGTTGTGGCCTTACAGCCCAGTTGTAGCACATGCCCGCCACATGCCTAGGGATAGGATCCCACACTACAGGAAGTTGTGATAGGACATGGTCCATAGGTATAGGGAGGAGGACAAGGAGCACATGTATAGGGTCCAAGGCTAACCTTAGTAGGATAAAGCTCATAGGTTGATGTGAGACCTATGGCACCACCTCAAACAGTGTCAATGGTGAGATTTAGGGATGCCCCCTGAATGAGGCTCTCAGATTATCGTGGATCATCTAATGATGGATGAGATAGATTTCCACTCTTATGCTGAGTACAGGGGCATAATGGGAAGCGGGTGAGAGGACTAGCTCTCGTACTCATAACATAGAGAGTACAGGGTTTTAGCATGTCCCGAGACAGGGACAAGGTGAGGCTAGGAGTTCATGGAGGCCGACTCCTAGTCTCAGTAGACTAGCAACATGTTAAACCAAGGTCCATGGAGGGTGGAGAGATGTTGGTGAGCATCGTATAGGTAGAGAGGAGGAGGATGATGAGACTAACATGGATATTAGATGGGGTGACGATTAGTCACCGTATATGATCAGTGTTTTGATTTTTGGTATATAGCGTCCTATCTCAACATGATAGTAAGGATGTACATGAGAGTTTTGTTATCTTGATTTTATACCACCTTACATGCCGAAGATAGTGAGGCTATACCTGAGAGATACTTTTATTTATTTTGTATCTCGTGTACATATGTATGGATACACAAACTTTCCCAGTTATATAGATGTCGAGAGTTATTAGATGGATGATGCATCTATGTTTTGAATTTCCATTGTTATTGTGTATGTGATGGAAACTAGGTAATTTAGGCATGATTGAGTCGAGGTTGTATAGGCATGATTTAATTAGGCCAGTTAGGCATGTTGGAGTCAAGATCAATTAGACATGGTGTAGTCAAGGTTATGTAGACATGGCTGAGTTAGGTGCGTTAGGAATGATGGAGTTTAGGTGAGATAGGCATGTTGGAGTTTTGGTTTTTGGTTTTGATTTAATTTTCTAGTTATTGGTAACATGGAAAATAAAACTAAGACTAACGAGGTGATACACCAAAGGAGTGGTGAACATCTACTTCGCAAATTGACATAGATCAATAAATGAAACAAAACATCATGCACAAACTGATAAGATGTAATGAAATATCAGAAATGAAGAAAACAACACAAACATAGGACTAAAACTCATTCACAAAGCTTGCATTGTCATTTCCAATATCAAAAATACATGCATTACAATAGCAGAGAGGTAGAAAACATGTTGCAGTCTTGGAAGAGGTCGATATTCAACAAAATCACCTTCCAGGGTGAAAGAGGGAGCCTACAAAACATAAAAATGTCCAACCCTTTACAAATGAGCCAAATTTAGCTTTTAACAATGAAAAATGTGAACCAGGAAGAAAAAGCGTTGGAAAATGTGAAGGGATGCTTCAACCACCGATTAAATTGCATTAAAACAACATGGGTTCCCTTACAAGTTCATTCCTTGATGTTTTTGACCATGCTGGGAGAGAATGGAAGCCATACTTCATTAAAATTTGTGGTTGAAATGTCAATTATGTTCTCCTTCCCATGCCAGAGGCGTTTCTAATTTTCTCTCTCAAAAACCCACAAAAACATAAAATTAAGCCATCCATCATGTAGAAAATTTCACCAGCTTTCCAATGCCACCAAGAACATGAAAAAATGAGCTTTGAATCAAAAGGTATGCCCTTCTAAAGATTTAGGGCAAAACTAGGGCAAATTGAATCTTGGCGGGCCCGAAATTTAAAATTTTCCCTCTTTTTGGCTTTAGGAAAATTTTCCCAAAAATTTCCACCCCGAAGCTCGATGCCACGTGGCATCCTCGATTGGTTTATGGGATCCCCTAACCATTTTATGCCTTTTTGGTCTTTGGAAAATTTTCCAAAAATTCTCCGCCGGCTCGATCTGAGGACACGTGGCATGTTCTTATTGGCCCTCGAGGCACACTTCAAAATTTCCCTTTGACTCTGACCATTTCCCTAAATGGGACATGTGGCACCTTATCATTGGCTCAGGCCATGAACTCCAAATTTCCTTTGTCACACCCGCCCTAAGATTTTCACCGGCCACATGGACACATGGCTTGCTTTTGATTAGCGCGGCCATCGCGGGGGCTTTCCTTCTATATTTTTCCTGTCTTTGGCGAAAAGGAAAATTTCCTTCCACACCTCCACCTCCCACCAGTCCAAGGACACGTGGCCAATTTTGATTGGCTGGTGGGCCTTCGCTCCAAAATTTCCCATTGCACCAACCTTTGGAAATTTTTCCAACTTCCTCCCATCACCCAACCTCTCGCGAACCCATGGACACGTGGCCATTTCCTATTGGTTAGCGGGCCTTTGGGCCAAAAAAATTCTTTTGTGCACCCCACCAATACTTAGAAAATTTTCAAATTTTTTCATGCCGCCCTCCATTCCACCGCTGAACGTGGCGCATTCTGATTGGCCGCGGACCTCCCATGGGAAAATTTCCCTCCAAAACTCCGCTAAGCCATAACTTGAAAAATACAAGGAGTTAGAAGGAAAAATTTACCATTCTGGAAAGTTGAGAAGATTCTCTATCCAATGAAACCATTTCCAGAACATTTTGAGTGCCTAAAAGATAAAAATTTTTGCTGAGACACAAGGAAGGAAGGAATGAAGGGAGTTAGCCAAAAAATAAGCAAGGGGCTTATTTTGGATAACAATTTTGGTGACTCAGAGGGGTCATCTACCTGTTGGATGAAGTTACCAGTTGCCTGAAGCAATCCATTGGGCATGGAGTCATAAAATTCTTTGCTTGGCTCCCAACTGATTAGAAAATTACAAGGAGGAAGATTATGAACATAGAAACATCAACTCGATCTGGAACATGGCCTCGCAAAACTACATGTTGGGACAGCAAGGTTGTGCCAAAGAACTTAGGAAAGTAAAAACTAAGCTTTAACAAGATGATGTGCAAAAGCACTTGGAGGAATGAAAATCTAAGCTAATATGTACAAGGTAGAGATTTCCCTTCTAGTAGTAATGCTTTAGATGGATTTCATTGACTTGGAATATGCAGTTCTTCACCATCCAATGTCGACAATTAGAAGGCATTATTGTTCTTACACTTTGTGACCATGTAGGGGCCACTCAAAATGGCATAAAACTTTGAATGCCTTCCTATATTTTCTTGGTTTGCATCCCATTTCAACACTAGATCTCTAATGGAAAGTTCTAGCCTTGGCTTTCCTATTAAAAGTATTCTTGATCAAGGCTTGGTCCTTCTCCATTGCTTGGGTTACATGTTCTCTGATTTCTTGGAGCTCCATCAATTCAACATATCTAACCTCCATGGGTTCAAACTCCAACAACTCCAATTGCTTGATGAGTTCCAACGTTGGTAACTCAAGTGACATAGGAAAAATTGTCTCTCTTCCATAATTTTATGAAGTGCTCAAATAGATCCCATTTTTGATGACCCATTTAGTCACCTTTGATCCTATGAATGCCAAGGCTTTATCTGATATTATAGTGACAGTATACCAAATCTGGTTACTATCCCTTCATAGAAGTCTAGAATGCTAGATTCATTTGCTTCTTTAAGTGCCACTGCCTCAGTCCATTTGGTGAAGTAATCTGTGGCTATTAGAATCCACTTGTGTCCTTGGCTTGAGTTTGGGTTAATGACTCCAATGAAGTCCAAACCCCATTGCATAAATGGTTGGTCAACTGAAATTGGGTGTAATGGAAGGGCAGCTAATCTCTCTTTTCCTGTGAAAAAAGCACAACTCCTGCACCTCTTGATCCATGCATAACAATCACTGAATACCTTGGGCCAATAGTAGCCAGCCTTCATGATCTTGAGGGCTGTCACTCTTGGTGCAAAATGACCCCCAGCTGTCCCACCATGGAACTCTTCCAATGTTCTATTAATCTGATTTGTTCCAATGCATCTCAGCAGCACTCCATTTACATCTTTCTTGAACAAAACACCATCAACAAGTGCATATGGGACAGCCTACAATCTGAAGTGTCTTCTCTTGGTTTTGTTCATCTCTGGAGGGCATAGGCCTATGTGTAGGAATTGCATTATGTCTTGGTTCCAACAAGGAGTGAAGACACCATCATTTTCTTCTTGAACATTCCCTTGTTCTTGGTTGTTTTTCAAAGACACCAAAACAACATCCTTTTCATTGTATACTTCCATTGATTTGCTCAAGACCAGCTGTTCACACAACCCCTTCCCTCGACTAACTTGGTGACTTTAATCTTAATGTCATACTCCATGACACGAGTAATCCACCCCGCATGTTTTCATTTAAATCTTTATTGAGGAGGAAGTCTTTAACTCCCACTTGAGAAACCAAAGAGTTGAAATTTGTTGTTTGAAACTAGATTCTTAAATTTTTCAAGATTTTAATCACTTGTAAGAACTTGCTTCTAAATGAAAGAATATCTCACCTCATAGTCCTCCAGGCTTTGGCTAAAGAAGGAAATTGGCTACTCATTATTTTCTTTGTTCATGTACTAAAATTGCGAGAGGTTGTATCATCACCTCCAAATGCATAAAGGATGAAATCCTTGGAGAAATCTGAGTTAATGAGGGTTGGAGCTTGTGAGATAGCCTCTTTGATTGCCTCAAATCTTTCCTTACCTTTTTTTGTCCATTTTAAAGCCATGCTTTTCTCCAACATCATGGTTATTGGCTTGACAAGGGCTACAAAATCTAGAACAAACCTCTCGAACAAAATTGATCCTTCCCAAGAAACTTTGAAGGGATTTCTTATGACTTGGTAATGGTGGTGCTTTTATGGCTTCATCCCTCTCTGGATCAATTGCTAGTCCTTCTTTTGAAACAATATGGCCAAGGATCTTTCCTTCATGAGCTAGAAAAATACATTTTTTGGGATTCAAGGATACCCCCAAATCTTCTACATCTTTGGAACACTTGTCTCAAATGAAAGAGATGATCTGCTATATTTTTAGAAAAAACAGTGATATCATCTAAATATACTAGCACCATTTTGTTGATTAATCCCTTGAACACCATATCCATTGCCCTTTGGAAGGTAGCTCCAGCATTGGACAACCCAAATGGAATTTTTCTATATGCATAAGTCCCCATTTGGTGGTGAAGGCTATCTTGAACTGATCATCCTCCTTGACCATGATTTGATTGTACCCTGAATAACCATCTAGCAATGAAAATCTCTCGAGCCAGCAACAACTTGCAAAATCTGCTCCATAGAAGGAAGTGGGTAATGATCCTTGAGAGATGCTCTATTCAAATCTCTAAAGTCTACACACAATATGATTTCTCCACTCTTCTTTCTAACTGGAACCAAGTTTGCAACCTAGCTAGAATGCTTGATAGGAAATATGATACTTGCCTCTATTAACTTGGTCACTTCCTTTTCATGAGAGACTCCATGTGTGGATTGACAGCCTTTGTTTTTGCCTAATGGGTTTAGCACTTAGATCCAATACAATTATATGTTGATCTATCTTGGGATTGAAACCCTTCAAATCCTCATAGCTCTAGGAAAATACATCGAGGTAACTCTTGACAAAGCTGCATAAATTCATACCTTTCTTGCTTGGTTGCAACTTTACCAATTTTAAGTAACTTGCCTTCTCCTTCCAAGATGAGCATTGAATCTTCTCCCTTGACTTGGATGTTTGTTTTCTCCTTTCTCAATTGATCATTAGGATTAAAAATGGACTCCAAAGTGACAAGTCCCATTGGTAGTTTGTTGGTTCTTAGCTATACTACCCGATCACCATACTTGTTGTTCTAATTTTTTTGGATTCTTGGCTAAGAATTCAGCTTCTTCTTGCAAGAAATTGATGATTTGTTGATCATTTTCAAACACTTGTCACTTACATTATTATTTGGCACTAAGGGAATTACAATCACATGAATGCATGGCTATACTTTATCTTATTTTATACTTTCAACAACATCAAAGGCTGCCACAAATGCTGCAAGCCTATCAGCAGCTTGGTTTTCTTTCCTAGGGATGGAATTGATGCCAAAGCTCTCAAAATCCTCCATGAGGTCCCACACCCTATTCTTATAACACTTGAGCAGATCATTTTTGGTACCATGCTACCCTTTAACTTGATTAACAATCAGCTCACTGTCGCCAAAGACTTGTAAGTTTTTTATACCCCTTTTGATTGACAAATGCAATCCTTGTATCAAAGCTTCATATTCAGCAGTGTTGTTAGAACATGCAAACTAAAATCTAAAAGTTGAATAATATTTAATGCCTTGAGGTGAAATGAGCATTGCTCCACCTCATGCACCTTGTCTACTTCTTGATCCATAAAATAATAGTTGCCATACCTCATTGCCATCCTTATGGTCTGATTTGGTGATACTAGGAATAGGATGATTTTCTTCATGTATGCAATAAACTCCTAGCTCGGATTCTTCTATTTCTTAGTAGGGATAAAAAAGCGTGTACCTTTTTTTCCCACTCATCAAGAGTCAAATTTAGGATGCTTCCAACCTTTGTATCAGCTTCATCTGTTCTTGGATAATCCTCTTGATCAAATGCTGAACAATTGGCATTGATTGGGCTTGAAGTATGAGGTTTAATGTGAAAGTTTGCAATAGGTTCAGATCTGATTGTGGCCTTGGTTCCATATCTTGTTCTAAACAACATGTGTGACCAATCAATGAGATAAGTAAACTCCAATTTTAGCTATGAAATCCCTTGAAAAAGCATAAGGCAAAGAGTGGTGGTAAATCTATCACCGACACATCTTGCAAAACAAGGTAACATTTGTGGCATGCATGCAAAGTGAGGTTCAATTATCTAATCACCCCAACTATTGTTACTACTATCCCATTCAATTGCACTAGCCCCTTGGATATGACTTCATATTGAGGCCCAATTGATCAGCTATTTGCTTGGGAATTACGAAATACTTTCCCCAGAATCCATCATGAAATTGTGTACTACTTTATCCCCAATAATAAATGAAACATAGAATGGAGGGGACTTAAAAACTTTACCTTGTTGTCCTCCGTGATTCCCTTCAGTGAGCATGATTGTGAGTACCTTCTCTTACATATGAACTTGCTAATTTGAAGTTGACCAATTCTTCATGGAAGCTTCTAGTAGATCCCTATGGCTTGGGATGGATAGTGATTCCCACATAGATATATTCACGTTTTTTTCTTCGATTGATCAATGATGCTAAATGGGGATGAAACATATCTTTGCTGCCCCTTATCCTGCACATTCCTTTCTTGTACATGGGCTGTAACAAAATGGCATTTGAGCTATTCTAGAAGGTGTTTTACATGACCTGAGCCAAAGACTGCCCTTCACCAATATTCCTCTTTTTTGACCTTGTATAGGCTACCACATTACGAGACAATGTTTGATTCATGACACAAAAATCTTCACTTGCCGATTCACAAGTGTAGTATCACTTGGATTTTATTTTGCTTTGAGATGTCCCTTGTTGTTGATTTGCTTCTGGCTCACTTCACTCTCTACACCAGTTGTTGTCACCATCAAATCTTGGTTCAAAGCACCATTGAAGCACATAGATTAGTTGTGAGGTTCATTACATGGGAAACACTACTCATACTCTTGAGTTATATTATTTTGCACCGGCACTAAGGCCTTAGAGGCAAATGTAGCATTGGGATTATAGGGCTGAAATGGTCTATTGGCAAGAGGCCTTACTTGATTTTGATTTACAGCTGGATTGGGTGGTCTATTAGGTTGATATGGCTTCCTATTAGGCTAAGCTTGAGGTTGATAAGATGGTCTAAAACTTTGAGCCCTCTTTGCCTCTTGAGTGTAACTAGCTCATTACCTAAATTTTGCAATTGTTTCATGACTTCTTGAAGTTCATTTGAGGCACTAGAGGATGAAGTAGAAGTTTCCTTTGAACTCGATTTCTAGGAGTGGGAATAGGAGCTATAGTAGGTGTTGGACTAGTGCTTGGATTTTCTTAATTTGGATACAAGGGCATGGGAGGTCTTAGAGCAAGCTTACCAGCTTGAATAAGACAATTTTCATCTCTAATGGCAATGTTATAAGCAATGGTATAGTTGTACCTCCCATGGACTGAATTAACATGGAAATATCATAATTTAAAGCTTTGAGATAGTGAAGAAAAGCATCTTTAGTTTTTGGCCTTACTTCCACTTGAATTCTATCCCAATTCCTTTGAAATCTTAAGTTAAAGTCTATCACCGCTCATTAGGAGATCTCTTGATGGTTGTCGGTTGTTCCAATAGAGACAAGTTATCTCCCTTTTCTCCAAACTACTCATGGAGAGATATGCATAATCGGTTCCAATTTTGGATAGAACTATCACCAAGGCTCTGAACCATTGCAATTCCTTCCCTTTGAATCAAGATTTCAACAAGATGACAGATAACTTGCATCTCATCAATCTCATGGATTGCACACACAATAGCAATATCTTTAACATGATCACCAGAGTGGTCCGATTTTCTCCAAGAAAGTATGGAATTTTTTCAAGGCTACAACTGGAATTGGATTTTGTGCATTAAGAGAAAGTGGGCTGTTTCCGAGTTAAGTTGACATAAGGGTTGGGTTATGCCATTCTTATTGGCACGAGAACCCTTGTTGATTGAGTGAAAGGTCTAGAAGGTGAAGGAGTTGATAGAGTTCTATTTGCTGGCGATGGATACCTTTGGATCCTCCTTCCTCTATGCCTTCTTCCGGGAGATAGCTACGAGATACTCGACAATCCCTTCCTCTCGGCTTTTGATCTTGTGTTGATTCTTCTCATGAATTTTAAGACTTGGACTCGCTAAACCAGTTGATTTTTCTCTTTGAAGTCACTAGATGTGCAAATCGGGGCTCTTTTGATTAATAAAATTACAACAAATGCACATCAAGTTTTTGTAATGAAGATGAAGACCTCTAAGGTCCCACTGCCATGCCAAAACTAAAATCAGCAGCACCCCCTGGATGTCTATCGATTTCAAGTTTGATATTTGGACATCCAAAGGTGATTGCATAACATTGAATCTTTTCCCCAAGTGTGGACTTGTAAAAATGGGAAAAGGGTCTCCAAATTATAGGTTTGGTTCCTCAACTCCTTTGATCAAATGTATTGCTTGAAAATTGTAGAGGATTAAACTTAAAATCCTACTCTAAATTCTAAGGGGATAGAGATAGAGAATGAAAAAGAAATAAAACTAAGACTAACAAGGTGCTACACCAAAGGAGTGGTGAACATATACTTCTCGCAAATTGACACAAATCACAAAATGCAACAAAACATCTTGCACAAAATTATAATATATAATCAAAGATCATAAACGAGGCAAACAACACAAACAAAGGACTGAAACTCATTCACAGAGTTTGCATTGTCATTTCCAATGTCAAAAATACATGCATTACAACAAAGAGAGAGCTAGAAAACATGTTGCGAGTCTTGGAAAAGGTCGATATTCCACAAAATCACTTTCTAGGGTGAAAGAGGGAGCCTGCAAAACATAAAAATGTCCAACCCTTTACAAATGAGCCAAATTTGGCTTTTAACAATGAAAAATGCAAACTAGGAAGAAGAAACATGGGAAAACATGAAAGGATGCTTCAACCACCAACCAAATTACATTAAAACAGCATGGGTTCCCTTACAAATTCATTCCCCGATGTTTTTGACCATGCTAGGAGAGAATGGAAGCCATACTTCATTAAAATTGGTGGTTGAAATGTCAATTCTATTCTCCTTCCCATGTAAGACATGTTTTTATTTTATCTCTCCAAACCCCATCAAAACATACAATTTATCACTCCATCATGTAGATAATTTCACTAGCTTTCCAACACCACCAAGAACGTGAAAACCGAGCTTTGGATCAAAATTTATGCCCTTCTGAAGATTTAGGGCAAAACTAGGGAAAATTAAATCTTGGCGGGCTGAAATTTAAAATTTTCCCTCTTTTTGACTTTGGGAAAAATTCCCCAAAATTTTCCACCCCTCGAAGCTACGATGCCACATGGCATCCTCTCGATTAGTCTGTGGGCTCCCCACGACCATTTTACACCTTTTTGGTCTTTGGAAAATTTTCCAAAATTCTCCGTCGATCGACACTCGAGGACACGTGGCGTGTTCTTATTGGCCCTCGGGGCACTTCCAAATTTCCTTTGACTCTAACCATTTCCCTAAATGATACATGTGGCACCTTGTCATTGGCTCGGGCCATGAACTTCAAATTTCCTTTGTCACCTTTGCGCTCTAAGATTTTCACCGCCACATGGACACGTGGCATCTTTTGATTGGCACGGGACATCACGGCGGGTTTTCCTTCCATATTTTTCCCTATGCTAGCAAAAATGAAAATTTCCTTCCGCACCTCTACCTCCCATCGGTCTAGGGACATGTGGCTGATTTTGATTGGCTAGCGGGCCTTCACTCCAAAATTTCCCATTGCGCCAACCTTTGGAAACTTTTTCATCTTCCTCCCACCGATGGCCATTTCCTATTGGCTGGCGGGCCTTCGAGCCAAAAAATTTCTTTGTGCACCCCGCTATACTTATAAAATTTTCAATTTTTTTCTCACCATCCTCCATTCTACCGTTAACGTGGCACATTCTCATTGGCCGATGGACCTCCCATGGGAAAATTTCCCTCCAAAACTCTATCGAGCCATAACTTGAAAAATACGAGTTAGGAGGAAAACTTTACCATTCTGGAAATCTGAGAATATGCTCTATCTAATGAAACCATTTCGAACATTTGAGTGCTTGAAAGATAAAAATTTCTGACTGAGACACAAGGAAGGAAGGAATGAAGGGAGTTAGCCAAAAAATAAGCAAGGGGCTTATTTTGGATAACACATACCTTGAGTAGGAAGGAAATTAGGGTGAAAAGGCAATGAGGTGAAAATGGTTGATTTAGCATAACCTAGCATGAGACATCATACCTACTTGGCAAGAGACCCAAGATCAATATAGGCAAGTCCATCATGAAAAAGTTATGTTTTTCTTATTTTTGATTTTGTTTTTGATAGACTGATCGATGCGAGAAGTCTATGTGGGATGAGTATATTATCTCCTTGAGGTCTTCATGAAGCTGATCAATGTGGGAAGCCTATGAATAGTTTATTTCATTGTTTTTTCAAGGATAATATTCTTTTGTGGGAGACTATAAATAGAATGGCTAGTTTTTTATAGCTGTCCTTCGAGGGAATAGTCTATTTATAGTGGCGAGATAGAGAGAAGATGTGTCCCTTTTGAGGGAGTAATGTTTTTGCTTTGGAAGTTTGAATCAAGGAGTTGAATCCCATTTTGATTTTTTTCTTTTGGACTTTTATGTCATGGTCAAGACTATAGTGAATGATAGGCTCTTGTGTTGAAGATAAAACCATAGCACATAGAGGCTAACTATGATGGAGAGGTTTTAAGTGATTAACAACCATGGATTTCATCTATAAAAAGATGAAAAATATCCATGAGAATCATGCCATGAGTAGAGTTGTGGTACTCATATTGAAGATAAGGCTGAAAGGTAATGGATAATCACATGATCCTTGTTTAGTTGTTGATCCTCAAAACAGGTAACATGGAAGGTGAATGATGCTCAAGGACGACGAGCGGTCAATAGACGAGAAGGTGATATACTAATTGATTTCAACAATAGAATGGTTGAAGATGCAAGGAATTGAGGGCTTAGGTTCAATTTTACCTTTGAGTGAAGACAAATGATAAGCACCGATCCATAGATATGAGTAACAATATAGGGTCCAAGCCAATTAGGAGAAAATTTTCCCCATTTACTTTTCTCCTCTTTTGTTACCTATTGATTTTCCTTTAGGACGAGGTCACCAACCTGGAAGGTTCATTCATGGACGCTTTAATCATAGGCACATTTGATACATTTTTGGTAGATATGGAGGTGATTGAGAGCGTTGAGATGACGTTCATCTAATAACTCAAGTTGTGTTAAACGGTCCTGGAGAAAGTCATCATCATTGAGCATGTATTTGAGTGAGATATGGAGAGATGGAATATGGAATTCAAGAGGTAAGAAAGCCTCCGTACCATAGACCAGAGAGAAAGGTGTGGCAGTAGTTGAGGTATGAATAATAGTACGATAAGCCCACAAGGTGAAAGGAATGTGCGTATGCCAATCCTTTCCAGATTTGTCAACTAGTTTCATAAGAATCTTGTTCAAGGTTTTGTTGGTTGATTCGCTTGCCATTTATTTGAGGGTAGTAAGGTGAAGAGAAACTCGAGTTGAATCTTTGAAGGAATCAAAAATTTTCCATAAGGTTTTATTTTTAACTATTTTCCATTATCGGTGATGGGACGGTGAGGAACACCAAAGCAAAAAAATGATGTGATGATTGATGAATTCACATATTTTCTCGATTTTGTAGAAATAAGAGGCAGCTTCAACCCATTTAGTGTAATATTAACTAGTGGTTATAATCCATTGATGTTATTGTGAAGAATGGGGATTGATATCTCCAACTAGATCTAAACCCCATTGAGAGAAATGCCAAAGGTCTTGGGTGACCAGCAAGGCATGACTTGTTGTGTGATGAAGATTAGCATGCTGCTGAAATTTCACATAATGTTTGACATATTCACAACAGTCATGGTTGAGGGTTGGCTAATAATAGCCTAGGAAAAGGATGCATTTAGTGACAACTAGACCACTTTGAAGTGACCTCTACAAATTTTGTCATGAAATTCCTTGATGGTGTAAGGAATTTCATAACTTGTAAAGCATCGTAAGAGGATATCGTCAAAGCCACATTTATAAAGAAGACCCCCCATGAGGACATAGTGAGAGAATTTTTTGAGAAAGGTGCATTGTCCATTGTGAGTAAGGTCTGGAGGTAGGATGGAAAGGAAAGGTAGTCAACAAGCTACTTAAACCAAAGGTCACGTGGGTCGTTCAATGGTGCCAGCGAAGTTTGGCGTCTCGAAATAAATAAGAAGGTGATTACAACCATTGTACTGTGAAAAATATTTTTGAGTGAAGGGTGAAGTAGGTATCCGAGATGTAATACGAGGCCATGGTAACCACAAATTTGTTAGTGGAATGTGGAGTGGCTTGAAGTTCATAATGATCAAAGGTAGTTAAAAGTATGTCCACATGATGTTTGTATAAGTATTTCATTACGACCGGTATATACCATTAACTTGATTTACGACCAATTGGGAGTCCCCAAATATATTAATAGATTTAATGTTTAAGGTGATGGTGGCCCCGAGACCCAATATGAGTGCTTTTATTAGGTGATATTGTTAGTACAATCAAAATCTAGTTTGAAAGATAGTGGCATAGGTTCATGTTGACCAAAATAAGCTCACACTTATTTTTGGGTCAACTAACACCATTTTCCCCCTTTTTGTGCTTCAAACTGATTTTTACACATTTAAAGAACTTAAGGTTTAGTGAAAATATTTCCATCGATAGGAAATTTCTTCCCCTTCCGAAATATAAATAAGTCCTTCTTAACTCCTCATATTTTGCAAGTTACGGGCCGATGGGCCTTGGAAGGATTTTTGCCAAAAGTGGGTCGGTGGGCCTAGGGAAGAATTTTCACCAAAGGGGAAGATTGTGGACCGATGTGGCTGGGGGAAATTTTGGCACTTTGAAATTTTCACTAAAAGGCATAATTTACAAGTGTAGGCCCGTGAGCCCGCGGAGGATCTTTTCACCAAAAAGAAAAAATGCCTAAGGCCCGCAAAGGGACATGTGGCCATGTTTCAAGTCAAAGCGAGAAGGCGGGTCGCCGGAGGCAGTTTGAATCTTTGGATTTTAATTTGAAAAGGAGTAAAGTATAAAAGAATTCACACCTCTGATGCCCCGGAGAAGCCATGTTAGGCCAAAAGTTACATGCGAGGAGGCGGGCCGTCGGGAAACTTTAGATTTTTTGCAACTTCACAAATGGCATAGTTTGCAATTATCGGCTGCAAACCCAGGGAGGAGTTTTTCCAAATATGAATTTGTAGAGCCATGGAGGATTTTTTTGTAAAAGTGTATTTTTGAGCATGGGGCCTTTTTCGCCAAAAGTGACTTTTGGGCCCGAGCCCATGGAGGTTTATCACCCAAATGCAAAATGTGAAGTTGCGGGCTTGCGGGCTTGAGGGAGACTTTTGCACTTTTGCAATTTTTGTGCAAAAGGTGAAATTTAAATTTTGAGCCCATGGAGCTTTTGGGCAAAAGTGAATTTCAGGCCCGTGGATCCGTTTTGTAAAACTAGTTTTTCACCATTTTTGTACGATTTGATCTTTGAATATTCAAATGGGCATAATGTTTGATCCAATGCTCAAAATTCAACAAATTTGGTACCATTAGAAAGGTCTCAACCTCCTCTACACCATGGAATCCTAAAATTTGAATTTTGGTGAAGTTAGGAGGGTAAAAATTGGAAAACATCTCCAGCATGAAAAAATGTAGTTCTAGGTATCCCAACTACAAAATTTATTGCATTATGACACCCCATTTCTTCTTCCAAAAGCTTGAATGCATTGGGAATGGATTTTCAGAGGTTCCCTTGAATTTTTGGGATCATTTTAATGAATGTTTTCAGTGGGTGGGTGTAGAAATCAAGTTTCTCTTCTTTCTCTCTAGCTTTCATCGTCTATATATTGTAAACACTTCTCATTTGAGAAGGAGAGACATTCTAGGTGTGTGGAAACTCTATAAAATTTGTTTCTCAACACCATTGAGCTGCAAACCCTCTCATGGGCTTGGAAAGTGTACTTGTGCCTCTATTTCAACAATGTAATGGACTGTGCATATTATAAGAGCAATAAAATTGGGTTCGTGGTGTTCTTTCAACCCTTGCATTGTTTTGTTGTGTCTCCTTGCCCCTATGTTTTTGTTGTTTTTTTTCCATGCATGTATGTCTCATTTGCAAGTGCAGGATGTTGTGTTTCATGGATATCTAGTGGAAAATGAAGATCTGGGTCCATGTCACATTGGTCTGGCCTCTCCAACTCCATTTTCTTTCTGTATTCTCCCTCAGTAGAGTATCTCACCCCTTTTCTTGGTTCTATCACCTCTGTAGTGTAGGATTTCTTAATTTCCATGCTCTCTTCCTCTCCTTGGTCCCTTGGAATTGTTAGAGTAGGAGTATATAGTCATATTTCCTTCCTTAGAAGTATTTTAGTGCTAGGATTAGGTAGAGGAATCAACCTTCTCTGGAGGGCCATCTCAATTTTGCAAGTCCCACAGCTTGAGAGATGATCCAATGTTATGCAGATCACACCGAATGCCCCATTAAAAATCAGGCCATTCGGGGGTGTTGTGATTTTGCACTAATAGTTTTAGCACGCCGATGGTGGGACAAGTTTGAAGTACCTTACCACTTCATTTCATCAATTTGATGTGTTCTTTGTGAGATTCAGCCTTTGGAGGCATATGAAAATCACATCTGGTGACTCCATCTAGTCAACAACCCATTCTTTGAGTTGTAGACCTTCCTTCCTTCCATTTTCATCCATTTTCTTCCATCTCTTTCATTCTCTTCCATTCTATGAAGTTGTGCAATCATGGCTTCATTCCCACATTGGAATTCACACTTGCAGTAGTAGCAATGCATTCCACCTCCAATGTATTTCTCATCTCCTCCAGATCAGCATTTTGATCAAATTCAAAACCAATATGCCTACCCATATGAGCAATACCAAAACCAGTTTGGCTATAGAGCTTATCATGAAAAAGGGTTTGTATATAATGACAATAGCCAAATGGAGGACACTCGATCTACTTTGGAGAAGAATCAAAGAATGGAGGTCATGGTTCAAAAGTCAAGGATACATCACAAATGAAGGCATTCAAGATTGGTTGTAGGGTACTTTGTTCATGGGAAGGCCCTTTTCTAATACATTACAACCCATAGGAGAAGCTTGAATTCATGGTTACTGGCGCTTCCTCAACTTGTGCAAAGGTGGACTGAAGATATAGAGGCCTATGAACTTGGTGTCAATAGGAAGCCTTGTCAATGGGTAATTCCTACACCATCATCTAGTAATTTTCTCTTCATTCCCAAGCAGCACCATCTTATTGGGGTTAGCACACCGATTGTACGTATGAGATAATATATCATATCTAAGCATACATGCAAATAAAAGTGGATATTCTACCAGAAGAAATATACAATTCAAGAGACATAAATCAACATAAGATTTAACGTGGTTCACCCAATGTGGGCTACGTCCACCAAGAAATAAGCTAATCTATTATCCAAAGCTTTGACAAGATATACAATGAAGATTTATAATCTTCCACACCTTCTCGGATGTTCGATAATGTCTTCCTTCAAGATTTTTCCTTCCTTCACCAAGAATTCTCACTCACACAATTATCTTGTAATTATGATCAAATCCTCTCCTCTAAACCATAGATTTATGCTTTAAATAGTCATTTAAGACTTTAGGGAACTTAGCCATGCAATTACATTCATTAAATCTATTCCAATGCTAAAAATAGAAATAAATCTTGAGAGTTAATTAAAAGTTCGGCAGATGTAACCCGATGTCGGTTACTATCCAACTGGTCGGCGGTTCCAACTTAGCCTGATCAATTTTGGTCACACTCTAACCGATGTCGATTACCATGCCAACTTCCAGAAATTTCTATTTGCATGCTAAAAGATGACCAATTTAGCTCCATACTCAGCAATCTCCCACTAGAGATTAATTACCGCACACTATACCTGTACAACATCATTCTTGGATCCTCCTTAGCTTTGTTTCTTCCTCCTTGAGCCTCAAACTCGAAGACCAAAGTGAAGTGGAGAGTAGCTCCAACTTCTCCTTTGCTAACGGATTTGTTAGCATATCTGCAAGTTTCTTACTCATGTGAATATTTTCCAGATTCAACTATCCATCCTCTAATACCTTTCATATGAAGTGATACCTCAATGAATGTGTTTCATTCTGAATGAAACGCTAAGTTCTTTGCCAAATGAATTACACTCATCAGAATCGAACAACTTGAAATCATCCCGCTCCTTTCCTAACTCCTCCATGAACCTACTCATCCATATCATCTCTCCTTGATAGCCTATGTAGTTACAACATACTGCTGCTCTCGTAGTGACAAAGCCACAACCTTTTGTAATCTTGAAATCCAGCTAATCGTCGTCACCGCTACTATGAAAATATATCCGGAGTGCTTCTCCTACAATCCGATCACCAGCCATATCCTAGAATCAACATAGCCACATAATGAACTATCTGAACGTCCATAGCATAACTACATGCTATAAGTCCCTCTCAAATACTCTGAGTATCCATTGGACTACTTTCCAATGTTCTTTACCTGGATTAGCCATAAACCTGCTCACAACTCCCACTGCTTGTGCAATGTCTGGTCTAGTACAAACCATGGCATACATAAGACTTCCTACTGCTGAAGCATAGGGAACATGTGCCATGTACTCAACCTCCTCATGTGATGAAGGACACTGATCTTTGCTTAATTTGAAGTGTCCAGCCATAGGTGTACCAACAAGTTTTGAATTTTGCATATTAAACCTTTCCAACACCTTATTAATATAAGCTTCCTGAGACAAATATAATTTCTTATTTTCCTATCTCTGTGTATTTACATGCCAAGGATTCTCTTTGTAGCTCCTAAATCCTTCATTGCAAATGTGTGAGCTAGCTTTCTCTTAAGCTCACCAATGTCCTACATACTAGATCCTGCAATAAGCATATCATCCACATACAGTAACAAAATAATATAGCTCCCATTTCCAAGCTTCTTGAAATAAACACAATGGTCAAATTCACATCTCAAGTAACCATGCTCATGCATAAAACTATCAAACCTTATGTACCATTGCCTTGGAGCTTGTTTGAGTCCATATAGACTCTTTTTCAAACTCGCACACCAATTTCTCCTTACCCTTGACTTCATAACCAAATGGTGCTGCATTTAAATTTCTTCATCCAAATCACCATGAAGGAAAGTCATCTTTACATCTAGTTTCCCTAAATGCAAATCCTCTACTATCCATCCTCCAATAACTTTCATATGAAGTGATACCTCAACTGAATGTGTTTCATTCTGAATGAAATTACGAGTTATTTTTCAAATAAATTGTACTCGACTATCACTGAATAACTTGCAATCATCTTTCTCCTTTCCCAACTCCTCCATGAACCCACTCATCCATATCATCTCCTTACTAGCCTCTCGTAGCTTACAACATACTCTGCCTCCGTAGTAGACAAAGCCATAACCTTCTAATCTTGAAATCTAGCTAATTGTCATCTCACCTACTATGAAAATATATCCAAAGAGAGCTCCTCCTACCATCCAGATCTCCAGCCATATCTGAATCAACATAGCCACATAATGAAATATCCAAACCTCCATAGCATAACTCCATGCTAGAAGTCCCTCTCAAATACCTGAGTATCCATTGGACTGCTTTCCAATGCTCTTTACCTGGATTAGCCATAAACCTGCTCACAACTCCCACTGCTTGTGCAATGTCTAGTCTAGTACAAACCATGGCATACATAAGACTTCCTACTACTGAAGCATAGGGAACATGTGCCATGTACTCAACCTCCTTGTGTGATGAAGTACATTGATCTTTGCTTAATTTGAAGTGTCAGCCATAGATTTAGCAACAAGTTTTGAATTTTACATATTACACCTTTCCAAAACCTTATTAATATAAGCTTCCTAAGACAAATATAGTTTCTTATTTTTCCTGTCTCTGTGTATTTGCATTCCAAGGATTCTCTTTGCAACTCCTAAATCCTTCATTGTAAATGTGTGAGCTAGCTTTCTCTTAAGCTCACCAATTTCCTACATACTGGATCCTACAATAAGGATATCATCCACATAAAGTAACAAAATAATATAGCTCCCATTTCCAAGTTTCTTGAAATAAACACAATGGTCAGATTCACATCTCAAGTAACCATGCTCATGCATAAAACTATCAAACCTCATGTACCATTACCTTGGAGCTTGTTTGAGCCCATATAGGCTCTTTTTCAACCTACACACCAATTTCTCCTTACCCTTGACTTCATAACCAAGCGATTGCTGCATATAAATCTCTTCATCCAAGTCACCATGAAGAAAATTTGTCTTCACATCTAGTTGTTCTAAATGCAAATCCTCTACTGCAACTAAACTCAATACAGTATGAATAGAAGTCATCTTAACAACATGAGAAAATATTTCACCAAAATCAATACCTGCTTTCTATGTAAATCCCTTTACTACAAGTCTTGCCTTATACCTTTTCTGATCATCGCCATCTTCTTCCTTGATCTTGTAAACCCACTTGTTCTCGCAATGTCCTCTTACTTGCTAGAAACTTAACCAAATCCCAACTCTAGTTCTGTTCTAAGGAATCCAAATCCTCATCCATGCCATGCTCCCACTACATGTGGATCGCATCCTGCATTACTTCTTCAAAGCTTTCTGGTTCACCACTATCATTCAATAATAAATAAAATAGAGAAGGTGTAAATATTTCTAGAGGTTTACTTACCCTTTGTGACCTTCTCACAGAAGTTTGGGGTACCGGAGGCTCAATCTAGGCCTCTTGGACATTTGTGTCCAAATCGACAGGTGACCGATGCTTGGTCACCTCTAATCATTGGTGGTTCCTCCTCAGTAACAAATTCTGGTCCATCTGACCGACACTAGTCAGGGCCTAACCGACCACGGTTACTGTGTATTTCTGTAGGTGTTCTTTTCAAACCTGAGAGTTCATTTTCATCAATAAACTTCTCAATTTTCTCATCCTTGGGTACCAAAATTTGATCCCTGTACATTCTCTTTTCATTCCATTCAACATCATGACTCCTAACAATCTTAGAATTGTCTAAATTCCAAAAATAAAATCTGAAATCACTAGATCCATAACCAATAAAAGTGCATCTCTTGGATTTTACATCCAACTTTTTTCTATTTTCCTTATCAACATGCACAAAAGCTTCTAAACCAAAAACTTTAAGAAAAGAAATATCTACCTCTTTTCCAGTCCAAGCTTCTCTCTGTATTCCTCCATCTAGTTAACTTGAAGGACCACATTAATCAAATAAATCGATGTATCAACCGCTTCTACCCAAAACTATAAGGGCAATCCAAAATATATCCTCATACTTCTAAGCACCTTTCCATGATTGTCTTGTTCATTCTCTCTGCAACACCATTCTCCCGTGGTGTTCTTGAACCATTCTTTCTCTACATATTCCATTCACTTTGAACAATAATCATTGAAATCCTTGCTTCTTGTATTCACCACCATTATCGATCTAAGACACTTTAACTTTGAATTTGATTCATTCTCAACAAGGTCTTTCCATCTTTAGAAAGTTTCAAAAACATTAGATTTATGTTTAATACAATAAACCCAAACCCTTCTTGTCATCATCAATGAAAGTAACATAATACTTGGGATCCACCAAGAGAAGCTACCTAAGCTAGACCCCACACATCTGAGTGTACAAGCTCCAATTTCTACTCCTTCTATTTTGCCCCAACTTTAAGAAATATCACTCTCTTTTGCTTTCCAAAAATACAATGCTCACAGAAATAAAGATCTACATATTTCAAATCTGATAACTTACCCTTAGCCTTTAAGATCTACATTCCTTTTTGACTCATATGGCCCAACCGGTTATGCCACATAATTACATCTGAATCAAGTAGATAATGTAGAAAAGAATCAGAACACGTAGATAAATATAACATTCCTACCTTCTTACCTTTCCCACAACAAGAGCACCCTTGTGACTTTCCAAGAGTCTCCTATAAAAGTAACCATACAACTAGATTCACCTAGTTTCCTACAAAAATAATATTTCTCCTAAGTTTTGGCACATGCCTCACATTTTTCAATACCCATGTATTTCCATTATACAATTTTAGATGAACTTCCCTTTACCAATAATACTATAGAGTTCATCATCACCCAAATAAACATGCCCAAAATTGCCTTGGACATAATTTCTGAAATAACCCTTATTAGGGGTTGCATGGAAAGAAGCTCCTAAATCTAAAACCCAAGATTCAATTCTATTATCTAAAGAAAGAATAAGAGCATCTTGCATTACCTCTGATGCAACAAGATTCTCCTCTTTACCTTTTTCTGGTTGTTGATTCTCTTTATCTTTTGACCAACAATCTTTCTTTGCATGTCCTTTCTTTCCACATTTCCAACAAGTAATTCCTTTACCTCTGGATTTAGATCTGTTATCCCTTGACTTTGATTTCCCATTACTCTTACTCTTGGATCTCTCCTTCTTCCTGCCCCTGCTTTCTACATTCAAAGCATTTCCAGATGATGATTCCTTTGTACTCTTCCTGTGAATTTCTTCATTCAAGATTATACTAACCACATCATCAAACTTCAAAACATTATTAGCAAATGTTGTATTACTAACAACCATTACCAAGTTATCCCAACTATCGTGAAAATAAACCTAAGAATAAAATTTCTTTCACTTCATCATTAAACGGTATTGCAACCAATTTTAACTGATTTAATATAGATCTGAAATCATTCAAATGACCGGATGTAGATTCACCTTCATGCATCTTAGAACTAAATAGTTTCTTCATCAAATAAACTTTATTCAAAGTACTAGGTTTTTCATATAAATTAGCAAGAGATCTCATTAACTCTACCGTAGAAGTTTTTTCTGTTATATTGGAAGCCACTGAGATGATGTCGGCTCAATCTTATAGATCTCAAAGCCTTTATGTCAAAGAATCTTCCATTCTTCATCAGTCATCTTCATAGGTCTAGACTTCTCATCCAACGGTAAGTACAAATCTCTTTGATACAAATAATCCTCTAACTGCATCTTCCATAATTGATAATTTTAGCCGTCAAATTTCTCTACCTTGTATTTTTCTCATCTACCATTGTTATAGCTCCCACTCAATCAAAAAAAATCTCTGTAAGTAAACCCTCAAACAAAGCTCGATACCAATTGTTAGGGTTAGCACACTCACCATTGTATGGATAATATATCAGATCTAAGCATACATGTAAATAAAAGTGGATATTCTACCAGAAGAAATATATAATTCAAGAGACATAAATCAACACCAGATTTAATGTGGTTCACCCAATGTGGGCTACATCCACCAAGAAACAAGTCAATCTATTATCCAAAGCTTTGACAAGATATACAATGAAGATTTACAATCTTCCACACCTCTCAGATGTTCAGTATTGTCTTCCTTCAAGATTTTTCCTTCTTCACCAAGAATTCTCTCTCACACAATTATCTTGTAATTATGATCAAATCATTTCCTCTAAACCCTAGCTTTATGCTTTAAATAGTCATTTAAGACTTTAGGGCACTTAGCCATGTAATTACATTCATTAAATTTATTCCAATGCTAAAAATAGAAATAAATCCCGATATTTAGTTAAAATCTCGTCACATAGGTAAATCGATGACGGTTCCGCCAACCGTCATTAGTTCCAACTTGCCCGACTAATGCTGGTCACACTCTAACTCGATGTCGACATCACAACTTCCAAAGCAAGTTTTATTTGCATGCTAAAAATGAGTAATTTAGCTCCATACTCAACACATATCAACCCAAGTTTCAATTTCTAAGCTTCCCATCTGTTGTCTGCCCAAGTGTTGATTTCCTTCTCTATTCCCTAGTCTTCCATATCACCTCAATTATTCTTCCCTTTTCCCTTCCAAACCCTATTCCCCTCCACAAGAGCCAAAAACAATACCTTCCCCTCCACCACAAACAATAGCAGAACTGGTTGAATCCCAACCTACCCCTCCTCTTGCATCCCCAAATCCATGTTGGGAAGATAAAAATCAAACAACCAGCCAAGGGAAACAAGAAGAAGATCCTAACAAAGAAGAAATGATTAGAAGCTTAGTCAACTTGGCTCTGAAATTTGGAATTGAAAATATTCCCTTATTGGTTAAGTCTACAGAGGAGGTCAAGGTTGAAGAGCCAGTGGTGGCTAAGGCTGAGTTTGTAGAAGGAGAACAAGAAGAAGAAGATCAGCAATCTATTTTCTCTGAATGCAGTGTCCATAATGGTACTTTTTCTAAAGAGGATGCTGATCTAATCCAAGTTACACAATTAGTCGGGAGGAAGAAGAAAAATCAGCTCCAAGTCCCATTGAAAAGGAGCAACTAGAAGAGATCAAATCAGAGTTGAAACCACTTGATGAAGGAAGCATTATTGAAGATTTTTGCTTTCATTTGAAGGGCCTGATTTGATTGATGAATCCATGAGGGAAGAAAAAGCTACTCTAAATCCAAAAGAAGAGGAGTGCATTCTGGTTATGGAGGAGAACCATACACTGATTCAAGAGGCTTCAAGAGTTTACAGATCAGGGCCACGTAAGAAACTTTAGTTCTTCCTCCCACTTCATCCCCTTCAATATATAATGTTGAAGAAGAGTTTGAACTTTCAAACTTCATGTTTGAGGATGAGGGGAACCATGGTGAGAAAATTTTAGACTACTGGGAACACCATGGAGGAGTTCGAGCACATACGATGAGTGGGGAAATCGGGAGGCACATTATCTGTCTAACTTAGAGGATTTCTTTGATGGAGAGGATCATGTTGATATCACATCATTTTCTCCTCCCTCATCCACCTTCCAAGCACAAGATTCCACTGCCATGGAGGAGAACATTCAAGGACAACAACCTACATTTCACAACATCCCTCTAGAACTAAGGTTAAAATATATGGATCTTCCATGTTCTTCATAGGAGAAGGAACGGAAAGAGCAAGAGGATGTCACCATCTCTTCCACACCATTCACCTAGGGAGGTCTGCGTAGGAGGACTACATCCTTGGAGTTGAATTTCAAAGAAAAGGGCACACTTCATGGATCAAACCATGCCCATTAGGTACTTGGCTTCATTGGAGCCAAGGGAGAATCCAAAACCAGTCATGCTTGCTTCTAAGCATGAGGGAGAGCCTCAAAGTGCCAAGGATCAACAACAATACCTCTTGGAACCAAGTGAGCAGCATATTGAAGAGGTATTTATTTTGTTTCAAGTTGATACCTTGATGGAGGGAGTGGAGAAACAATTTGCAATCAGCCTTCCACTCCTAATCTTAGTTATATTCAATGCCAAATCATTTGCATGGATACCAATTTTAAGGAAGGGTAGTTATTTCTCATCAAGAATAGCAGTTTTGTTTGAAATTTCCCATCTCTCTGGTTAGAGTAGAGTAGGTAGGTTCTCTTTCATTAGAAGAAGTGCTTTTTTGCACACTCTACATATCCCACTTGGGGTGTGTATGATTTCCAATTTTTACATAGTGTGTTGTGGTGTTTTGTTGCTCATGCACAAAGGTATTGGAAGTAGCACTTGGTGAGATCAGCTCTAGTTCTAGTAGTTTCCAAGTGGCTCAGGGATCAGAGTTTCAAATTTTAGATCAGATTTGTGTATACTAGGAAGACTCCATGCCTAATGGATGCTTTAAAGCCACCGATATATTCATCTAGCAGGTAGATGTCCCCTATGAGTTGCCAAATTTCTGACCAAAATAAGCTCACACTTATTTTTAGGTCAACTAACACCATTTTCCCCCCTTTTTGTGCTTCAATCTAAATTTTTACACATTTCAAGCACTTAAGGATCCCTAAAATATTTCCATCACATATGAAATTTCTTCCCCTTTCCAAAAATATAAAGAAGTCCTTCTAACTCCTCATATTTTACAAAAGTTATGGCCCGACAGCCTTGGAAGGATATTTTGCCAAAAGTGGGTCACACGGGCCGTGGGAAGACTTTTAGCCAAAGGGGAAGATTTTGGACCAGCGGGCTAGGGGGACATCTTGGAACTTTTCAGTTTTTCTAAAATTCACAATTTATAAGTATGCAGCACGCGAGCCCGCAGAGGATCTTTTCACCAAAAAGAAAAAATACCTAAGGCTCGTAAAGGGACACGTGGCCATGTTTCAAGTCAAAATGGGAAGGCGGGTTACTGGAGGCAGTTTGAATCTTTGGATTTTAATTTAAAAATGGGTAAAGTATAAAATTAAGCCATACCTCTGTCGATGCCCGGAGAATCCACGTGTCACGCCAAATTTCACATGCTGCTAGAGGTGGGTCATTGGGAAACTTTAGATTTTTTACAACTTCCACAAATGACACAATTTGCAATTACTGGCCCATGGGCTCGAGGAGGAGTTTTTCCAAATATAAAGTTGCGGGGCCATGGAATATTTTTTGCAAAAGTGTATTTTTGAGCTTGGGGCCTTTTTTTGCCAAAATTAAATTTTAGGCCATGAGCCCACGAGGTTTATTGCCAAATGCAAAATGTGAAGTCGGGCCTATGGGCTTCGAGGGAGACTTTTGAACTTTTGCAATTTTTGTGCAAAAGGCACAATTTCAATTTTGAGCCCATAGAGCTTTTGGGAAAAAGTGAATTTTGGGCCCACGATCCGTTTTGCAAAACTTGTTTTTCGCCATTTTGTACGGATTTGATGCAGAATATTCAAATGGGCATAACTTTCGATCTAGTGCCCGGAATTCAACAAATTTGGTACCATTGGAAAGGTATCGACCTCCTCTATGCCATGGAATCCTAAAATTTTAATTTTGGTGAAGTTAGGTAGGTCAAAACTTGGAAAATGTCTCGAACAAAAAAATGTAGTTCCGTGTATCCCAACTACCGAATTTATTGGAGTATGGCACCCCATTTCTTCTTCTAGAATCTTGAATGCATTAGGGAATGGATTTTTAGAGAAAAAGTTGAATTTTTTGGGATCATTTTAATGAATTTTTTTGTGGGTGGGTGCAAAAATCGAGTATCTCTTCTTTCTCTCTAGCTTTCATCGTCTATATATTGTAAACACTTCTCATTTGAGAAGGAGAGACATTCTGGGTGTGGGGAAACTCTATAAAATTTGTTTCTCAACACCATTGAGTTGAAAACCCTCTCATAGGCATGGTAAGTGTACATGTGCCTCCATTTCAACAATGTAATGGATTGTGCATATTCTAAGAGCAATAAAATTATGTTCATGGTGTTCTTTCAACCCTTGCATTATTTTGTTGTGTATCCTTGCCCCTCTATTTTTGTTGTTTTTGTTGTGCATGTATGTCTCATTTTAAAGTTTAGGATGTTGTGTTTTATGGAGATCTAGTGGAAAATGAATATCTAGGTCCGTGTCACATTATTCTGGCCTCTCCCAACTCCATTTTATTTTTGTATTCTCCCTCAATAGAGTATCTCACCCCTTTCTTGGTGCTATCACCTCTATAGTGTAGGATTTCTTAATTTCCATGCTCTCTTCCTCTCCTTGGTCCCTTGGAATTGTTAGAGTAGGAGTAGATAGTCATATTTCCTTCCTTAGAAGTAGTTTAGTGCTAGAATTAGGTAGAGGAACCAACCTTCTCTGGAGGACCATCTCAAGTTTGCAAGTCCCACAACTTGAGATATGATCCAATGTTATACTAGATCACACCAAATGCCCCATTCAAAATTAGGACATTCGGGGTGTTGTGATTTTGCACTAATATTTCACATCAAGAGGGATAAGGATAACATCCACACGACCCCCACTTTGAAATTTGGAGCCATCAAAGAATAAGGTCATTTGGTAAATGGAATATTCCAAAGAGAGGGTAGTAATGGATCTCGCCTAGAAATCGAAGTTAGAGGATTAATTTCTTGAGAGAGGTGTGTCTATAATTTAGTCGATGGTTTGGCATTTGACATATTTTTGATGGATGAATTTGAGGTCGAGGTCTGCGAGAAGCGTGAGCCAACACGCAACATGCTAATGTTGGTAGGGCTTGGCGTACATGTAATGTAAGGGGTCGATATTGGTGACGAAAAGGTCTTATGATTGAGTAGGTAATGGTGAAGTTGAGTGGTGACAAAACTAAGGCTAAGTAAAGTTTTTCCACGTGAATATATCTAGTTTTATAGTCTAAGAGTGTATGACTTATGTAATAAAATGATTTCTCCTGTGTTTATTCATCATGATGAACGAGCATGACACACGAGGAATGATCAAAGCAGTAAATATAGAGGTAAAATGGTTAGTCCTCCTTAGGAGGAATGAGCACCAATGGTTGGAGAATTTATTATTTTAAGGCATCAAAGGCTTTGCATAAATTCATCATCCCATTTGAAGGAGACATCCTTTTGAGGATATGATGAAATGGTTGGCGTGATGGCCTCGGAAAGATGTGAAATAAAACAACGAATAGATTGGAACTTACCTTGCAAAATTCAAAGTTGGTGAAGATTATTAGGTAGAGGCATTTAGAGAATAGATTTTATTTAAGTAGGATCAAATTCTATGCCACGCAAAGAAATGATGAAACCAAGGAGCTTTCCTGAGAGAACAATGAAGACACACTTCTTGGGTTGAAGGTGAACACAATACTTGATGAGACGGTCAAAGATGACCTTCAGGACTATAAGATTTTGGTCTGATGTTTGGATTTGGAAAGAGGGTCATCTACGTAATATTCCAATATGTGATGCATGATGTCATGTAAGATATAAGTCATAGCCCGTTAATATGTAGCACCAATGTTTTTAAGGCTAAAAGGCATGACTCGATAAAGCGAGAAGGTCCCCAATAAGTGATGAATATAGTTTTGTGTTGATCTTCTAGAGTGAGTAATATTTGATTATAACCCGAGAAACCATCCATGAGTGCATCTCATGGATGGCGGTGAGATCAACTAGTTGGTCAATACCTGTTAAAGGAAAATCATCTTTGGGGAAAGCTAGGTTGACATCATAGAAATATGTGTAAATGCGGAGTCCCCTGTCACTTTTGTGACAAGAACGGTGTTAGAGATCCATTGGGAATAATGAATGGGTAGGATGAAATAAAATGAGAGAAGGTGCTGAATTTCTTCTTTGATAAGAAGAGAAATGTGAGGATGCATTTTCCACAACTTCTATTTTATGGGTTTGGCTTCAGGGATGGTGATGATATTGTGGACCACAATGTTAGGATAAATACCAGCATATCAGCATAGACCAAGAAAAGCGTTACTATAATCTTGTAAGAAAGAAGTGAGAGCTTCTTATTCAATAACATCTAAAGATTGACCTATCTTTAGAATGTGTGAGTCGTCTTGAGTGTTAATATTGATTTCAATGGTCAATTCATTTAACATGGTTTGTGTCTCAGAAGGAAATGACCATTGAATGTAAGAACATCCCATACCGAGGTAGGTGAGAATAGACTCATAGTCCTAACATTAAACGAAGTTAATGGATGGTGTATCATCATCGACCATGTCAGGATATAAGAAGGGAAGAGAAGAGGGATCCTCTCCATCATGTTGATAGGTCGAGGTCCAAAGGAAATGGTGTTCATGAGAAAAAATGTTAGGAGGAATGGATTCTAGATCCATCGACTCCATGGGTGAAGGTGGTGATGTTGGTAAATGGGGTGAAGGAGGATTTCCATCCTTAATGATTTCAATGCGGGCTTTCTTGGAGGACAGTTTGGAAAATCCAATACCACTGTGGTCTTTGTGTTTACGAGTGGTACACAGGATGACAGTATAATGGCCTTGTTCATAAAAACAAAGCCAAAGACCTTCCATGCATAGCAATGCAGGAAAGTTTGGGTGAAGCAGTGGTTTGTGAGAGATCGGAGGTCAGATAAAAAATGCTCATGTTTGGGATGGTGTTTCAGGTGAATAGGTATAAGTATCAAGTCCCCCATATGTGAGGTTGGTACGAAGGTGGGGAGGACCATAAGGAAATACCTCACCTATGCGATGGTCATAACAAGGATGTTGGCATAGGTTACCATACTCTTGTGGAGTAAGAAATGTGTTGACATTGTATAAGTGGTACTCCCCCAAAGTGAGACCTTGAAAAACATCCTCTAAGGGATCGGTGGTTGATATGTGGGTAGCGGAAATAGATGAATTACTAGGTGATTGGGAAGAAGGGGTATTGGTTGGTTGGGAAGTAGATGGGTTAGTTGCAGAGGCTACGACAACAGTGGGGATAGAAGAGTTAGGTGTGGGAGAGGTGGTAGAAACATTGGTGGATGGGGTTGTGGGTGAAGGAGAAGTGGAGGTGGTGGTAGATTCCTTAACATGTATGAGGACATCATTAGGTTGGTACAACATGTTTCAAGTTTTGAATGGTGACGGGTCAACTAGAATGGTGTAGTTATGTCCTTCATGTTCAAATTTTACACAACGATGTAAAGTTGAAGGAACACAACCCATGACGTGAATCCAAGGTCGTCCAAGCAATAGGTTATATTGGAACTCCCCCTCTAGGATGTAGAATAATTTTGGCATAATATGCGGGGCACACACAAATGTGGAGAATGATGGTACCAAGGGTAGAAGTCATAGCATCATTGAATGAGTGCAACATAACTGGGTTATTATGCATGCAATTAGTGGGTATACACATTTGGTTGTATGCATGGCAGGAGATGATGTTGATGGTGGAGCCACCATTGATCATAACGTGTCAAATGTGTATATTCTCAATATAGATGAAGATGAAAAGACTAAGATCAAGGTCATCCGATTGGAGAGGTAGGATCTCCTCATCGGAGAAAATAATGGCAGCCACTTGATGAGTGGTAGTGGGGTAGAGAAGGAGAGATGATTTGGTGAGAGAAGTGACATGATGAGGGGTGATAATGGATGCCATGGGCATAGGTTCGTTAGGTAAAACCTCAATGGATTGAAAAATTCCATGAGAGCCTATCGGTGAGATTCAAAGGTTTAGACGAGGTCATATAAATAAATTTTTAAAGGGGATTGGTATAATTGTTTTAACATTGTACGATGGGAGACCCCATCGAAATAGGTACGTGGGACCTCGAATGGTGATCTTGGGTGTGCAGTGCGAGATGGTATATTAGGCACAGATTATTTGATGAGATGGTTACTTTCTCCTTTCATTTATCTTTTTGGGCATGAGTGACAACCTAGATCATGTTAATCTAAAGAAGAGAGGCAGATGGAGAAGGTGTGTCGAAAGGTATAACAACATGAATGGATAAAAACCTAGTGTGGGATAAGATCTTTGTGAAATGAGAAGGGCACGCTGGAATATTGGTGGGGTTTCATCCAACTCTCTCGATACGGACCATGTTGATCTCAAATGTTGGTGGTGGGAAAAAGGTTGTGGAGGTGGAGATGTGGGTCACCGAATAGGTAATGGAAGAGGATGTCGGGAGATTGAGGGAGGAGAAATAGGGTCCTCATCTAGAAGATCATCGTCATCAAATTTTTCTTCAGGAGGACACAATTGGAGAAGAAAAATTTTTATAGCCTTACAGTTCTCTACATCATGCCCTAACACACGATGGTAGGCGTAAATTTTAGTTTTGTCAAACCCTTTTGGTTTGGGTTTGAGTGGGTCATAAGGTCGAAGTGAGCGGTAATGTGATTATAGAGGTCTCTAAAAGGTTGGCTAAAATGATGGAGTAAGACCCTTCCAATGAATCATAGTGTGAAGTGAGTGTGGTTTTGGGTTGAATAGTAGGTGATTGTGGTGGGAAAGGGGCTACAGGAGATGGGATTGGTTTGACCACCGGTTTGGTAGGTGGTACTGTCTTAGGTTTTGATGGTACCCGCTTGGGTAAAGGTGTGGTAGATGAACTAGCAATAGAACATGTTGTGGGTTTAACTACCTTTTTGGTGGGTAGTGAGTTCTTTTCCTTGGATTGCACCTTCTTGGGTAAAGGTGAGGGAGGAGTACATGATGCAAAAGGGAAAGAAAATGGTAGAAGAGGACAAATTATCCATGGGGATAATGGGGATGGGGTGAAAGTGGTTGATAGAGGTCGGGTGGAAGGTATGGGCTGAAGAGAATAAATTCTCATAGGTAGTGATAATGTTATGGTAGCTGGTGGGGGTATAGGTGGTAAGAAAGATACAGGTGACAGCGAGGGTGTTTTTTGTGCAGTAAGTTGGGTGTGATAAAGGATCATGATGAAGAAAGAGGTTGCTTTGCTTTTAATTTTCCTTGTGTAGGGGGTTGCTTGGCCAAGGTTGATGGGTGAGGTCCTAGGATGGATGGAAGGGGTGAAGGTGACAAAGGCGTGGTGGGTGAGACTGGTGTATATAGCCTAGAAGGTTGGGTCTTCCTTTTAGGCCTAGGAATGATTTTGTGTAGGGTTGGGAAGATGTGGCTAAATCCAATTTGACGGTGGATGAACAAGGCTTGATGTCGGCATGACACCCAAGGTAGTGATGGGTCTAGATATGGAAGAAGATGTAGGTTCAGGTAGGTTCTTAGGCATAGGAATGTGTTTTTTGTGGGTAAAGGTTCGGACGTAGGAAAGGGTGAAGAAGAAGAAGTTGTTTCAACATGCATGGTCATGGTTGATTTGGTTTCTTGAAATACCTTCGGATAGATCATGGAGGTATTAGTAGGTGAAATTTGCATTTGGGTTGAAAAGGGGAGATGAAGGTGTCCCCAAAGCATGGAATTATCAATGTAATCCAAGTGGTTGGCCAAGCATGAAAATGGAATTGCTTTGTGAGAGGAGTTGATGTTGATTTAGTAGCAATCCCTGTAAAGTATGTCTATGAGACATGGAATTGGTTAGCTTCAGAATCAGGTAAGAGATCGGAGAGAATATCAAAAAAAGATCTTGATAGGCTGATGGAGAATGGTCACCAATAGGTAGTGGCACTTCTAAAGGATCCCATATGGTAATGGAGATGATGGGTGAAATGGGGTATGCTCCTCTTTCGATGAAGAGGAAAGCGAGCATGACTCTCCCATGGGTAGGAGAGTTAATACCATTGATTGTTCATTTGGTTAAGAGGTGAGTGGTGAAATGGAATTGGTAGAAATTTTGGGCTCCTCCATAGGTGAGGGAGGAGATGAAGGGGACTCCTCTGTGGGTGAAGTAGTAGATGAGGTAGGCTCCTCCGTAGGTAGAGGAGCTCATGCTAGGATATCCTCGATAGAGGGAATAAGAGGGAATTGGGGAATGGTCGGTATGTCACAAAAAATAGCATGGACTTCACAGACATTAATGTCATTGGTTGAAGGTTCATCAGTTTGATTAGAGAACAGGGTATGATTACGGAATGAATTCTTGAAGATATACAAATTCTTGTTAGCTGGTGCATTCGGGTTGTCCAAGACTAGATCTCCATTAACTAACATTTCTTAGACAATGTTTTTGAAGGTGATACAATTACCATCGCTATGGCCTTTAACACGATGATAGTTGTAAAATTCATGTTCTTTATACCATGTAGGCATAGGATGAGCATGGTCAAAACTAGTATGTAGTTTTATGGGTGGAAGGGTAATGGCTCTGGCCTTAAGAAGTTTTTCTAATACCAAAGAATAAGGATCTCTGATTGGAGTGTACTTCCATTGCTCCCATCTGAACTGAAAAGTTTGAACAGGAGAAATATTGGAGGAAGGTTTTTCTTGGTTAGATGGGTGAGATGGGCCAGCTTTGAGAACTACCGCATTGGAAAATCCCTTGTCTTTTGAATAATTTTTTGGGGGTTTGAAGATGAAGAGGCATCATTTGATTTGAACGTGGCATTCTTGTTACGAAATTGAATTTTCTTCTCCTCAATGACATGAATTTCTAGTTTTCGCACCATGGTAAATGCTTCATCAAAGGTATGGAAGGTTTGAACTTGCAGAGTTGGTGATATGTTCCTGACACAAGCTCAAGTGAACAACTCTATAAGCTCGGTTTCAGGTAACTGGAATGTAAGTTGGTTGATGAGGCTTCACCAGCGAGTGACGAAATATGTGATAGATGCGATTTTCATGTTGAGTAGAGGTCGGTCATGGTGACTTTCTTGACAATATTGATTGAGAAGTGGTCCAGGAAGGCTTGAGCCACTTGATTAAATGAATAAATTAAATGTCTGGGTAATCCACTGTATACCAATCTAGCATGGGTCCTATCAAGGACATTGGGAAGGTCCGTAAGATTAAAACATCATCATGGGAAATTAGGTAACACCCATGTTTGAACGACCGCATGTGTTGTTGTGGGTCTTATTTACTGTTGAAATGATTGAACTTGGGCATTTCCCAATGTATGGGGTATAGATGAATGAGAATAGATGGATGAATATTCTCATTACATATTTTATCATAATTTTAGGAGTTGCAAGAGCCATAAACCGATGCTTCTAATGTTTACATCTTTTTTGTCATCATCTTAATGAGGTCGTTGGTGGGTTGTGATGAATGGGCGCCCCCACAGTGTAAGGGGGTTGAGGATGAATGTATGATGTGGATGAAATTCCAGTATATGGTGGTGCCAAGTAGGAGGACTACGAAGGGGGAATAGATGTGGGTGAGAGATATCCTGAATAAGCGATAGATGAGATCGGGGGTTGTTGGTGTTAAGTGTAAGTAGGTGGGGTAGTCGTATGCGACTCTTATGGAAATTGGGGCAAGGATTGTGGGATAGAGAGGACAAGGTTTTGGAATGGGGTATGAGTTGCTGACTCCATGGGTGGTCATGATGTAAGAGGTACATATGAGGTAGTAGGTGCAGATAGGGCTATGCTCAAGGTAGTTGATGAAGGGATAGTTGACACCATGGGTGCAATGGATACCGTAGGTGCAGTAGTTATAGAGGATGTGGGGCCTAACTGAGACACCATAAGTGGTAAAGTGGATGAAGGAAATGCCGAGCTAGTGGTAGCTGACACGGAAGTGGGGTAAATGACAGGAGGGATAGATATAGGCATGTCATATACTAACTGTCCCAAAGAGTCCTAGGTAGATGAGTGGATGAGATAGTATTGTAAGGCGGGGATTCTATTCAAGGAGTCTTTTGAACTCCTCGTTACCGATACTAATGGTAATGGGTTGAGTTGGATCCATAGGTGACAGGATGGAAGGCGGTGATGGATAGGTGGGAGTGGCTAAAGGTTAGCATGAAACACAAGGGTGTTGGTTTGGCTGCGATTCAAAACCATGTGAATTAGCGTAGACCTAGTAAAACTATACTCTATAAATGACACATAACAATAAAAATGGAAAAGAATAGATTCTAGGAAGGTGAAACTGGTGATGTTTTGATTAAAAATCAAAACACATGAACCAAAACCGGTTAGGCTAACCGGTGACGATTCTGAGGTGATGATGATGGTTATGATAACCGATACCGGTTACTATGGGGAATCAATAGTTTTGTAAAGGAGGCAAAAAATGATAAAATTGAAATAAGGAAACTGTACTTGACTGTGATATTAAAATTTTGGGGATATGATAATGTCCTGAGAACTTCAAATAGAACAAAAGACATGATGAATGTTATTTTTGGGTAGAATGACCAAAAAGAGTTGAAACCGACAACGGTTAGGTAAACGATGACGGTCAGATGTAAACTGATGATGGTCACTGAATTGACACCAGTTACTTTGAAATTTGAAAAATTGAAGAAAATTTGATTTTTGTGAATTAAGTCAAATGGAATATCAACCCAGAAGTCTGAGTATGATAGTAATAGACCCTGAAACACTCAGAAATAGTTAGAATACTCTAACTATGATGGTGGAGTGTGAAAGGAAGAATAAAATGAAGAACGTAACCTCACAACTCAAAATTTAAGTCAAGAAAATCTAAGAAAAATACAAAATCCTACAAGTAAATTTTTATTTTTTTAGCTTATGTTATTTAAGATCGACATGTGAATCCAGAAAAAGTTTTCACTGGGAAGGTATCCTATGAAGAAGAAGATTCTAAAAGGTTGTTTCAGTGTTATGTTTTAGTGGGGGTGGTCCTTTATCCGATAATGAATGAACAGAGAAACCAGATGAGTGCCCACTTTCAATCATCTAATCGTGTGATCATTGAAAACTTCTTCCACGTAAGGTTTTGTTTAAGAAGATGTGTAGATTTTATTTGTGTAGTTTGGAAAAGAGAGAAGAGAAAGTGCTTCTACAATTCAATTTTTCAACCATCGGTTGGGCATGACTTCCAGGTGTATACGTTTCCCTAAGTTTTAATGTGAGCTACAATGCAACATATAAGGATGAAATGCAATAAATTTTAGAACCCAAAATTTAAAATTATATTCGATGTAGCAAATGAGGAATAGGTATCTGAGTAATGTACTCTTTCACTATTATGCAAATGCAGAAGAAAGAAATGATTCATTTTAAACACCAAATCACAAATGTTGTTTAGACAATTAGAAGAAGAGAATGTTACCAAAGAGAAGAATAAATGTGTACTTTTCAAAAATAAAGAGACACACAATATTTACTTATATGAAGAAAATGTAATGAACCCAAGAGAGTTTCCCACTGGGCATGTCAAAATGTTCACTGGATTCTTAACAAATTAAGCAAAACATGCAGATAAATGAATCTAGTGCTAGTAGTTTGATTTAGGTATCTCAGATTACTTACCAACTTTAATCCACTTTAAATGCTTCAATATTAAACTCACCAAAGGTCATCATAGGTCGTGTCACGAGCTAGGAAGGTGGTCTAAAGTCATAGACATGGTCTAGGTCAGGCTTGGTATGATTTTAGGCTGCTTTGGGTGATTGGGTGCTTGCTGGTCCGGTCAAGGCGGTTTATCGACACAAAAATTGATGCCGGTCATGGTGTGACCGACGACGGTTTTGATACGATCGATATTGGTTAGGGATAACCGATCTCAGTTTCTGTGAGAAGGGTAAAGTATTAGAAATGGATGTCCAAGTTCTCTCTATGTCTCATACAGTGGGATGGGGAGGTCTGTGGAGATGTTTTAGGTGAGATACCAGGTTTGGATAAGGTCTTGTGAGGTTTTTGGGGTGTTAAGGTCAACTTAGTGAAATTCATCGGAGGCACAATGAATTGACCTCGGTCGATAACCGACATCCATGAAGGGAAAACTGACGATGGTCAAGGTGACCAGCGTCTGTAGGGGTTGAATGGTAGAAATCAAATAAACTTGGTTTTGGAGCTTCTCTGTGATTACGCAGATAATGGAAGAAGGATATCTGGGTTCATAAAAATGCTAGGAAGGCTCAAGAATGTCTAGGAATCGGGTATGGGGAGCTAAAATGGTTGTGGGTGGTTGGATGGGTGGATTGACAGATAGGTGGGGATGATGGAATGCAAAGGACAATAGGATCTAACAAACGAGAAAATAAAGAAACTATAATCTAAGTAAGTATAGAATGATGCGATTAAAACACAAATACTTGTATTTGCAAGCCCTGTTAGTGGAGGATAGTGATGGTTGATCTGTAAAAGTGGTGGTCAGTGCCACGTAAGTTCTTCTAGGAATGTTACCGTGAATGCCAAATCCTTTAGATCACCTTGGTGCTAGCTTTAGGGGCATTTGGATGTTTGAGAAGACTCTGGTTTTGCTTGCATGCGAGATATCTCTCTCTCCAAACTCAAAAATGACCACTTGTTGAATAAAGGTTACCAAAATAAATATATGGTAACTGATGATGGTTAGGGTGACCATGTCGCTTTAGGGTTAACCATCGGTTAAGTCGAAATCCTAGGTTTTCCAAAATAGCATATCTTGGCTATCTTTTGGCCAGTTCTTCCTGTTGATCCAGATATAAAATGGTATTTAATGCTTAGGTAATTGGGCATGTTGTTGGAGAAATAATAGGCATCTAATGTTAGGGTTAGACTAAGTCCCAGTTAGTTAAGGTAAGTAGAGATTGAATCTTAGTTAAAAGAAACATGTTAAGAATAGGTCCATGGTGAGGTGTCTAGGTGATGTGGCTGGGTGAGGTGTAAATTAATTTAATTAAATTAATAAATAGAGTGAGGATGGGTATTAATTCAGGTATAAGTAATTGAATTACTATAAATGTGGGGTAAAGGGGGGATGTGACCCAAATTTGGTGTTTACATGCATACCCACAAATGAAGATGATGTTATCTTGGGTGTTTGAGTCCCATGTTGATGAGCTGAGTTCAAGGTCAGCCAAGGAGCATTGATGAAGATACCAAGAGACTAAGGGAATGAACCCCCTTGTAAACACTCAACAATTATCAAATGAGCAAGTCTGTAATGCACTCAACAAGGTATCGGTTGAGGTTGAGGTGAGACTTTTTGGGAGGAATGATAGGGTAAGATTCCTAGAAGAAGAACTAGAGAAGAAGAAAGAGGAACTCATTGAGAGGAGAAAGGATCTGAAGTAGGATGAGCTAATCAGCGCACAGTTGAGGCATGAACTAAGGGAGGAAAAGGTGAAGGTGCGCGAGGTCTATAAAAAGATAGAGATGATTACATATACTATTATCTTGAAGCATCCAGACCTAGCACCGCCTGAGTAGAAATACGAGTCAACCTTGTAATGCTTAGAAGACTTAACACGCATACTTACCATGGAGAGGTAGTCGCTCACATTAGAATCTATAGAAGATATTTTGGTGTGCTAGAAAAAGGAATAAAGATAGAAGATCGGGGAGATAGTGATAAGATATTCCAAACTCCTTGTTGTTGTGCAGACCATCATGCACATGGTTGAGGCTGTGTATGATAATTATGTTGATAGGGACAGAGTAGAAATTATTCTAGTTGCTACAAATGAGGCATATCTGAAAGAGTTCCAAGAAAAGAATAAGGGAAATAGGGTAGAATAGGATAAGATCCTGGTTGAGGTTGAAAATAAAATGGAAGCGATCGAAACCTTGTGAGGTTTGGTCAATAATTGGCTCAAGGAACTTTACCCTCAAGTCACACGAAGGATGGATGCACTTGACGACCTTAGCAAGTAGCTGGAAGGAATTGTTGATATGCTGAATGCTAAGGGTGATGAACTGAGCTTTGAAGAGGTGATCACTCTCATGGGAAACCTACTCCAATAGGCACAGGGTGAGGTTGATGCCTAGGAGAAGATTGAGGTGACAATGAGGAAGGAGTTCCCACTCCTTTTAAAAGTAGCATAATTCTTCATTCTTCCATTCTTCATTCTTTCATTCCTCCAATTCTTCATTCCTTCATTCTTTATTCAAGACTATCTAATTCCTACCATTATTTAATCTTTGAAGAGAGGATGTTTCAAGGATGGAGAACAAGCTTAGTGTGGGGTGATGTTGGGCCTCAGAATATTGGCTAAGTTCCAAAGGGCACCTACGCGTATAGGACCAGTGAAGAGAAGGGAGCTTGGGGTAAAAGCATGCAGGACAAGGGTTTAAGAAGGGTTTAGTAGAAACCATGACGCGCACACAAGGTAGAACAAAGGATCTCAGGACTTAGCCATACTTGGCATTCTGGATGCACGGGAGGAAAAACGTGACTCGACTAGGCGCGCCGAGCAGATAAGGTGCCAGCCTGGAGGCTTGGTGGTCAAAGGAAGAATATTCCATGCATGGAATATTCCAAGGAAGAGATCATTGCAGAAAGTGGAGAGATCGGATCAGAATAAACATGCTCCATTAGAGGACTACATGGACACTTGGCAAGTGATCTGCTCCTAGAGGAAGGCATGGCGGTGGGTGCTAAACCTATATATGGAGATGCTTGGGTAAGAAAATACAGAGGTGACTGGAGGGAGATACAAAGCCGTGAGTGACCAAGGGATGAAGATATGTTTGAAGGGGGATATCAAGGGCATATAGCATGGGAAAATGAACCTCTACAGAAAATATTAGGAGGATTTAGGAGCTGGGTTCTCATTAGAGAACCATAGGAATGTTGTCATATCTAGAGGGTGGGTCTATGAAAATATTTTGTAATAACAGAATCCATGATACATGAGTTAGATCTCTGTCTTAGTATATTTGGTCTGTTATGACCCTTTTGAATGTAATGTGGTTACTAGAACTATGATCAATATGAATATATGATTCTATTCTAAATATGTTGTTCATGGGTGCAAACCCTAGTATCTTTTCTTTATGTTATGAATCAGATATGCTCTCTATATGATGTTTCTCTTGTTATCTAAATGGGTATGTTGGTGTAATAACTCATCCTATGCTTCCAGAATGAATGCATGATCATTTACTTTTCTGCATCTAATCTTTTATAAATGGCAATATCTTCTCACAATGCTCACATAAAGGAGGGGCTCGGTGCCTCAGGTGAGTGTCCAACACACGCTGGGTGATAGGCCGAGGTGCATGTGATTAAATTGTTATTTTAAGGGCATACGAAAAATGACTACATAAGGCTTATACTAGAACAAAAGGGGACAATCATGAGTGCAATGGCCAGGGGCTCGAAACTGAAATATTTTTAAAATATTAAAGTGTTTAACTTTTTAAAATAAATAGGTTGACCTAACTTGTATATCTATGTGTTCAATGAAATACTTGTTAAATTCAACCTCAACATATATCCACTTATGTGGGTGAATATTTCTTAAGTGCCAACATTATGACTTAAAGGAACATTACTTGTACCTATAAATAATTTTTAAAGGTAAAAAGATATAAAACCTTTGTAAGGTTTCAAACACTAATCATAAAAATATCATGTTAGATTCCTAATGGTTTTTAAAACAAGTTTGTAACCAACCCTTTAAGGGAATATAGATGAAAAAATAAGAAATAGAACTATAACTTTGCTACCATTTCACAATCACTTGGAAAGTATCAATATTAAGCACGATGAAAAAGGGTAGAATCAGTATCTCATCGTAAAATTTGGGGACAAAATTTTAAGTGTGTTTGGGATCCATCTTCACCACCATTTGTAATGGGATGGATGAAGGCCATATTCATAGGTCTTAAACCAACCAAAAGGATACATTAAATGTCGATCTTTAACATCCTAATATGGAAACTCTTGAAAAAAATAGTGTGAGTTACATGATATGATGGATGTGATGAATGTAATATTTGGAATTCGCCACTTTCGTATCAAGTTTAGATTTTTATTATTTTTAAAAAACATTATTGAATTCCACTAAATCTTTTGAATTGCAAGAAATATTTTCTATAATTTCATTGTAGATGTTGTAAATGAGATATGGTCTGCCTAAATTTATAATCACCCTTTTTTGATTGAATACATTTATATAGAAGAAAAATGTTATTTTATGGATTCTGAAACAATTTAATTCTCAATGAAAAACATATTAATTTTATGGTTGATAGTATACAGAAAAAGTAATCACATCAACATCTTGATTTTTTTGAAAAAATTATGGAGCTGCAAAACATTTAAGTATAAATGAGCGTTAATGCATGAATTTGTGAATTGAATTCCCATTATTTTGTATGCATACTATGTATTAACTTCCTTTTCAAAATGTTTTTTGATAACTAACCACATTACATCATACAATCTCTAAAAGGGAAGTTAATTAAATAAATCATGCTTAGTTGTATAAATGAACATTAAAATATAAAAATTTAGCAAAATGGGAGTTTAGAATGATATTTACTACTGTCACAATTTGGGAGAGAGTTTTCCCCATGTCAAGGCAAAGTAAGATAAATAAGAGTTAAAAGGATCACATAATAGACATAGCCAAAACAATAATATGGATTTGGACATTGATGAGGACCATACTATGTTTTTGGGTAACAAGAGAGTTTTCCCCATGTCAAGGAAAAGTAAGGTAAATAAGAGTTAAATGGATCACACAATAGACATAACCAAAACTATAATATGGTTTTGGACATTGACAAGGACCATACTATGTTTTTGGGTAACAAGTCAAATACTCAGAGTAATAGGGATGGAAGATAGATTAATAAAAAGGAATGGGTCAATGAAACAAGAGGATACATCAAAACATAAGGGGAAATGTGTTGAAAGTCAAACACACAAGGAAAATGTGCCAACAAGAGCCTAATGAGAGATCAATTATTGACTAACACTATAACAAATGATTAGTCCCATACCAAAATTAGGTGTTTACATAATGCTCATAGAAACATTCAATTTTACTTTCATTCTATCATAGGCCATCGATTACACCTATGTAAACTTATTCATTCTTTATTTCTAGGCTTTTTCCCTGGCTATCCACTATCAAACACACAAGGCCACTACCGTGTGGCCACTATTGACATCCAATGAGGAGTTGTCCACGTATGGTGTCTTGTTTTAGCTACCTTCCTCATAATAGTCATTTTCACATTGGGTCATAGCTACAACCTTCCCTAAAAGCAACAATCGTAAACACTTTACTACCAAACAATCAAACCCATTGTTACCAAGTGTAATTTTTTTAATTAAAATTATATATACTCTAATAATGTGCTCTAACATCAAATGTGAAATAAGATTATATAAAATGAGGTGCACTACTATAATGAGAATGTAAGGAAATACTTTACAAAATCATCTAAAGAAGTATATACATTTATAATGTGGACAAAAATTTTCCCTTGTAATTTGGAAAATTGAAAATAATATTTCATCTTCTCCTTTCCTTTTGAAGTAGAAGTAGACATTAAGCTCTGGATTTCGGAAGTGAAGAAGGAGAAAATATGAAAAGAAAAATCCAACATTTTGCAGGTGAAAACCTCCGAAAGAAACCTCCTAAGTCAAAATCTTCGAAAATATGAACCGCTAAGTTCGAAAGCTCGAAAGGAAATTCCCGAAACTTTGAACTGTGTTTCTCTGAAACTCTAAAGTGAAATTCTCCAAACCTCTGAAATGAGAATCTACGAAATGCAATACCCTAAAAATTTTCTCCAAGTAATTTTCTCCGAAGTGATTTCCGAAATACAATATCCCAAAACTTTTCTCTGAAAGAAACCTCTCGAAATGATACATTGTGTCCCTCTAAAAATACTTCTCCGAAAAGACAAACTAACAAATTCTACAAAATAACTCGAGATCAACCTAAAAGCCCAAGAGAACTCAAAAAGAGCAACATGGTGAACGGAGAGTCCAAAATAAGAAAACACACAAAGGAAACAAAAGGGAAAGAAAACGGGAAGGCGGAAATAAATAAGGAAATCTTAAAACCAAAAAGAAATAACAAAAACAACATACCTTAAAAAAGACGCCGAAAGGACAAGAAAAAGGAATGTCCGAGATACTTGTCGAGTGAAAATGACCGTAGAAAATTGATTTTAAATAGAAAACCTTGACATTAATGGTAAAAATCCAATCCATACAGATTGGTGAAGAAATAACTACTCAGAAAATCTGAAATTCCGAATTGAAACCTAGAAAGTCCAAAATTCAGAAATTCGACTTGGGAATTTAGAAAAAAATATGAATTGGTGATGAAAAGTTCTAAAACACGAAAACTTGAAAGTCTAAAAATTTGAAATTTCAGGATTTCAAACTTCGGAAAAAATGAAAGAATTTTTCTAAAGTGCAACAAAAATTTTTAAAACCCGAAACTCGCAATTCTGAAAATTCAGAAATTTGGGATTTTAGACTTTGGAAAATTTTGGTCCAAAATACCAAAAGTTTGAAAGAGAATTTCCAAAACCCGAAAGCCTGAAATTCTGAAAATTCAGACTTTCAGGATTTGGACTTCGAGAAATTTTAACACTATTCCAAGTCTAAGTAGCTAAAAACTTGAAATGAAAAACTCTGAAAATCCAAAATCTAAAAATTCAGACCTTAGGATTTGTGGAAGTTCATTGTACAAGGGATTTCTAAATTTTTTTCTGACCTCTTCTTTTTTGACTTATTTTCAAGGTAGGTTAAATTGTTAACATTTTTGTGACCTCCAAGGAATGCTTTCCTACTAAGATTTAGACCAATAGCCTTAAGAAAAACATTGGGCAAAGGAGTCCTAAAAAGAAAACACAACAAAAACAAAAGAAAAAGAAAAAAAAGAAAAAATGAACGATGTGCAAAGCACTTGGAGGAAAGACAAAACACTATGCACAAGGCGGAACAATCTCAAAAGCAAGCCTTGAGATGTATCCCATTCACATGAATGGGTAATTCTTCTCCATTGAGTCTGGATAGATGAAAGGAATTCACCTCTTTACAACTTGTGATAATATAGGGCCCACTCCAGAGGGCGTCAAACTTGGCATGCCTGCCTGGTTTAGCTCGGTCTTCATCCCACTTAAGTACCAAATCTCCTTCTTTGAATGATCTATTTGAAGCTTTCTTATCAAAGGATTTTTTGACCGGGTCTGATGGTGTGTGAGTGTATGCATAGCTGTGTTCCGAGTTTCTTCCAACTCCATGAGTTTAGAAAATCTCACTGTTAAGGCATCATCTTCCATAACCTCAAGCCGATAGGCCAAGTCTAAGGAAGGTATTTCTAAGGAAAGTGGGAGTTTTTCTTCCCGTCCGTATACCATTACGAAAGGTGAAACCCCAATGGCCTTTTTAGGTGTTATTCGATCTGCCCATAGAGCGACCTTAAGCTGAGTATGCCAAGTCCTTTTATTTGCTTCCATCGTGCGCTTGATGATCCTTATCAAATTCTTGTTGCTAGATTTGGCCAACCCGCGTTGTTTCCTTGTAGATAGTAGTTAGACGAAGTCTTGAGGTAGACCCCATTCTTGATGGCCCATTCACTTATTTTCATCCCAAGGAATGCCATTGCATTGTCAGAGATAACAGTAAATGGGACACCGAATCTTGTCATGATATTTTCCAAAAATTCAAGAACAACTCTTTCATTGCTTTTCCTTCAAAGCCACCGCTCATTCCAATGAGTGAAATAATCAGAGCAAGAAAAACCCATTTATGCCCTTCACCTGGATGGAGGATTAATCATACCAATAAATTCCAACCCCCATTTGAAAAGGGTTGATCCACCCGAATGGGATGCAATGGGAGTGTTGTCGTCCTCTTTTTACTTGTAAAGAGAGCACATTCTTTACATTTCCTTACCTAAAAATGAGCATCTTTGAACAAGTCCGGCCAGTAATAACCAGCTCGCATGATCTTGGTAGACATTGTTCATGCTAGATAATGCCCTCTTGAAAGGCCATTGTGGAATTCCTCTAATACCTTGCTCACCTATTCTTGCTTGATGCGCATAGAAGGATGCCATTCAAATCCTTCTAAAAAGAACATTATCCACCACAACGTATGGAATATACTAGAGGTGGAAGGTACATAGTTGAACCTTATCCATATTTGGAGGATATACCCCCAAGAGGAGGAAATTTTGCATCTTAGTCAACCAATCAATCTAGTCATTTTCACCATCGGTGATTGAGGAGCATGACATCGCTTATCTCTTTAGTTTCCATGTCAGTAGCCAATCTGTTGGCATAACCAGTTGCCTCGACAAGATTAGTGAATTTGATGTGTACATCATACTCCATTACTTTCGTGATCCACCCAAAATGTTTCTCATTCATTTCTTTATCCAACAACAATTCCTTAACGCCAAGGTGAGAAACCATCAAATGCACCTTGTTGTTAGATAACATGTGCCTAAATTTTTTCGAGTTCGAATGATAGCAAAGACCTATTTTTCGATGAATGAATATTTGAGCTCATACTCCTTGAGAGACTGATCTTTGAAAAAGGCAATTAGTTGTTCCACCGAGTCATCATTCTACTGAGTTAGAATCCACTCAAATGCTTTCTGTCCCGCTTGAAGGCATAGAGAATGAATTCTTTATCAAACTTAGGATTTACCAATGTGGACACTGTGAAATGGTTGCTTTGATAGCCTCGAACTTTCTCTCACTTCTTTCATCCATGAAAATGGAATATTATTTTTAACAGGTCTGTAAGTGGCTTGGCCATTGTTGCAAATTGGGGAATGAAAATTTGCATGAAATTAATGGTTCCCGTGAAGCTTTGGAGACCCTTCTTGTGACTTGGAAGAGATAGGGACATAATTGACTGGATTCTAGTGGATCAATGGATAGTCCCTCCATAGAGACAATATGTCCTAGCAAATTTCCTTCTTGTACTCGTGTGAAAATACACTTCTTAGGATTCAATGAGATCCCAAAATATCTACATCTTCGAAAAACCTTTCGTAGATGCATGATATGATCTTCGGAATGCTTGAATAGATGCTTATGTCATCAAGGTAAACCAAGATAATATTGTTGATGAGTCCTTTGAATGCCATATCCATAGCACTCTAGAAATTAGCCCCTGCATTGGATAGCCCGAATGGTATCTTATTGTATGCATAAGTGCCCCATTTAGTGGTAAATTCCATCTTGAATTGATTAGATTCTTGGACTCAAATCTGATTATACCACGAATATCCATCAAGTAAAGAGAACCTTTATGCTCCCGATATCATTTGCATAATCTGCTCCATTGACGGCAGAGAGGTAATGGTCTTTCAATGAGGTGTGATTCGAATCACTGAAGTCCACACATAGTTGAATTTCTCCATTCTTTTTCCTTATAGGTACCAGATTGGACACCCATGACGAATGTTTAATGGGAAAAATTATACAAAGCTTTGATGATCTTAGTTAGTTCCTTTCACATTAATGGCTCAATTATGGGATTAATCAGCCTCTGCTTTTGACAAGCTGGCTTGGAGTCCGGGTCCGGCTCAATAGTGTGTTGTCTTGAGACCTAGATCAAAACTACGCAGGTCCTTGTAACTCCATATGAAGATGTTGTGGTATTCTTAACACATCTCGGTGAAAGCTTTCTTTTCTTGATTAGTGCCTACTTTTCCAACCTTCAAAATTTCTCGCTAGCTACCTCAATCTCTTTGAAGTCCTCTTCTTTGATTGTTATATTAGTGCTCGCCTCTTGACTTGATCACCATGTCAAAATGGATTCGAGAGTGACTAGGCCTTTTGGAAACTTATTTCCTTTTAACTAGATGACCTTTGATCACCATAGGATTCCTACAATTTACCCCCTGATGTTTGGCTGCAAAAATAGCTTCTTGTTGTAGGAAAAGGAAAAAAACTCATCACCGTTTGTCGAACACTTGTCAATTGCTTACATTATCGTGTATTACAGACGAACCACCATTTTGACTATTTGTTTCCCCCTCCATGATATCGGCAGTGTGTGTGCGTATTTGGAGCCTATCGTAGCTAGTCTATCGCCGTCTTAATTCTAACTTCTAGGAATTGCATGAATTCCAAAAGCCTCAAAATCATCGATTAAATCCTAGACGTGATTTTTGTATGATCTTAAAAGATAATTTTTGGATGCACTCGCACACCATTACTTGATGAACAACCAACTCACTATCTCCAAAATAGTCGAGCCTTGATTCCCCTCTTTTGAGCACTGGATCCCTCAGACTAGGGCTTCATACTCAAAGAACATTGTTGGTTCAACTAAACTACAATCGGAAGGATGAGAAATATATATCTCCCGTTGGATAGATCAACATAACTCCCGCACTGTGATCTGTTTTACTCCTTGAGCCATCAAAGAAGAGTTTCCATAGTTCCATTAGAATCACTTGAGCATTTTGACCAATTGAGGTACAATCATACCTTCTTCGTGTACACAGTATGTTCCCAATCCAGTCTCTTCCAAAAACAACAGACCAGATTCTTCATTTGCCAGCAAATCATCATATGGGTCATATTGGTGATTTGTACTCACTTCATCAAGGACTATATCAGGAACCTCCTCTATGAGAGTAGTTGGCTCATGGTTTGCATCTTCCTCTGCAGATTCACCAATGGCGTAATTACCATTCACAGGGATTGACCGTATATGGTTCTACATGATTGTGGCAAATGGGTTCAGCTCTTATAGTCACCTTTGTTCCATACCGAGTTCTCAAAATCATATGTGACCATATGCTAATAAATAACCACCCATTTTGGTAGTAAAATATCGTGATAAGCAAATGGAAAAAAGAGGAGGGAGATTAATGACCGATATTTCTTGTGTGAACAAAAAAACTAGGACATGCATGGACAGGTAAGCTAGAGCCTCCCAATGATCTTGACTCGTCGTACCATCCAATTGAACTACTACTTTTGAAATTGGGGTATATGAGATCCCCAACACGTCTATAACTGCTTAGGCATGATGGAACTATTGGCCCCGGAATCAATCATACAATTATGAACCAAATGATTATCGATGATTAGAGAGATATAAAATGGCGGTGGCTTATTTTCTCTAGGAGCCCCTTTTTGTCTCTAGTTGACATAGACTGGTTAATATGTATGCTCCACAAATTGATGATTTATCGGTAAAGTGCCTAAACTATTTAAAGCCTCTCGTAACAAGTTCTGTTGAGATCGGTATTGAAAGTGCATCCCACATGGTGACACTCAAATTAGTCTTTTCATCCGCTCTACAATACTAAACAGCAAATTGCCACTACTTTGTTGATTCTCTTTTGGGCACTAGTATCTTCTTTTTGGAAAATGTTTATTTGGTACCGTCACAACTGTTGCAGTCCATTACTCTTTGGAGATTGGTTCATAGATACTTCGGTGGTTTCTTCCTACATATTTATCTATCACCGGTTTTTCTTGAGGACATGAGGTAGATGCTTGATCAGCTTTAGAACTTTGTAGTTCTATTTCCCTCTTTTTGGAATGTGTATTTGAAGCCACCAGGAGGCCTCGACATTCATTCCATAGAAATCATCAGATTGCCAATTTACTAATGTGGTTTCTTGAGTAGTTTGGGCTTGATTATCTTGGGTTTTTGTCTCAATTACTCATTTTAATACGTTGGATATACTTTGGACCATGAGAGCCCGACTCAAAACTCCATTTTGGTAGAGATTCGATTATGGGGTTGGGAACAAGGATAACACCACTCAAAATCTTAGGCGAGATTGTTTTGAATGGAACTATGGCTCTAGATGAGCTAATGTAGCGGCGCATGGATTTGAGAATTCAAAGGCTTGATATTTACAACTTAGCTTATGGCTTGGTTTTATGACCGACCATTTCCTTGGAATGGAGAATAGTTCATTTGATATTAGGACTGAAAGGGGCGATTGTATTGGGACTACGCCTCTTCATTACAAAAATTCATTCCCAAAATTTTACAACGGTGACTTCACCTCGGCTAGGTCATTAGCGGGGTTGGATGTAGCGTAGCTGCTGAATTTGAAGCTATTGGAATTGGCGCAAGAGATGGCTATTTGCTTGTGAGTTCTCGCAAACACAGGTATAGGAGGCCTAGGAGCAATTTTACCTACTTGAATTAGGTAATTTTCAGCTATGACAGCAATTTCATAGACATCAGAACAATATTGCCTCCCATCGATTGAATCAGGACAGCAATGTCGCTTATTCAATGCTCGTAAATAATATAGGAAGGCACTTTGTGGAGATGGCCGTACAAGAGCCGAGAATTCACTTCCAAGTTTTGTCGAAGTGGAGATTGAAATCACTCATATATTCTTGAGGAGATCTTTTGATGGTATGGAATTGTTCCACAAGCGATAAATGATCACTTTTATCTTCAAATTGCTTACAAAACTTAGTGCCCAATTCATTCCATGTAGTAATTGAACCAGTGGCTAAGCTCCTGAACCATTGGAGTGCCCTTCCTTTAAAAGAAGTAGTGAGAAGTTGAACTGCTACATTATCTTCTGTGATACTGTGAACTACACAAATTCTTGCTACATCCAATATGTGTTCTTAAGGTGAAATATTAGTTTCGCCATTAAAAATGGGAAAATTTTAAGTGTAGCTCTTTGGTATAGCATCTCTTTGTGCCAACTGCAGGGGGTTGCTTTATCATTAAAAGGAGGAAAAGCATTTGCCACCATCATGAATCTATGCAGATTATACCTTGGTAGAGGAAAGTGTCCATCATGCGAATTGAATTCCCTCTTTGAGGAAAAGCCACATATGCGGCGACTGAAGGACTTACGCCTCTTCTTCTTGGTGGAGAAAATGAAAGCTCGCATGCTGATAATTTCACATAAGTTGATATACTCAACTTTGAAATCTAGAGATATGGAGTCACCAGTACTTTAATTGATAAAAATGATAAGGAAATACGACTCTTGTCCCACTGAGCATGCCAAAACTATTGTCACAAAATCACTGCACCCCGAATGGCTTGAAAATGAATCATGATATTCGGTGTGATTGTGACACATGGGATCACCTCTCAAGTGTGGGACTTGGAATAGGGAACCTCTCGGAGAAAGGTCACTTCCTTTACCTAAACCGAGTGCTCTGCTACTTCTTTAATAAATAAAATGGCTAACTAGTCCTATGCTAACACTTCATGGGATTAAGGAGAGATTGCAAGGAAATAAAATCTAAACTAGAAGTGGTGATGCACCAAAGAGACGGACATTCAACTTTTGGAAGGTTTGTCATGAGCAAGATGCTTACATCCTAAATCACTTTCACCTATAGTAACTTGAAAGGGTAAAAAATACCACAAACTAGAAACACACGTTCCTTTGTTAAACTTATACAAAAGATAAAGACACGATTTGGTTCGGATACACAGATGATACTTTATTGAAAAATTAACACAAGCACATATTAAGAATCCACTTTCAGCAAATGATAATAATGATGTAACCTCTAATCAACGAAGGAAAGGTATAATCATAGCTGAAGAAAGATAACTACATCATTTTCCCATAACATAAAGTAAATAATTTGAATTAAAGGCAAGCTTAATCAAGAATGCTAAGGAATCACATTCACAAGGCATGTAATGACTAATTATTTCCACAATAACTTAGACTTTCAATGGCAAAGTGCAATTCTGAATAAAATTAAAAGGTTTCACAAATCTCTAAAAATACTCTTCCAAGCTTGAAGAGTAATTTCACCAAAATCTCGAAATTGTATATCTATGAACTCCAAGCATTCATCTATTTATAAGTTCCTTAAAGGTGAGCCATTACAGCTGGGCCCTTAACTAACATTTTACTAAAAATAGAAATGTCATTAAATTAAGGGAACAAGCTCCCATGAAAATAGCAAAACCATTACAAGGGTTTGACAAAGTCAACCTTGTAACTTTGGCGATGATCTAGAGCTCAAATTTTTCCTTCCATGGCCGCTCAATCTTGCTTTGGTTCTATAACCTCCTCTTCCTTTCCAAGATCTTTCTAGCTTTCTTTCCATAAGTCCAATCTTTAGTTGTATTCAAAGAAGCATTTGATTATCCCCTCGATTTCTTCATCCTCAAGCCCACATGCATAGTGACTTACTACGTCTGTTGTCTCGATTTCTCTGGTAATTCTGGTTGGTATTCTTCTCAGCTTGAAAATGACCTTTGACATCCTTCCTATGAAGTTCGACATAAGACCATTCTATCAATGGAATCAGAACTGAAGGTTCTTGTGACATCATCATCCCACTTCACCAAGTCTTTGAAATTTTCTTGGATTTGTTCTTCAGGAAGGGCATCGATACTCTCATTGAAGAACTTACAATGAGCAATATCGAATTCTTCTGATATATCATTTAAGGAATATGTGATTTCCAATCGTTTATCATCCAACTTTTTAATCAAATCCTAGAGCACTTGGCACCTAAACTCCATAGCCTTCTGATATTCAAACAACTTTGAAGTATCATCAATCACCCTTTCTGAAGAAGCAAGTCAAAATCTACTACCCTAACTTCTTCCCATGTTGTTAGATTCAAATTCCAGATTGTTTCTTTCCTCGGAAAAGCTTCATCTATTTTCTAAATGGTCATCTTTGCATCCTACAAATCATTATATATTTCCTGACTTCCTTTATCAAGGGATTTGCTTCTTGTTAGATTTTGGTACACCTTCCATGTGTTACACTTGGATATTTTTACAGTGGTCCCTCTCGGTGTGAGCGGGTCGAGGGGGTTCGGGGGTGAATTCCCAAAGAAAATTTTCATGGGTGGTTTATTAACCCATGGGTAATGGGTAAATTATATGGGTTGTTTTTGGGCCCATGGTTTTGGTACCCATTGTTTTGTAAAACCACCTCTTGGCTACCTATTGATGTACTTATAAATAGATGGACATACAATAGGATTTATATGAGTGTGTTTTGTGAAGGTGAATAGTGTGTGTGAATTCAAGTGTGAATTTGGGAGGGTTTGTTGAGTGCAGCTCCAAACAAGATCTGATTATTGTAATTATGAAGAATGTTGGCTTGTAATAAAATCTGAGAAAGTGTTCTTGGTGGATGTAGCCCACATTGGGTGAACCATGTTAAATATTGTCTTCGTGTTGTGCATATTTCATTTCTGTAATTCTATTCATACTTCTTATTATTGTGATTATGAGGAATTATTCCGCATTAGATATTATTAATTCCTAACAATTGGTATCAGAGCCTAGTTTGGTTTGCTGAAGTGTTGAATCATAGGGAAAGTTTTTAGCTTGAGTGGGAGCTATGGTAGATGATGGAAGATCTAGGGTTGATAAATTCAACGGGCAAAATTTCAGTCTTTGGAAGATGCAAATGGAAGATTACCTTTATCAAAAGGATCTTTATACTTTGTTGTCTGAGAAGGTGAACAAACCCTCGAGTATGACAGATGCGGAATGGGATTTGTTGGATCGGAAGGCACTTGGAATGATCCAGCTGTGTCTTGCATCTTTGGTATTATTTAATGTTTCAAAGGAAAAGACTACAAAAGAACTAATGGATGCATTAGGGAAGTTGTATGAAAAACCCTCTGCCTCTAATAAGATATTTTTAATGAAAAATTTTTTTAATATGAAGATGTCTGAGAATGGTTCAGTAGCAGATCATCTAAATGATTTTAATACGGTTGTAAATATGCTAGCTTTAGTTACAATAGAATTTGATGAAGAAGTTAGGGCATTTATTAGTTTTGTGCTCTTTACCTGAGAGTTGGAATAGCCTGGTAATGGCGGTAAGCAACTTGGTTCCTGCTAACTCAAAGTTGAAGTTTGAGGATGTTGTAGGGGTGATTCTAAGTGAGGAAATGTGAAGAAAAATCTCTGGTGAATCTTCTACTTCAGGAATGCTTTGACAGTGGAAACTAGAGGAGACAGAAGAATAGAGGAAACCATGGAAAATCAAAGATCGGGCAAGGTCAAAAAATCCAAAAGCAAGATAGTATCTTGGAATTGTGGAAAGTATGGGCATGCAAAGAAGGACTGTTGGGAGCTTCGGGACAAGAAGAAACAACAGGAAGAAAACAAGGAGGCAAATGTGGCATTGGGTAATGTATGCCATGATGCTTTGATTCTTTCTTTGCATAATATTACTTGAATCTTGGGTTTTAGATTCGGGGGCTTCTTTTCATGCTTTACTCCACATAGGCATTATTTTGTTGATTATGTTGAAGGGGATTTTGGGCATGTTTTTTCTTGGTGATGATGAGCCTTGCAATATAGTTGGAAAAGGTTACTGTCGAGTTAAGATGCGAGAATGGGAATACATGGCTATTGAAGGATGTCGACATGTGCCTACATTAAGGAGAAATTTGATATCGGTGGGGCAATTGGGAAGTGATGGTTGTACTTTGATATTTACAAGTTAACTCTTGGAAGGTTACCAAGGGTGCTCTTGTGGTGGCAAGAGGTAAGAAGGTTGGAACCTTGTATTTAACCACTGATAGTACTAATGATTGTAATCTTGTGGCTTTAGATGCAGATACAACATTATGGCACTATAGGCTCGGTCATATGAGCCATAAGGGCATGGACATCATAAAGAAGAATTTTCTGGATATATAGAAATAGGTTTGGATTTACTGTGAGAACTGCATATATGGGAAACAGAAGTGAGTAAGGTTTCTCAAGGTTGGACCTATGAAGAAAGAGAGTAAGTTAGAGTGGTACATTCTGATGTGTGGGGGCCAGCTCAGGTATCATCTCTTGGGGGCTCAAGTTATTATGTTACTTTTATTGATGATGCAACAAGGAAAGTTTGGGTTTATTGTATTAGAAACAAATCTGATGTATTTGATACTTTTGTTAAATGGAAAGCCTTGGTAGAGAATGAAACAGTCTTAAGTTAAAATGTCTCGGAGTCGAGATAATGGAGGGAGTATTGCAGCAATGAATTTGATTATTATTGTTCTAAGAATGGAATCCGTAGGGAAAAACATGGTTCAGGAACCCCGCAGCTAGAATGGGGTGTCAAAAAGGATGAACAGAACAATAATGGAATGTGCTAGGAGCATGAGGATACATGCAGGACTACCTCTTTATTTTTGGGTAGAAGCGGTGAGCACAATTGTGTACTTGATAAATAGAGGACCCTCAAGTGCCTTGGATGGAGGCATACCTGAGGAGGCTTGGTACAGTAAGAAATTTGATTACTCATTTCTTAGAGTCTTTGGATGTGAGGTGTTTGTTCATATTGACAAGGATGATAGGACCAAGCTAGAGGCTAAATCAAAAAAATGCACTTTTATTGGTTATGGTGGTGATGACTTTGGATTTAAATGTTGGAGTATTAAGGAAAAGAAAATCATTCGGTCTAGGGATGTGGTCTTTAATGAGAAAGTCATGTATAAGCAACGATTGCGGAAAATAGGAAGAATCCAAGAAAGAATATGCAGTGGTAGAGGATCTTCTGGATGGGACAGTGACCCATGAATCAGTTCAGGAACCTACTCAACAGAACCCCAAACTCCTACAGTGAGGAGGTCTTCTAGGGTAAGAAAAGAACTTGAACATTTTTCTCCTTCTCTTTATTATTTATTACTCACTTGATAGTGGAGAGCCAGAGAGCTTTGATGAAGCAATGCAGGTAGATGCCAGTAAGAAGTGGGAGCAAGCCATGGATGAGGAGCATAAGTCTCTCATGGAGAACCAGACTTGGGATTTGGTGAAGCTACCGGAAGGAAAAAGAGCATTACAGAACAAGTGGGTGTACAAAGTTAAAGATGAAGAAGGAGAAAGAAAAGATATAAGGCTCGGTTGGTGGTCAAGGGTTTGCATAGAAACAAGGTATAGATTTTGATGAGATTTTTTCTCCTGTAGTAAAAATGACTTCTATCAGAATTGTTCTTGGAATAGTGGCAGTAGAAGACTTGCACTTAGAATAGTTAGATGTAAAGACTGCATTTCTCCATGGTGATTTGGAGGAGGAGCTATATATGCAGCAGCCAGAAGGATATGAAGTCAAAGGTAAAGAGGAGATGGTGTGTAAACTGAAGAAGAGCTTGTATGGCCTGAAACAAGCTCCACATCAATGGTATAAGAAGTTTGATAGCTTCATGATGGAGCAAGGTTATATTAGATGTCATTCTAACCATTGCATGTATACAAAGAAATTTGAGGATGGAAGTTATATTATCCTATGTTTGTATGTTGATGACATGTTGGTTGTAGGTAAAAACATGCAAGAAATAAAAGTACTCAAGAAACAACTAAGTGAATCCTTTGATATGAAGGATTTGGGGGTAGCTAGAAAAATCCTTGGTATGAGGATAACTTGGGATAGGAAGGAACGGAAGCTGACTTTATCTCAGGAAGAGTACATTAAGAAGGTATTGGATAGGTTTAACATGTAGGATGCTAAACCGGTTGGGACTCCTTTGGCAGGCCATTTTAAGTTATCAAAGGAGCAGTGTCCCAAGACAGAGCAGGAAAGAAACCAGATGTCCAAGGTACCTTACTCATCAGCGGTTGGTAGTTTGATGTATGCTATGGTGTGCACTAGGCCTAATATTGCCCATGCAGTGGGAGCTATGAGTAGATTTATGAGTGATCCAGGTAAAAGCATTGGCAAGTAGTAAAGTGGATCCTTCGGTATTTGAGAGGGACCATGGGGACAGTTTTGTGCTATAGTGGATCAGACACCACTTTACGTGGTTATGTAGATTCAGACATGGTTGGAGATGTTGACAGCAGGAGGAGCACGACAGGTTATATTTACATTGTAGGTGGGACAACAGTGAGCTAGATTTCACGACTACAGAAGCTGGTGGCTTTGTCAACCACGGAGGCTGAGTATGTTGCTGCCACAGAGGCAAGCAAAGAGATGATTTGGTTACAACAATTGCTTGAGGAGTTGGGGCATAAGCAGGAGGAATGTAAGCTACATAGTGATAGTTAGAGTGCTATACACCTAGCTAAGAACTCTGCTTTCCACTCCAGGATGAAGCATATATAGTTGAGATATCACTTCATCAGACAACTTTGGAGGAAGATAAGTTGAAGTTGGAGAAGATTCATACCAGTCAGAATCCTATAGACATGATGACCAAGGTGGTCACAAGGGATAAACTAAAGCTATGTTTAGCTTTGGTTGGCCTTCGTGGATGATAGTGAAGGGTTGAGAAGCTTGCTCAGTGGAAATCAGTCTCCAAGTGGGAGATTGTTATGTTTATGGAGCATGTTTTCATGTTAGAGTTTGGTACACCTTCCATGTGTTACACTTGGATATTTTTACGGCGGTCCCGCTCGCCAGTGAGTGGGTCAAGGGGGTTCGGGGGTGAAACCCCAAAGCAAATTTTCATGGGTGGTTTATTAACCCATGGGTAATGGGTAACCATTATGGGTTGTTTTTGGGCCCATGGTTTTGGTACCCATTGTTTTGTAAAACCACCTCTTTGGCTACCTATTGATGTACTTATAAATAGATGGACATACAATAGGATTTATATGAGTGTGTTTTGTGAAGGTGAATAGTGTGTGTGAATTCAAGTGCGAATTTGGGAGGGTTTGTTGAGCGCAGCTCCAAACAAGATTTGATTATTGTAATTGTGAAGACTGTTGGCTTGTAATAAAATCTGAGCAAGTGTTCTTGGTGGATGTAGCCCACATTGGGTGAACCACATTAAATATTGTCTTCTGTGTTGTTTCATTTCATTTTTCATTTCTTATTAATTCTATTCATACTTCTTATTTATCATGTTTGATTACTTGAAGGGTAGTATGCACATTATTTGGCTCCATGCATTAGATATCTATTATTATTTCCTAGGGCACTCGGGAAAATTCAAGGGTGTTTGGATAGAATTGGTAATGATGGATGGGGTGGATGTTAGCACAAAGCATCTAGTAGAGTTAACACAATGGTATTGGAAGATGAAACAAGAGGGAAAATGAACCGATAAAGGAAATGGAGGAGGAAAGGGTGACCCAATATTCTCTCCAACTATAGAGAGATGGAAGGGATGAGAATACTTGAGCCATAGAAGGAGATGGGAAGGGTGAAATGCTGGTAGAAGTGGGAGGAACTGATAAAGGAAGGGAAGATGGAAGAGAATAAGGAAGTGATGAGCCCCATGTGAACAATCAATTAGAATCAACTCTTAATCACATCCGATACGGTCTTCATTTTAGGTATTGCCTAAGAAATGGGAGTTTGAGGAAGAGATGAACTTCCAACAACGATTGAAATTTTTCTTGGCACTGTGGGGGTCTTCTAGGTCGACCACTTTCCCTTTGTAGGTGTTGTTGGGTTTATGACTGGTGGGGCTCCTGTATTTGTAATTTTCTCAACTCCTTTGGGTTTGATTCCAAAAGTAGCCAACCACTTGTAGGTCCTTTGAAGAATGGGACCCACTCTGTCATTTATATTGGAGCATTCCTCTTGATACCAATCAATCCATGGAAGTGGTTGATTGAAACATCTTCAATCTTATATGCTTTGTCAATTACTTCACCGTCATCTTATAAATCTAATTTAACCTCAGCTATTCCATACTGGTGAATTTCACTTAGATCCAACCTTTCATAATCTCTTTGTTGGATGATATACTCATCCCGACAGTGAATCCAGATGTCTTCTAGTTGAGGTGTGTGAGCAAATGAACATCCTCGTCTCGCCTGAACTTTCCCCAATAATCAAAACGGGTTCTTGGGTGAAAGGTCCTGTAGGGTTACTTCAGCCATCTCTCAATTGCGTCGACGTTCTTAGCTTTTGAATGTTCAAACAAGTATACCCGCAATTGAAATCAAAAATTCATTCCTTCCTTGTGGTGCTTGTTTTGGATCCGATGATAATCCAATAGTTTACCAACCATCTCCAAGTAGAACCCATTTGTCCTCAGAGGACACCTTGGAAATTTGCTAGGGGCACCAACAAAACTTGGAATTCGAATGTAGGTGAAGGTGGGGAACTAGAGGTAGATGTGTTAGGTTGTGGAGCTAGATTGCTTCACAATAAGCATACTTTTATATGTTATTGGTTGACAAGAACCAACGTCAATTAAGGTGTAAATCGACGCCTGGTCGATTAGGTCGATGTAATCGGCATCGATCAAGGTGTAACCGGAATCTGACCAGTCAAGTCAGTCGAGGATGTAACCGGTGACGGCCAGTGCAATAACCAGCGATGGTTACCTATGTGATGATGTTTTAATTAACTCTCGAAATTAGATCTATTTTTAGCATTAAAGTATATTTATTGTTTGTAATTGCATGGCTAAGTGCCCTAAGTTTATACGACTATATAAGCATAAAAGCTAGGGTTTAGAATTATTAGAATTAAGAGGAGGATTGACTTAGATCCTTGATTCTCATAGATTGAGAGGATGATTATAAAGAAGAAAAAAAGAACAGGAGTTACATGAAGACAAAATTCAATGGAAAGGAGCTTGGAATGGAAATAGCAGTACATTTGAATGGTGAGAAGAGGGTAACATCTTCTATTGTATTTTCTTTGTATAGTTATTGTCTCATTGTAATGGCTTGCATAGTATGTAAAGCACATAGAGTTTCTTCTTGTAGATCCACATGTTGGTGAGATCTTGTATTGTAGATCCATGAGATCATGATGTATTGTTGATCCATGTAGATCTAGTCTTATATTGTTAGATCCACAAGTTGTTGTGAGATCTTGTATTATAGATCCATGTAGATCTAGATATTGTAGAGGAGGTTGTCTTCATGTTTGCACAAGTTATGCAGTGATGGAGAGACAAAATTACTTCTTGGTGCACAGTCATAGTTGCACATATGGTAGACCCATGTGAAAGGTCTTGTTGCAGAGATCCATGAGAACTTGGTAGTAGTTCGTAGATGCGTAGTTCCTGGTTATGTGATATTAGTTGGTGGTGTTTAGAGGCATAGTTGTAGTGCACTCATGGAGATCTGTTTAGAGATCTCGAGGAGAGGAGATACTGGAGAGATATATTATACTCTTGTATTGAAAAGTTGGTTTGTACTTTTGTTGTATTATATTTATGAGATCTCTATCTTTGGTGGACGTAGCCCGCATCGGGTGAGCCACGGTATATGTTGTGTTATGTGTGTGTATTTTGTTTTGATTTGGATTATTCTAGTTTATACTTCCACTACTCAGATTTCAAGGAATTGTTAAGATCCTGTGTGCATGATTGGGTTTGTTATTTAATCATAGCACTATTCCGTAGTCCCGTATTCCCAACAATTGGTATCAGAGCTTGGTTAGTTTGGTTATTTCAGAGCAAGGTTTTGCTTCAGTATATTGTTAGTGGTTTATTGACAGGTGTATGTGAGAAGGGTTTTTTTTCCTAATGTGGAGATCACAGGAAGAGATTTAATCTCAAGTGGGAGATGGAAGAGAAAGCTTGCTTGATATTACAAAGACCGTGGTTGGTTACAAGGTAACCGTGGTCGGTTATAGGGTGACCGTGGTCGGTTACGGGCAACCTGGTTTTAAATAGAAAATCATAGATCTAAAGAATTAAGAAATGCATGGAATGTATCTTGTTTGCTGAGGTGTCCCTAGTTCTTGGAGGCACAAGCATGATGGTCAGATTACAGATCCGGTTATTGAGGTATTTTTTATCTTGGTTTTGCAGTGTATGGTTTAATTGCACATGCATGGTTGTGGATTACGATCTAGATCTCAGAATGAGAAAAGGAGCAGTTATGCATCCTTTGGTGTAGTTATATGTATGGGATTCATTAGAGAAGTTGGATATAATAAACGTAACGAAGATGGGGTTTCCACGTAGAAGCATGTTCTTCAGTTGGAGATACGGTTGAGTATCTTAGTGCTGTAAGGTGATGGGTTTCATCTTGGTGCAGTTTTTTATTGCACATATGTTTGTTGTTAAGTTTTTTGCAAGGTTGGGTGCTTCTTAAAATGACTGCTAACACAACTATCGGCTTTGGTCGAGTAGACACTGGTTTGATGACCTATGTCAATTTTTGGTGTTGTGTTAGTTCTAGCAGCACCGATGTTGATCAAGGAACCGTTGTAGGTCTCGTGAAAATTAGTTTGCACATGGTTTCTTATAGTATAAGAGGGCATGATTGATTTAGTGTCCTATTTTAGAGGATCATGTTTCTGGCACAGTGTGTACAGGTAGAAATGGTGCAGATCACTTCATGGTTTGGATCAAAAGAGGACAGAGTTGGCTTGGTTAGTCCAGTGAGACTTTGGGTCAGGTATCTCTATATGGTTCATGTTTTATTTCTTTCATTTGAAGCAACTGATATTATGTTTGGATAGTGTGCATAGATTTACACCATGTTTTGGGTGTTGTTTGACTTTTATTTCTCGGTTGTGTGGAATCTTGAGGATAAGGATATCTAGCCTAAGGATGAGATTCTCAATGAAAAGTCATGTGTGATGCCCCGTTCGATGGTTACCCCGATTCTTATCACAATGGCCCCTATTTGCTAAGCATCGAATGGCTATGTGTAATTCCATTGTCTTGGGCCATGTCTCAGTAATGTTTTAGCACCTTCCCTCTCCTTCTTGCTGTCTTGAGTCGTTATTGACACCTCTGTGTGTGGACTGTGTAATGTCCTGTGCGTTAACCTATTTAAGGAGGATCTTGTTGTCGCATGCTTAAGCCGGATCATTGTCATTATCATGTCGAGAAATTATTTATATTTATAAGTATATAATGATAACAATGTTGTTTTAATTTAATTATCGATTGGCCTCCATTTTATAGTATTATTGTTTTAAATTATCATTTAGCTGGTATATACGCTTTTTGTTAATATGATTAATAATTATTTTAAGTGGTAATAATAATAATAATATTCCTTTTAAGTTCGTCGACCTCGACTACCATTATGACTATAATTGATAATTATTTTGTAAGCTATAAAATAATAATAATGATAATAATAATAATAATAATAATGACATTATTATTGTATTATCGATCAACGATTGTATTTTATTATTATTTTTATATATATTGATTGTTATCGATATCATCCTTTGTTATCGTTAAACTATCCTTTTAATTTGTTTGTCGCTCCCGCTGATCGAGCCTCGTTGCGCAAATGAGGAAGAGTATGTTTTGTTGGGGGGCGCCATGTCGTGGTGAAGACTGCCAGTTTTTAAAACTTTTAACTTCTTTCACCTACCCTCCACTGCCACCTTGGCCGACCAGGTCCATTCGCATGTCTTGTTGCAAGTAAATGGCATTAGACTCCTCCCAACCACCAACCTGCAGACCGTAATGGCCATTAATGTTTTCTATCTTTGCGTGAGGGAGTTTGGGAGTGGGTGGAATCCGCCTATCCTTCACCATGGTTTACTTTATTCTCCTTCTTCCATGGGTTTGATATGGTGGTTATAGATGAAGCTACAAGCTAGTGAAGTAGGCGTGTTACCTCCACTTTCATTGGGTGCTGCGAGGTGTGTTCTTGTCGGGGATCCACAACAACGGCCTGCAATAGTAATTAGCCAGCAAGAGGGCATGTCATAAAGATAGTAGAAGACTTTTGAGCGCTTCCAACAAGGGTTGTCCAACTATGTTGTTATCTGCTCAAGATGATCGAATGCATCCTCAAATTCGGATTCTCCTTCAAGATATTTTTTATCAAAATCGATTAAGTGACAGTGAGAGTGAGAGTGTTACCAGAGACCTAATGAAATCTATTACAAAGATTCTCTATCGAGACCTTACTTGTTTTACAATGTAACTCGTGGAGGAGAATCTCAAGGAGGCGGATCTGTTTCATATCAGAATATTCATGGAGCACAATTTGCTTTGCAACTATATGAACTTGCTTGAAAACGTGGCAAACCGATTCGCTTTTGTTGGTTTTTTTGAAATCCTCCTCTTTACCCTACGCCGCATGGATGGATGTCCGCACCTGTTCCAGACTACCATTTTGACCTAGTTGCATGGGCAGAGAGGCCATCGAAATCATTTCTGTCAAGGCATTTTTCATCATAGTTCCTCCTTGGCGATGGATGCCTCTTCTTCTCCCACGTTTCCAGCTTCCACTGGCTTCCTCTACAGTCAGGCATGTTTTTTTGGGTGTGGGATTTCGGGAGGGCATCCAAGCAATGGAAGAGGCAGGAGGGGCGATGTTGAATCAGGAGGAACAGGCATGAGCTGTTTTTCCCCTTTTCCAGCTATTTCTTTTATATTGATTGCATGATTATTGCTTGTTCTCCTTGTAAATGTGTGCTATGTTTGTTTTGGGATAGCTCTGCGTGAGAAAATATCAATTGAAATGTTGTGTGGTTGTTGTACGCCTTTCCCGCAAAGATTGTAGTTTTTCTGATAAAATGTGCGTGGAGTTTTACTAGATACATCTGTGTTATGCCTGTGAGAGTAGTTTTGTCCTTTTTCGACCTGGTATTGGACCATCTTCAGCGTGGCAATGAGTTATTGTTTGCTTAAGTTTTGTCCTCCTTTAAAAAAATAATAATAATAATAAATGAATAAAAATATTTATCTCATGAGAAGTTGGGTATTGGTTGCCTTATGATGTTATCACTGTCTAGAATTAATTCGACTTGGAAATGATACTGGAAAGACCCTTACTCATCGTTTTTTTTAAGCAATCTAATTTGGTATAATCTCATCCCAATTTCAGACCTGGGAAGTCGACTGCAAGGCTGGAACATCATAAATTTCTATTCTTTTTAGAAGCTTTAACGAACCGTGTATTATGCTCGTCGGTGTGATTAGATAGTGGGTTTTCGACAATGTCTTATCCAAACATTTTTCTTGGCCAAATCTAACTTGCTTACCTTAAAATTTTAGTACCCTAGCCAAGGGATAACATTGTTAGTCCTACATTTGACTTATCTCCCTAACTGGTCTTATGAAAGGTCCACCGACTGCTTTGTGACGGAAAATTTGAGGGATTGTTACAGGAAAAACCTTACTCAAACCTTTGGAGAAAATACTTACAGTACTCGAGGCACTCTCATTTTGTACATGGGATATCCTATGCGCCCGACACAACTGTGTAAGTTTACTTAAATTTTTCTTTATTATAAGAAAATCCTTTCCTTGTCGGATGCATCCACGGTAGTGAGTGTATGAATAGTGTTTTACCCCTTTCGAGTAATAAACAATGATGTATATGTTGGATGTGGTTAACATGGAACTAATTCTGAGGCTTGAGATGCTTTTGGGGACCTGTGAAAGGGAAATTACATTTACCCCAAAACAACAATGTTTTATGAGACCTTTCTTCGTTATTTCAGCAAGTAAGTTAACAGTGTATAACATTGAAATATTTATTATGTTGGGAATGAAGGGTTTTTCGTTGAGGGATGTGCGGAGTTGGTACTTGCGGCTTAATAGTGCTTTCAAAGTTTCAACTTATCGTATGTGGACGTTGTTTAACCTTGAATATATATATATATATATATATATATATATATATATATTGGGTATAACAATCAAAAAACATCAGCTGCATTCTTTAAGGTGTACGCATGTGCAATGCATTCCTTTTTACATGATCTTTGAATTGGGTCCTTGAGTGGCCATAACCCCCCCCATAGGTGGCATGAGTTTTTGTGGGCTTGTGTGACACTCTTGGTCTGAGTAGGGATGTTCGGAATAATAAAATTAGTTACCTTCTTTTTGCATTATCAGTAGAATTTACTATTCCATATCGGGTGGTTGTCATACGATTCCTTTATTCAGTTTTGTGAATGTGAAGTTGCTATCGCTATCTTTACTTAAAGAAAATAAAAGGTGTATTATGTGGGAAATTTTTTATAATTTAGAATGTATGGTGTAAGAGCAACTTTGGATAGAAAATGTACAATTTTGGCCTTCATATGTCCTACAGTGTGCCTTATGTTAACTAGGTATCTATTTTGTTTACATTCATACTAACCACTTTTTGCTTATGTCATGGAATGGAAATCATGCACTAGTCGTTCAATTAATTTGGATGAGATATCTAGGAAAGGGGAATGCATGCTCATGCCAGTTCTTTGGAACTGACAAAAGCTAACATGTTTTTGTAGGTTGATTTTCCGAGCTCAAGTATGAAAGAAGTGGCTGTTGTACTTGCATAGATGATAATCATTATGGTGCTTGTACGTTGTTTTTTTTTATGGTTAAACTATTGTAACGTCCAGTGGAAATTTTCAGAAGAGGGTCAATGTCTTAGTATATTGTATTGTGGACTTTGTCATCTTAACTTTGGAAACCTTGGATCGTTGACTATCATTGAAAATATAAGAAAATTGGTTTACCGCTTGTTGAGTGACCTAAATGGATTATCAGTATTCTAAGAGTTGATGTAACCTTGTTTCATTTTTCGTAAATGAGTATTGTTAAAATTTACCCCCGTGAGCTAAAGGTTGAGTTAAAATCTTTCTAAGACTTAGTAATAGTGTGTCATAACTGTTGTTGCCAAATCACCGCACCCCCGAATATCCGGGATGTGAATAGGACGTCGGTGTGATTGGGACACATGGGATCACCTCTCAAGCTGTGGGACTTGGGCTCGAGGTGAACCTCCGGAGAAGGCTGGCTTCCTCTTCCTAAACTAAGTGATGTACTACTCCTAGTGTAACAAAAATGATTATCTAGTCCTAGGCTAACATTTTCATGGGGTTTTAGGGAAAGAGATTTACAGAAATGAAACTATACTAGGGATGGTGATGCACCGAATGAAGGGTGTCTTCAGATTCAGGAAGGGTTAATTTGAAGAGGGTGTGTGCACCACAGGTCAACTTCACCTACTGCAACTTAGAGAGGGTACAAGATACCACAGGCTAAGAGACACGCGTTCCTTTTGTTAAACTTTATCAGACCGAGAAATATACCAGTTTCCCAGTGAAGAAGGATGAACTCAAGAAGGGTGAACAGACACCACAACTCAACTGCATGCAATACTTCACCACTCGATAAACACAGAACTCCAAGAACCTGCAATAGAAACTTAAACTTGCACAGTGTACCTGCAAGTATGAGAAAGGCACAAAGAAGCATAGAAGGATGAAAGGACCGAGATTAGTCACAAAACACACACTTTTATTGCTTCAATAACATGCACAATGCATCATACATTCAGAAGAGGCAATATTTGCCATTACAGTCTTGAAGAGGAGGCTTGAAAGTTCTCTCAACACACAAGAACAACTTGTAGAAGAGAGAGGATTCTTGAAAAGTATACACTCGCCTGAGATATCTAACTGTCCAACTTGTCTGAACTGTTGGAACCCTTTGAAATGAGCTTCCAACTTACATTTATAGAAGAATATGTGAAAAAGAAGAGGAAATGGTCATAATTACATTCCTAAAATGAAGGCCCATGATGTATTTATTGCAGTTAGTTGAACTACCTGAGAAGGTTCCATCATGGGTCATTAATTGCCTGATGACCAAGTCTTCTCAATTAATTAAAAGAATATTTAAATAAAATATTTAAATAATAATAATAAATATTATTATTAAAATATTTAAATAAAAATATTAATTTAATTAACATAATGTTGGGACCCCCCGTTGACCGTTTGACTTGAAGAGGAGGGGGGTCCATGTGGATAGAATCTGCACATAGCCAAATTTGATGAGCTTCGAATCCTCTAACTCGGTATTGCACTCGATTTTTGACCCCGCACCAACTCTTTCCTCGTCTTGGCAATCGGGCCCTTTTGCATTGAGTCCTCCGAATGGTGGACTATCAAACTTGATTCTTATCATTTCACTCTGTTAACTCGAAACCATTTATGCATTCCTCGTTCAAACTTCATGAAACATCACCACGAGCTCCCAACTGATTCGACCTGGCTTTGTTTTGCATATCAACCCGAGCACCCGGTCTCAACTCGGACTCTCACATGTCTATGTACCGAGCTCATATTTACCATCCTGCACATCTGATTTCCTTACTCCCTGAACAACAATGGGTCTATGCTCATTGGTTATAAACTCAAGCACTAGCTCATGCATTGAGCTCTTCTTTGATTCGGTCGATCTCTTGAGCTATTCTGTGCTTTGTATCTGCGGGAAATATCAAGATTTGTTCGATCATGTTCACATTTTCACGCCTCTAAGAATGGTTTTACCACAATGCTCACGGTTCTTCCTTATCATATAACACTTGTAGTAAGAATGTTTAGCTTTGCCATAATAAGCACAATTTGTACCTTCCAAACGATGAGAAAATGCCATTATTAATAAAGACCTAATGCTGCCATGATGATGACACAGTCTCATGCCCATAACATGTCTGATAGACACCCTAAGACTGATTTTTTGGCCAAAGAGCCCCTTGGTATTTTGGCAGTGCACCCGGAAATCTCAGCTCCAATCGACAATTATGCTACTATTGGAACCTATGGCATAGGTAGCCGTGAGCTATACAATATACTCATTTTTTTCAGAAACTAAAAAGATCTTTTATGTTACAATTTGCAACACGTGAAATAAGCTCTTCAAAAAATACATTGAACAACTGGGGCAGCCAAGAGGACCTTAAAAAAAAATGTACAGTAACAACCATATGAATTCTTCCTTAGTCGCGGATCAAAGCTAATAGAAATAAAGCTAGATAAAACTAGCTTGAAAGCTCACAAAGATATCGTCCATTGTTTAAAAACAAGCTTCTCTGAATCTGGTAAAAGAATACTTTTATTGTCTGATTGGACGTATCTAATGGAAGGGTATAAATATTGCCTGCTGCACACAGAGTTTCTCAAAGAGACCATTTACGAGTGACAGAGATGTGAGTCGTGACATACAAAACGGCCGACTAGGTATTTCAGAGTTGACCTTCGCATTCGTTTCGTTTCTAGGAGAAGGAATGCTGAGCAATATGAATCGTTTCATTCTGCACCGTTTCAAAACTTCATCTCCTGGTTCGGGCAAACTTTATGAAGCCTTGAATGGCGTGACTCCAATCTATCATACACGGCAGTGAATGTTTGTTTCTGCAGCAATCGCCACTTTGGAGGCGCTGAAAACGGCTTCTATTGCAGACATGCAACATGCATGCGCTGTGATCTCCATGCACTCGCCGCTCCACTCGGCATTTGACTCGCTCCTCTCCCAGCGACCCGCACAAAGACTCGGACCTGTTTAAACGGCCTATGCGGAAATCTCATGACGGATTGCCATTGTAATATTTCCGCTTGGCAATTGATCCGATTTCTCCCCTACGTGGAGGTTTGATCATGGTTTGCCAAACCAATATTTCCACGCTTGGCAGTTTGACCGGATTTCTCCCCTTTTTTGGCAGTTTGATCCAATTTCTCCCCTACGCGGAGTGAACAGCATGGCTCTCCATCCCGAAATTTCCACTTGGCGGTGCTGCTCCTTATTTCCCACGTCCGGAATCGGCCAAATTACTTCACGGGCCCCGGCCTTAGCTTTGCCACGCAACCTTGGCAAGATAGTAAAATATTTCCCATTTGCGGAATTACCTACTCAGTCTGCCATGATCGTGCTCCCGATTTTTCCTCCTGCCGAGTTTTGATTCATCAGATTTGAGGATAACATTAACTCTCACTGCAAACATTTAAGCTGTAGCTTGTAAGGTGTGATAATTTCAACAGAATCATTTATGCCTGCCAACTTAGTGACTTGTTGAAGATGCTCATATAATTGCAAAGCAAATTGTGCCTCATGAATATTCTGATATGAAACAGTTATACCTCTATGAGATCCGCTTCCATGAACTACATCGTAAAACGAGTAAGATCTCGATAGAGAATTTTTGTAATAAATTTCCTCAGGTTTCCTGGTAACACTCTCACTGTCACTTAATCGATTTTCATAAAAATATCTTGAAGGAAAATCCCGAATTTGAGGATGCATTCGATGCTGATCAGATAAATACATAGTTGGATGACCCGCTTGTTGGAAGCGCTCAAAAAGGCTTCTGCTATACTGCAACATGTCAACTGCCTGTGCACCAAATGCTTGGCCGAGGAAGGTCTGAACACCATTATAATTCACAGCTCTTTTTAAGATGTCGGTTTGACTCAATTTTACATTGGTATTCGATGGTGCTTATACTTTCTTCCTGGGTTGATAGAAGTCCTTCCATTATGTAATTACAAACCCGAGATTCAATGATGTTGAACCTCCCATATCTGCATAATTTCATATCATCTCGGTCAAACAAGATAATTCTCCCAAGTGGTTGGTCGAGCACTGTCTCAATGGATTAAACCTGGCATCATGTTGACTTTGACTCTCCCTGACTTGGCCTTCAGAGCTTTTTGCATCGATCTCCACCGAGATCCTTATGCCCTTTCATTCACAATTTTCAACGAGCTATATTTTGCATTAACAAGACCATCGTCGAGCTCTTACAACTGAGAGTCTCCACTGAGATGATTTCTGAGATGACTATCAATTTGACACCGGGTTCTTTATCAACTCGACCTTGAACTCTTCACTGAGTCGAGATCAACTGGGTGCCTTTCGATGCTAGGTGATCTCTTCATATGCAATTTAGGAATTATTTTTAATTATTGCATCTCGATAATAACCGAAGGTGGGTTCCTGGGACTATTATTTTATTTTGAACGTGATAGGACCCCGTTGTCCAATCTTGCCAGGTGTGCAAAATTGGATAACAATAAGTAATATAAAATGGGTTGTTTAATACTTATAGAAGTTAAACTGAAATTTATATTGTAAATAAATTAGTGTAGAGGTGACCAACTTGAGAGCATGTAATTCCATAAGTGATCAAAGATGAAACTATCCTTTGTTAAGTAACATTTGAACTTGATATCCCTAGCTACACTAATGAACACTATTCCTTTTATGGTGGAATTCTTAAACAAACTTAAGGGAAATCTATGGTTATTTCTTGGAAGATAATAAGATTTAATAAGTAGGAGGAAACAATTTAGAAACCACGAAATTTATCTCTCACCTTTTGGAAAGTAAATAGTTCCTTTTGTAAAGCTCTTTCAATGAAGCCTAAGTAAAATCTTTAATATTTCTGGATAAAACCTCAAGCTCCAATTAAATCTTGGTAATAACTAACGATGTCTCAAGGATGAACTCAATTGAACTTCTTCCTTTAACTTTATCCAAGGTGCCTTGTAATTCTCCCTTAAGTTTGTTGAACGTGAACCAATGTTGTCATAAGGGTATGAACGAGTTTTAGTAGCGTAAGTGTGAATAGATGGCCTTGTGAAATTAAATTACCACCTTTATCAAATAAATAAATAAAATAAATAATTGTCATAATGAGAAGACTTTAAGTGAACTACTCTACAGTGCTTAAGAAAATAATTTAGTTTGGTAAGATGAATTGTGCGAATCATATCTTGAATCTCTCTGAAAACATAAGTCAAGAGTAAAAGGGTGTTTTATCAAAATAAATAACCTTCAATAATTTCTTACTGTGGCTTGCCCTAGCTGTAAGAGTGTCAAGTGTATTATCCTTTTGGGTGTGAACGTTTCCGTGCTGACCTTGTGGTCATCCTCATAACAAGTGGTTCCTAGAGTTGATTGTAACCTTGTGATGACATGTTGTGTCGTGTTGTGTGTCAAGCAAGTCAAAAAAATTATCCTGTGTTTTTCTATGTAGTCTTGTGTGCCCATTTTAGTGGGCATTACATCATGGTTAGACACGGTTGCGAGATAATGAAAGATGTTGAGTACATAGGATGAAAATAAATTGATTCACCTACTTCACAAAAAGTCCAAACTTTTGTGATGTAGAAGTATTATTTGATAAGAAGGGAATCATTTTATAGTTCTTTCATCTGGTTTTATTTCTCACTGACATATTAGCTTTTGAGCTTGGTGTTAGAGGCAGTGCGCGGTATTTTGTATTCAGTGGGAGCAAGCCATGGTTGTTGGCATTGCGGATTGGATACATGATGCACATGTAGAGTGAGAGGAGATTGCTACTATTCGGAGCGGCGGGAGGCACAAGATGGTTTTGAGGGCGATCACGGGTTTGTAGGTATATTGAGTTTATTGCTTTGTGATGTCAATTCTAGTTTATTTTGTGGTGCCTGGATATTCCTTAAGGATGGTAGTTGATGGTTCATTCAGTTGGTTTTAGATGATAGAGAAATTTTCAAATTTTGAAAGGTGAAAAAGGAGAAAAATTGTTGAATTCTGAGAGACTGTGTAGGTTAGGGTTAAGCGTGGTCGAGTCATCCGGGAATCGTGGTTGGTTTGGTCACAGGCTTAACGTGAGTAATGTTTATTTACCATTTTTAGATGGTGCCCTTGTTTTTCTTTCATCTTGGTTGGTTTGTGCAGTATGTTGATGACATGTATTTTGGTATTTGCACTTGGTATTAGTTGCATGGTTTAGCACGGTTTGTTCTTATTGACATTGATGAGCACAGAATTTATATTCGGCTTTTGGAGTTAGTCGGTGGCAGACTTGGAGCTTCTGGAGAGCTAATGATATGGATGGATGTATAGGTGAGTTTATACATGTGGATAAATTCAGTTATGTGAGTCTATGATGATGCGAGATGTTTGATTTGCACATGGATGCCTATGAGCACGGTTTATATGCCTTGAGCATGAGTAGGGATCTTTGTATTTCCTTTTATTACTATGTTACTACTTAATACATATGTTATCTACGAGATGAATGTCTTGGACATACTAGTTTTTATGCGGGGTTGGATTTATAGAATGCGGTGTTTGGATTCTTTGAGTTATGCGGGTGTTTGTGGATTGATCACCCATTGTTGCATGTAGAACTCATTCAGGGCTGTTTTTACCCAGGATCTTGTTTTGCTTTCGCATATTCCAGTTTGATTTTTCTTTGGACAGTTTCATTGGTGGTTGCATGGAGACATGGATAGATAGATGGAGAACATGGTTGGTTTTGTAGGTATGGCTATAGTTGCAGTTGAAGCTTAGTACTTCAGTTTGAGTGGGAGCTCTTGCAGGTGTGTTAGTCATGATGGCTTGGTTGCATAAGGAGCTTGGTTGGATTTATTGCCTAATACCAACAATTGGTATGGTGTTACGATTCAGTGGGAGCTTGTGGCTCGGTTTCACGAATCAGTTGTAGCTTTGTGTAGGTTTGGTGAGTCATGGTTTTATCTTCTTGTTTTTAGAAAATAGTTTGATCTTCCTGGTTTTATTTTTTGAGAGAATTGTTGAAGGAAAGTATAGTTGGTCTTCACGATGTGTAGAGGATAGTGATGTACACTACATGTATAGAGGTTTAGCAATTTATCTCCAAGTGGCAGATTGTTAGGTTATGGAGCTAGATTGCTTCACAATAAGCATGCTTTTACATGTTATTGGTTACGCCTGACAAGAATCGGCGTCGGTTAAGGTGTAACCAACGTCGGTCGGATTAGGTCGATGTAACGGTGTCGAATCAAGGTGTAACTAGCGTCGGTCGGGTTAGGATGTAACCGGCAACGGTCAAGTAATGTAACCGGTTATGGTTACCTATCAACGATGTTTTAATTAATTCTCGATAATTAGATCTATTTTTAGCATTAAAGTATATTTATTGTTTGTAATTTCATGGCTAAGTGCCCTAAGTTTATATCCGGCTATTTAAGCATAAAAGCTAGGGTTTAGAAGTAGAATTAAGAGAAGGATTGACTTAGATCCTTGATTCTCCTAGATTGAGAGGATGATGATAAAGAAGAAGAAAAAGAAAGAACAGGTTACATGAAGACAAAGTCTCCATGGAAAGGAGCTGACAGAAGGAAATAACAGGTACATTTGAATGGTGAGAAGAGGGTAACATCTTCTACTGTATTTTCTTTGTATAGTTATTGTCTCATTGTAATGGCTTGCATAGTATGCAAAGCACATAGAGTTTCTTCTTGTAGATCCACATGTTGGTGATATCTTGTATTGTAGATCCATGAGATCATGATGTATTTTTGATCCATGTAGATCTAGTCTTATATTGTTAGATCCACAAGTTGTTGTGAGATCTTGTATTATAGATCCATGTAGATCTAGATATTGTAGAGGAGGTTGTCTTCATGTTTGCACAAGTTATGCAGTGATGGAGAGACAAAATTACTTCTTGGTGCACAGTCATAGTTGCACATATGGTAGACCCATGTGAAAGGTCTTGTTGCAGATCCATAGAGAACTTGGTAGTAGTTCAGAGATGCAGTAGTTCCTGGTTATGTGAGATTTGTTGGTGGTGTTTGGAGGCATAGTTGTAGTGCACTCATGGAGATCCGTTTAGAGATCTGGAGGAGAGGAGATACTCTTGGAGAGATACATTATACTCTTGTATTGAAAAGTTAGTTTGTACTTTTGTTGTATTATATTTATGAGATCTCTATCTTTGGTGGACATAGCCCGCATTGGGTGAGCCACGATACATGTTGTGTTATGTGTGTGTATTTTGTTTTGATTTGGATTATTCTAGTTTATACTTCCACTCTTTGTAGATTTCAAGGAATTGTTAAGATCCTGTGTGCATGATTGGGTTTGTTATTTAATCATAGCACTATTCTCATATCTGTATTCCCAACAAGATGGCTCCCCATTCCGTACTTCTTTGAAGGCTTCATCGGAAATCCTCCGATTATACAATTCTTTGTCGAAGTGGTAGAGGATGACTAAGAAGAAAGCATCGCTGACCCTTTGAAAGTGCTTGCATCCCTCACTCGAGTGAGGGGGTAGAAGTCATAAATTTGGGATGTCTTTGCGAAAGCCTTTGGTGTTTAGCCCTAAAATCTCCCATGGCAGCGATAGCATAGACCAGAAGGATGTCATGTAGAAGGATTTAGTATTTGACACTCGCCTAACCGATAACAGATGGAGCTACTGATGTGCTCTCCCCATCGATAAGCTCTTTATTCTTCTTAATAGTGGCAATGTATAAAAACATCCACTCTTGGAATTCCTTAGCAGATGGGAGGCCTGAGACCCGACTTAGCAAAAGATGATTATGTCATTGACTTCTGGATGAAGTCTGCGCTACTGTATAATGTTTTTGGCAACTTGGCCATTCTTTTAGCCAAGTAGCTTTTCATCATAATTTTGGTACATGAGTCAACATCCTTGTCCTAGTGTTCTACTGCAATTTCTAGTGAAATAGTGGCGTAGTCTTGGACGCGGTGTAATCTGAGAAGATCTTTAAGGAAATCAGGATCTAGGCGAATGACCACCTTATCATCATCATCCTTAACTGACATAAAATCCACATCAAAGTGGGCAGCTGTAGCTAGAACAAATTCGAGACAATGCATTGAAGCAGAAAACCAACCTCGGACAAGCCCGTCATTTGTCATAAATCACCCGCATCCATGGTTTTTTGTTAGGAGCTTTTACCCTGCTCCAGAAATCTAGGAATTCAATCTAACCTAAGTCAATATCCCCTATGTTTCCTAGATCAGATGATAGGCAAGACTGAGGGGCAACTCCAAGGAATGAATATTTCATCTTCTCCTTTCCTTTTGAAGTAGAAGTAGACATTAAGCTCTGGATTTCGGAAGTGAAGAAGGAGAAAATATGAAAAGTAAACTTTAAAATTCTGCAGGGTGAAAACCTTTGAAAGAAACCTCTGAAGTCAAAATCTCTGAAAATCAACTACTAAGTTCAAATCGAAAAGGAAATTCTTCGAAAGAAAATTACAAAGAAAATTCCCAGAAACTCTAAAGCTGTGTTTCTCCAAAACTCCGTGAAATTCTCCGAACCTCCGAAATGAGAATCTCCAAAATGCAATACCCTAAAACTTTTCTCTAAAATATTTTCTCCAAGTGATTTTCTCCAAAGTGATTTCTGAAATACAATATCCTGAAACTTTTCTCCGAAATGATTTTCTAAAAGAAACCTCCGAAATGATACACTGTGTCCTTCGAAAATACTTCTCCGAAAAGATAAACTAACAAACTCACGAAAAAAACTCAAGATCAACCTAAAAGCTCAAGAGAACTCAAAAAAGAGAAACATGGTGAACAAAGAGTCCAAAATCGAAAAAGACACAAAGAAAACAAAAGGGAAAGAAAACGGAAGGCGGAAATAAATAAGAAAATCTAAAACCAAAAAGAAATAACAAAAAAACAACATACCTTGAAAAAGACATCGCAAAGGACAAGAAAAAGGAATGTCAGAGATACTTGTCAGGTGAAAATGACCATAGAAAATCGAGTTTAAATAGAAAACCTTGACATTAATGGCAAAAAGCACTCTGTCACGGGGTTGATGAATAAATAATCGCTTTCAAGAAAACTCAAAATTCTGAAACTCGAAACCCCAAAGTCTGAAAATTCAAAAATTTGGGATTTCGACTTGGGGAATTTAGAAAAAAAAAGTGTGAATTGGTGACGAAAAGTTTGAAACCCGGAAACCCAAAGTTCGAAAATTCGGACTTTTGGGATTTCGGACTTCGGAAAAAATGAAAGAATTTTTCTAAAGTCATGCAACCAAAATTTCCAAAACCCGAAAACTCGAAATTCGAAAATTCGGAAATTTGGGATTTTGGACTTGGAGAAATTTTGGTCCAAAATACCAAAAGTTCGAAAGAGAATTTACAGAAACCAAAGCCTAAAATTCGAAAATTCGACTTTCAGGATTTCGGACTTCGAGAAATTTTAACACTATTCCGAGTCTCAAGCATTAAAAACTTCCGAAATGAAAAACTCTAAAAATCCGAAATCTAAAAAATTCAGACCTTAGGATTTGTGGAAGTTCATTGTACATGGGATTTCTAAAAAAAAAATTGACCTCTTCTTTTTTGACTTATTTTCGGGGTAGGTTAAATTGTTAACTGATTACATGATATGATGGATGTAATTTTATGTAATATTTGGAATTCGTCGCTTAAAATATCAAGTTTTGATTTTTTATTTTGTTTTTAAAAATTTATTGAATTCCACTAAAATCATTTGAATTGCAAGAAATATTTTCTATAATTTCATAGTAGATGTTGAAAATGAGTTAAGGTGCTCCCTAAATTTATAATCACCCTTTTTTTGATTGAATACATTTATATAGAAAGAAACATGTTATTTTATGGATTCTGAAACAATTTAATTCTCAATGGCAAACATATTTAGTTTATGATTGTCAGTATATAGAAAAAGTAATCACATCAATGTCTTGGTTATGTTGAAAAAATTATGGAGCTTCAAAACATTTAAGTATAAATGATTGTTAATGTATGAATTTGTGAATTGAATTCCCATTATTTTGTATGCATACTATGCATTAACTTCCTTTTCAAAATGTTTTTTTCAGTAACTAACCACATTACATCATACAATCTCTAAAAGGGAAGTTACTTCAATAAATCATACTTAGTTGTATAAAGGAACATTAAAATATAAAAATTTAGCAAAATGGGAGTTTAGAATGATATTTACTACTCTCACAATTTGGGAGAGAGTTTTCCCCCATGTCAAGGCAAAGTAAGATAAATAAGAGTTAAATGGATCACACAATAGACATAGCCAAAACTATAATATGGTTTTGGACATTGACAAGGACCATACTATGTTTTTGGGTAACAAGTCAAATACTCAGAGTAATAGGGATGGAAGATAGATTAATAAAAGGAAGGGTCAATGAAACAAGAGGCTACATCAAAACATAGGGGAAATGTGTTGAAAGTCAAACACACAGGAAAACGTGCCAACAAGAGCCTAATGAGAGATCAATTATTGACTAACACTATAACAAACGATTAGTCCCATACCAAAATTAGGTGTTTACATAATGCTCATAGAAACATTCAATTTTACTTTCATTCTATCATAGGCCATCAATTACACCTATGTAAGCTTATTCATTCTTTATTTCTAGGCTTTTTCCCCAGCTATCCACTATCAAACTCACAAGGCCACTACTGTGTGGCCACTATTGACATCCAATGAGGAGTTGTCCATGTATGGTGTCTTGTTTTAGCTACCTTCCTCATAATAGTCATTTTCACAGTGGGTCATAGCCATATCCTTCCCTAAAAAGTAACAATCGTAGACACCTTACTACCAACAATCAAACCCATTGTTACCAAGTGTAATTTTTTTAATTAAAATTATATATACTCTAATAATGTGCTCTAACACCAAATGTGAAATAAGATGATATAAAATGAGGTACATTACTATAATGAGAATAATGAGAATGTAAGGAAATACTTTATAAAATCCTCTAGAGAAGTATATAGTTTTCCCTTGCAATTTGGAAAATTGAAAATAATATGAAAATAACACTTATCCAATTTGGAAATAAGATGGATGTGGAGAAAGAGCACTACTAAAAAAAAGAATGTATGAAACCATTTATATCCTTATAAGCTGATGGATTATCAAACCCTGATTAACACAAGTAGACACTATATTACATAGATTATCTACGTCTACACTCATATTTCAGAGAGAAACATAACACAAATATGCAATTACGAATAATTTCAATAAATTTAAAACCTACAAAATTCAGAGTGTATTATGCATCGGCGTTGATGTACTTTTCAAAATTGACAAGGATGTCATCAACAAATTCGTTGAATTCCACAACCTCTTTTTGTAATGTGTAAAATTCAGAGCCCAAACGAGCTCTCTTCTCCTCCACTTTCGTCTGTAAACTCAAGCCGTGGGTCATCTCTTTTGCAAGGCGTGGGTCATCTCTGTTGCAAGCGTTCTTCCTTGCCAGTAACAGCTGCATATCTTTGCTGCAACTATTACTGATTCAACACCAAACTTTTCTGATTCCATGCCAAGTTTCTCAAGCTTTTTTTTATTACCTCCGTTTGCTGCTAACTCCCTACTTTTTCTGGCTAGCTCGGAACCCATGCGATATTTAGCAGATGCTTCCTTAATCAAGCAATAAATTCTTCGGGACTCCATTTTAACTGCAGGCGTGGATTGAAATGGAATATCTCTGAATTTATAACAATAATTCATCTAAATAAAAGCTGTTTCTCTACATTGCTTGGCCTACAAGCAAATTTTTATATGGTGCAAAACAGTGCATGTAATTAAAATATATGTAAACAGAATTTTTTCCTTTAAAATATCTCTACAACTAAAGTTATAATAATAAATCTTTTTAAAATATTCGGGTGACATTTTTAATACCAACATCATGCATTCTCTTGGCAAACGAATCTAAATTTGAATTAATTATTACGCCACGAAGGCGTTCCCCCTATGGTAAAGGACCTCCGGACGTTTCTGCAGCGATGTTAAATTTGACGGCCTCCCGGACGTTTTTCCAATGTGTTTTATTTTGATAGTCGTTTGGACGTTTCCGGCTATTTTCAACAGTTTTGACGGGTGGGTTGGGTTTCCATCTATTTTTAACGATGACTTTTTTAGAATAATAGGGGTTTTGAATGCTAATGCTCCTTATCGTAAGCTAATCATAGCAGTCATATTAGATTTGGAAACAACGATTGATGAAGCCATCGATCGCCTCCAACAGTTTAGCGGTCTCTTTAGCAACGTGAGCATCGAATTGGATAGCAATCTGGTTAAGATAAAAACAGTGACCCACATTCTCTGATACGAACATCTCCACGTCGTGACCCGCGCTAATCATTTCTCGGCAATATTCCATCTCTGTATCACGGATCAGGTCTTTGTCCGCGATGCCCACAAATAAGGGAGGAAAACTGAGCGTGTTGAGAGGGGGAGCTTGAGGTCCCATGGGATTCGTTATCGGATCATCTTTAGTGCTTCCCACAGGCAGAGACAACGCCATGAATCTGTCCACCATCTCCACCATCTCCATCGTCGTCTAGCGGCCGCTTTGAGTTTGCAAGAGATCTTACGCCCAATTATTTCAAGCACAACAATTTCTCCATCTTCGTTTGCCATCTCAACACATATGTATGAGTTAATTGTCGTAATGTAGAATATGATCAAACACTAAGTTTGTTGGCGCAAGCGTGTATGAATTTTCTTTTTATTTCTTAATGTACACAGGATTTAGAAAAATAGTTCCCGACCGGCCGGAATTCACGAACAAATTCTTGAGAAAGGGAGAGAAGCGGTTGTTGTGCGAGATTCACGGGCGAAAGACATCTCGGCGGTCACATGAATATGTCGCTCATCCACTCTATATCACCCACCACGTCGGATGATCAAGACCGGTCGCCACTATCTACTCCGTTGTCTTCCCCAATAGGCGGAGAGGTACAGCGCGCGGCGGCGGTGGCGGATTCGTGTGCACCGCTCGACCAATGAACAACGTCGGCACCATGTCAGCTCTATCCAACGACAACGAGAGACTGAGGAGAAACAATTCCATGTTGTTGTCCGAGTTGGCACACATGCGGAAGCTATACAACGACATCATCTACTTCTTTCAGAACCACGTTAGACTTCCACCTCCTAGTTAGAAGAGTCACAAGTACTCTGCCGCCGCCGCCGCCACTCTGCTTTGTTAGAAGCAGCGAGCGCGCAGTCCGCGCCTACCCCCACCACTCCACGCATCATAGACAACACCTCGCTTCCCCTCCCTCCTCGATCAGTTTCCTCTCTGCTCAGTTTTGTGAAAGATATTCATACGAATGCCAACCCCAATCCCATGAGTGCCAAGCCCTCGTCTGTAACTTTTGTGGACACCAAGCTTAGAGAGCTAAGCTCCACCTGTTCAGTAGTAGAAAAAAGCCCTCCCAAGCTGTTTGGCGTGCCACTTCATGGCAAGAAGCGCTTGCATCCTGCATGGGAAGATCAATCCACTTCCACCTCCAAGCTTTTAAAGACCGAGTTAGCACTCCACCTCATCATCTTCACCAGATGCACCACCAGATTTCTGTTTAAGATTCGGTACGGATGATAAGAAATCAATTGCAAGGTAATTTTAAAATTGTAATGTAACTATATTGTTTGGTTTCCTTGTGTCAAGCTCAATGCATTGACATTTTGATCAGAAATTCTGCCCAAGGCATGAAATGGACTTTCCATTCTTTCCTTCTGCTTTTCTTCTCGGCAATCACACCACTAATGATCCACAACGTGTTAATATATAGTAGGTCACGCACTTGGGAAATTGATGGTCTGTGGACCCTCTTTTCTTTACATAGTGTGGAAATTGATAGTGTTTTATTAGGCAGGAGACGTCTCATTGTGGGCACTCGAAGTGAGGAGACCCAATTTCTGGAATACATTTAGAATTGGTGGATGGGCATTGGGACCAGCAGGAAAGTTATTATGAAAATGGGCATTGGGATCCTTTTCTACAAAACTTAAGACTATGTTGTGCATTTCATCGAAGAATTAAATTTAATAAGTAATTAGCCACTTCGAGTCTTGCTTGCCATTAATGGTTGACTCGTGGGAGGCATTTTAGGGTTTCTTTTTAATAAAAGCATTCAACCCCAAGCTTATAATATTATTAAAACATATTTTAAGAGTTTATTTTGACCTTTTAAGATTTAAACTCCCATTATGTGAGGGATAATTGGCAAGGATTAAATAATTATGCCAAAGCGTCCCCCTATGGTAAAGGACCTCCAAACGTTTCTACAACGATGTTTAATTTGACACCTCCCAGACGTTTTTCCAATGTGTTTTATTTTGATAGTCATTTGGACGTTTCCGGCTATTTTTAACAGTGACTATTTTTAACGGTTTTGACGGCGGGTTGGGTTTTCGTCTATTTTTAACAGTGACTATTTTTAACAGTTTTGACGGGTAGGTTGGGCTCTGTTATTATGCTAGAAAAGTTTTGTTATTAGAAGAGCTCTGTATGCTAGCGAAGGAATTGTATTGATAGCGTATTTGAGTGTTTAAGAATACAGAACATAGGCATATTGAGACATGATTTGTATACGAACATCACCCAGATTTGGTTACGAAGATCACCCAATTTCTACCTATTTTATGTTCTACTGTAAGTTATCTCTATGTACGATTTATTCTTTGCAGTGTAAGTTGATAGCTGATGTTTTGCTCTATCTTATTTGTGTATTGCATTTTAAGGTAGCTATACTTTCAAGCAAAGGAGGTTCCACTTTAAGTAATGGAAGATGGTATTAGATATTATTAATAAAAATAAAATTGAGGAAATTAAATAATAGAAAACTAAGAAACTTTATTTCACCTGTCGACCCTACAACTGCTGGAAAGCATGCTTTTGTGGTACTATCTTTACAATCAGGATATATGGGGAAAAACTGAATTATTGTGAAGTCAATTGAGATTTATGCACTTACATTTTCATATAGCTTTCGAGGACTTTAATTTTGCACTAATAATGATTGTTGCACTGTAAACAATTGATTGATTGATCATATAGATAACATAGCCTCAAAGGATCTGTCTCTTGCAAATTGCAGTTGTGGCAGCTGACAGTGATTTGCATAAATCGCCACATATTCCTTTTCTGTTTAAAACCAATACCAAATAAATAACAACTTTAAAAACTAGCAAATAAAAGATTCAACATACTGCAACAGTAGGATAAATTGGTTCTATAACATGATATCTTGCAACAATTTGGGATACTCTATCTAATTTGGGATATTTTTCCTGCATCCTCTAGGTTTTTGCATTTAATATACATGTTAACAAGAACAATATGCACAGCAACGTCCAATACAACTTGCATGATAAGTACACGGATTTTGTAAGTGAAAACCTCGTTAAATTTTTTAATTGTGTTTGTTTTTGACTTTGAATTTCAAAGATTTTTGCTCGAGGAGGGAATATTAAGCGTATTGCTAGAGGCGGAAATATTAAGTGCAAAGTCCAAATTTAGTGGAATTATACTTATGTTGGTTTTATGTGAATGGGCTTTCATTGTCTCTTTAGAGTGTAAGAATATTGTATATCTAATCAAAATATAAGCTAAACATGTAGTAGATGAGTATTTTATAGAAACCATTTTCAACTCTGCACTTGTTCGCTAAAAATCATCTCCAGTTCATCTGTGATACTGTTTGTCAGTTTCTTTGTACAAGAATGGTAAATGCTCTTTTAGTCTTTGTTAGTTGGTTGTCAAGCAATCAGTTCAAGTGATTATTTTGGTTTCAAAACATTCTATGTGCATGCCAGCTAGGGTTAAGCAGTAGCTTAGCTGATGTTAATTCTGCATAGAGAGTTATTGATGGTATGGTATGCATTAGAGAATGGTCAACACAGATATGTGACTCTTGAGTCTACCTGGTAGCTTGCTTCTCCTTACTTTACTTGTTATTGCTCATCTTGTTGGCGAGCAAGTACGCTGGCAATATACTTATCACCTTTCTGATATGAAGCTCACATGGGAATGGGTTGTGTACTCAAGTGAGTATGGAAAGGGAATACGTTTGTAACTATGCTGAAATTGTAGAATGCAACGAGAACAATCAATTTTAAGTCACAATAAGTTAAAACCCAAATGTTTTAGTACCTTCAATATGAGAATGGTCTCCACTTAAAATGAGTTTGTATTTGTGTATCGACATCATGAATCTGGGTATTGTTACATGTTGGGAAACACACAAAGCTTAATCGAGTTCAATGCCACACTAAATGTTCAAAGCAAACATGCTTGCATAGAAAGCAATCACAGCTGCAGTGTAGGTACAACGCCCCTAGGTTGTGCAACCTACTTCTTCCTTACACATTGAAAGTGATGGGAAAATTAAGTACCTCCCTTCCAGAAATGATGACAGATTGAACATCCACAATCGAACAATGATATACATATGGAGAGAAAATGTCGATTGCCAACCGGTACTTTCCCGCCATGTCATTCTTAAGTATATTGCAAAATATGCTTCGAAAGCCAAGCAATGTTCAGAAACATATCACCAAATGTTATCTAGATTTTCAAGAGATGCAGATGTAGATTCTCCAGCACATATCGCGATCCGTAAAATGCTCACAGAAAGCATTGTCGAACATGACATAAGCACACAAGAAACATGCCACATGCTGTAAAAATTGCCACTTGTTATGTGCAATCATCCATTTGTATCATTAAATGTTGGGAAAAAAATTCTAAGACGTGTCGTTGAAAGTGACATTGATGCAGAAGAAACAATCGCTTTCTTGGATGCATATAAAGTTCGTCCAACAACCATGGAACACCTACCACTTATTCAAGTTGCTCAAGATTGGAGCTACAACAAGAACCGTAAAGGTGATAAATGGAAAAAGTGACCGATACACATAATTGTTCGAGTCCACCCAAGATTTGTGGATGTCTCAGCTCAAGATTCAACGTCATATGACCTTTTCTATTGGTCAGAACTCCTTTTATACAAGCCTTTCAGAAATATTGCATCTGAATTTGGCTCAACCCCACATGACATCAACGACACTTGGGACATGTTCAAGCACAACTACAGACCATGGCATGTTTTACGCACTACCGTAGACACATGACTTGTTACAGATGTTAGTTCTGACTCAAAGCCCAAATGTAGTATTCAACACGAACCATTGCAAGAATGGTAGGTCTTCGCACAACTTCACCCGAGAAACAACACGGGTCTAGACAATCTTGACATGTTGGGGAAATGAGATTTTGACGTACATAATAATTGGAACATACATGACGTTCCGCATGATTTATAGATAATTGGTTCACCATTCATTGAAAGAGAGAAGGAAACACAATTAACAACAACATGCAAGCCACACCACCATCTTCCACACTTCCTTTGTCTCTAGAACAACAAACAACTCTTGATACCATACTACACCATTCAGCAAACAAAACCCTTCTACCTCCACTAAGATTCATAATTCAAGGAATGGCTAGCATAGGAAAATCATTTCTGATAAATAAAATCCACAATTCATTCACATCACAAACCACATATCCCTCACCTTTACTTATGCTCACCCCTACCGGTGTTTCAGCATTCAACATCTTCGCATCCACAATCCACACCCCTACGTATTCCAATCAAAGAACTCAAACCCCTTGAAGGTAGTGCATTATCGTCTTTTCAAGAGTCACTGAAACATATAGAATATGTTCTTATTGATGAAATGAGTTTCATCGGGCCAAATTTACTAATAAAAATTGATAATAGGCTCTATGAAGCTTTCCCACACTCAAGAACATCTGAATTTGGGAACAAATCAGTCATCCTCCTCGGTGACCTCAGCCAATTACCACCGGTTTTGGACAATCCTCTTTATGCAAGTAATTCCTACGAAGCAACCCTTTGGAAGGGATTTCAGTCTTCCATTACATTGCAAACAATATTTTGGCAACAAGGAACAACCAATGCACATGTTTCATTCTGAATTTACTACTCCACATGCGAGATTCAACCCCTCTAATTGAGGATTGGGAACTCTTAATGTCTCGCACGACACACACAACTAACTCAGCAAGAGCTCAACATTTTTAAGGACGCACCACATTTGTTTGCAAAAACGATCTGTGGACTCCCACAACCTACAGATGTTGAAGGCATTGAACGTTTCGATTTCCCAATCCATTGTTGAAAGTAACAGGCGGACTGGACCAGAAATCCTGATGATGATCAGTTGGAACACAAAGTTCTGTTGTGAAAACAACAAAAAATCATGCTTATTAGCAAATCTATGGGTTGATGTAGGCCTTGTTAATGGTGCCACAGAAAAATCACCGACATTGTCTACTGACACATCAATGTAACCACCAACATTACCTTTATTTGTTGTTGTAAAATTTGATAGATACAACGGGCCATGTTGGGATCCCTCGAACCCATTACATATTCCCATACCCCCTATTTCGAGAGGGAATCAAAGACAATTGCCAATTAAAAAGGCATGGGGATTAACTATCCACAAGTCGCAAGGAATTACTTTGCACAAAGAATCCATTGACATTGGAACCACTGAAAGGCAGGGTCTGACATTCACACTTTCTCCAAAGTTCCCTCGCTTACAAATCTCTGCATTTCACCTACTTTTTCATTTGAGAGATACTCAAATATAGTGCACGTACCAATACTCGGAGAGCAAGAAGAAAGGAGGAAGCAATACTACTATCACTCAACCCATCTTAAATACTTGCCATATGCTTTGATAGCACCTCTACTACTATTATACTCAACACTTCTTGTATCCAAAACGACACTTACATTCAAGGCGTATCAAATGTAATCATGTTTATTGAAACTGAAATCGCCCACTAAAGGCTACCATTCATAATATAAATACTGCAAATGTATACATGTCTCATTATGTGTATGTATATCTTCATTTATTTGATGTTTTGAAATATGATATGCAACTTTAAATGTACGAATCTGTAACATAATTAAATGTACACATACAACATTTCAATGCAATGTTTCAACTAAATTCCTACACTACAACTATCAATCACACACATTATCAACTGTACAATAAATGTTTTTCCAACAAAACACCAACCGAACAACCGATGCACAACTAACACAATAAACCCGAATTAAATACATACAACATCAACTATAAAATTAATTAACTATTGAAAACGGTATCAAATGTATTCATGTACGAATTTATAACAAGTTTGAAATGTATAAACAACCTTAAAATTAAGTGGCCCATCTATATTTCTACACTTACAAAATCAATCAAACCCCTTATCAACATCAATTACAAAAGTAATAACTATACCTCTAAATCAAATAACATATACCGTTCGGTGTTCACATTGCATTGAACACATGTGATTGCTAGTAATAGCTTTATTTTGTCCATTGAAAGTGTTAAATAACATGTTGTCTTTTTATTTCCATCTTTTTTAAAATTATAATATATAAATACATTTATATGTTATTTGTGCATTTATTATTAAATATTGAACATGCAAAACTAAATAGATTTTTAGTGTTATTTTAATAGTGAATATTTCATGTTGGTAAATGTTAGATTAAGTTGGGTAAATGTTAGGTTCTCTATACAAACCGTATGCAGAAAGTTTTTAAAATCTAATGGAACAATGTAAAAATTTAACAAAGTTTTTATTAATGTACACGTTGAGAATAATGGTATCAAAACTCGATGGAATTAGAGATTTAATTTTATTTGTTTGAGACTAAACATATATTACTTAACCTCTCGTCGTAAATGCGGAGTCACTCGTCGAAGCACAGGGTCGCCATTCTGACCCCTCTCAATGGGGGTTTGCCATCTCATTACCACTCTCCTCCATACCCTCATCATGGGGGTGGGGCTTACCAATGCCTTGTCACTACAATTTGATGCCCCCTCTCATGCCACCGACTTGTCATCACAATTCACTCATAATGTTAAACCACATTGGAGGCCTTATTTGAAACCACTAATCACAAAAAAAGGACTTTATTCCATGAATATTCAAATGTTTAATATTTATTTTCCTATTAACTATCTAACTCTCAATCAGTAAATGATATTCCATAATTTAATTATATATCGTATAAATGTCTAATCGATACCCTGCGTTGATATATAATACTTATTTCCCTCTAAATTTATCTGGTACTGACACGTTATCAAAGACTCTTTTACTGAATTATCGACATGTTATGGGAAATATATATTAACCCATGCTAGAGCTTGAGTTAAGTTGTTATGTAATTATTATTACTTTTAATTAACAATAAATAATTAATATTTATTTAATTATTTATGTAACATAAAACTAATAAAGAATTGTATTAAATTTTTCTCATTAACTTTCCTAATCATGCAATAACATTGTACATGCCTTACTATGAGACAACAAATGATATGACATTACTTACAATATAAATTTAATATATAAGACAAATCAGTCAATCAAATTATAAAAAATACCCTCGGGCTATTTTGACAACTTACATATTCACTCTGGACTTAGACAAGGCAAAACAAGTCAAGACTTGGCACTGAGGCAAATCTCAGTGAAATGGGAAAAATCTCATGTTTGGAGCAATTTTTCCCCTCTTGCAAAGCTCTTCAGTCCAACACTTATTCAAAATTTGCAATTTTGGGAAATAACAAGGAAAAATCATGACGATCAACATTTTTGGGGAATGCAGGGAGCAATTCCATCATTCCCTAAGTTCCATGTATCTCAATTTCAACCATTTTGTAAGAGTTATTGGGTAAATTGACATTTTTTGACATTAAGGGAAATATTCTAGGGTTCTGAAGGTTCCCCAAACTTCCGCAATATCCGGCATAGAGGTAAACGAGGTGGGGCATCACTTAAGGTGGCAATGTCAGGCACTAATGGAACTCGCGAAACAATTCTGATGTTCTATGAGTTCCCCGAATATTTGTGATGACTGACTAGTGGAGACAAGGATGACACAAGGAAAGTCAGTGACAAAAGAGGAAGTTTTCCAAACCATTGGAACATTCCCACATTCCAATGGTTTCACTGACCAACCGATGGGGGAGAGATAGGACATAGAGCAAGGTGATATTAGAGAAGTCAAGCCCAAAAATCACACATGGAATGTTCCCCACTTCCTTCACTTCCTGACAGACTGATAACTCTACCATAGACCAAAATATTAAAGTGGTAAATATGGGCATGCAAGAAACATTCAGTCTGTCATCCAAAACTACAGATGGCATAAAAACACGGGTTTTTAAGGGAAAAACACCATTTATTACTCCTACAAGCATTCAACCGCTTTAACCACTAGGATTTATTGACAAATGATGTTAATACCTTTTCTAATTGCTCTAATGAAAAGTACACGAGAGAGGGAAAGATGCCCATGCCCAAAACTATAAAATTGATGTCATTTGGTCCTAGCGTAGGTGAAAATGGACATTTATGGTTATTTCGTTGCCCCTTTTTCTCTCTCTCTCTCTATATTTCCTATATATTTAAGTGTTTTTACACATTTTAAATGCTTCTTTTCTAAATGATTTGGAGCTCTCCTTTGGAGTTTTGCATTTTCCAAACCTCTAAACCTATAGATGTAACTATGTTTTTGTATGTTTTACAAACCTATGTATAGTAAATGCAAGTGGAAATGCTTTCAAATGATAAACAATTGTGGTTCATTCCTTTAAATGTTGTGTATTTGATGTGAATCTCTACCCTTTTGCTCTATTTTGAATATATTCACTTATATCTTGCAAAAATATGGGTTCCCCTTTGAATTCTTACCTATATGGTTGCATTTGTGTCTCTACAAGTCATATTTGAACCTTGTTTTAGATTTGGTGCATCACCCCCTTCTATTTTACAGAATTTATTCCCTTCTCAACTTTGGTTCCGTGAATTTGTAGTATAGATTTAGTTTTTATTTTGAAGTTGTAGGTTAGTTTGTAGTGGGATAAGATAGAAGGAATCATCCTTCTCTGGAGGTTTGTCTCACTTTGTAAGGTCCCACATTTGGAGATAATCCCATGTTACCTAGAAGTTATGATGTTCACATATGATCAAATCAAAGGGTGCCAATTCTGCTTGATAACAATCCTAGAATGCTCGATGGGGCCACATTTAATAATTTCTTGTCATTTTACTAATATTTTAGTGTGTATATTGGTGATATCCAACCTTTCGAGGCTCTATACAACACATTTGGTGACTCCCAACAACATATCTACTGGTTGCAATAATCAATGTCTCAGTTTCATCATAAGAGTTCAAACAAGATAAAGGATAGCAAGTGGAGATCCTTTTGACTACTTGTAGCTGGCACCAAAGAGAAGAAGAAGAGATAGATAGATTTTTCTCTACTCCTCCTCCTGATAGGCCTTTCTTGTTGTCTTATAGGGTTCTAATACCCATCAAATTCATATTCCATCAAAGAAATCAACCTTTTGTGACTTTAATGGTGGCATTCCTTTGGATTTGAATTCCCAACATGACATACCAATATCTTCCCTAAAGAGCATTCCATTTTTTACTAGTGAAAATTCAATTTTACCCTTATTAAGCACATCTTAGATGTTGTAAATGTTGGTTCAGTTCATCTTGTTACTAATGATGATGTGTCAGTCGAGATCTTGGCCTCATCTTTCAAAGGAAAATAATTACAATGGTATATGAGTTTGCATCTTTCTTCTATTCATACATGGGATGAACTTGGGGAGAAGATTTGCAAGCATTTTGGAGAAAAGGTAGATAATATCTCTTTATTAGAGTAATTAACAACTATCAAAAGGGCCCCTTGTGAGTTGATGATAGACTTCAACTTTAGGTTTCAAAGGACATGGGAAATAATTCCACCCTGAAATGGTATGAGCATATTTGTAGAGATTAAACATAGTAATAACCATCACTCTATAATATCTTGTATATTGATGTTCAAATTCTTTACATTCATCCGGGAATTGCATATGTATATAGGAAATATTTTCCCTATAATCATGGATATATTATCTCCAACAAACTACCAACCAAACCCTCACAAGACTATATGCGATAGTATTGTTGTAACCACAACAACATCAATCTGAATCATATGAACTAACTAAATAACCAAATAACCGTAAGTACTATTTACTATACGGTAACTCAACAATAATAATGTGAACACTAAATATTATAATTCCTAACATTCACCCCCTTAGCGTGAACATTGTTAATCTCTGACTTCACCCCCTTAATGTGAACACGACGAAGAACCATATTTGAAGAAGTTGAACCACCTCCTGAAAGCACTTCTTAGACCAGGTAAAAACTCCATAGATTATCTCTTTACCCTCGTAAAGGCGTAGTGTCAAGCTGAAGTATATAAGAATTATCCCTTCCTCTTTGGGTTCATGTGGGACTTTCCTTCCTCCCTCGACACCCAATTTCCTAATCTCCAATATCCACAAGATTCACACTAGCTATATAACCATCCCTTTTAGTCTACCTCAAAATCTTCTCAGCTTCTCCCCAAAATTAAGTCTTCGAAAACATAAATCTTCCCTAAAATTATGGACCTTCGATGCCTCGAGTCCTCCAATGTCATCTTTGCTAACTCAACGGAATTTGAATTGAGTCTCAATGGTTTCTTGGACGTCGAATAACATTGAAAATGTGTCGGTAATTTTTTTATTTTTACAACTTGACAATGAAATTTTTATGACATACATGAGACATGAATAAACCAAACTTAGACATATCAAATCATCACTTTAATATAAACTATTTGACATTTAATTGATAAATAGTCAATAATATATTTTATGAGCAAATTTTCTATAATGACTTGAGAGCCTCAAAATACTATGACCTTTTTAACATGACATTTATATTAAGGAACAAGTGAACCCTTCTCTATCTCATTTTTATAAGGGAAACCTATAGAGTTGACAAAACATAACCTTAAATTTTTCAATCGAACACAATGATATTGAGTCTAATCATTTAAGTGAACATTTTGAATAGACACGTAGCCCGTAAAAATTTTAACCCATAATACGTGGTAAATTTCGTGAAATGATGTAGCTCATGCAGACTACACGTGGCCACAAACTTGACGTAGCTCAAGTACTATTTACTATATGGTAACTCAATAATAATAATGTGAACACTAAATATTATAATTCCTAACACACCCCTCTTAAGGCCATCTCCTCAAATTGTATTCTTATATTTTTTGAGAGCTCTTAATTAAGATATCGCAGTAATGATTCAATATTTTCTTGGTTAGATGTTTACCATTCAATTCCTATAACACCTACACTGATGACTTAACAACTCAATTAACCCATCTCACCCAAGAAAACATTCTCACAAGGTTTTTATAGATGACATGGTAGCATCAAACACATAAATATCAATGAGGTCAGCATAGTAAAACTTGTATGCCTCATCATGATGTATTCCTAATGGTGGGAATGTGCATGGAGATGGGGGACCAAAAAGTGGACAAAAATATATTTTTGGTCATTTTTTCCATAACATGCTCGTGTTATGGCTCGGTCACATTATATCATGATGGGGAAAAATTGATCTCACGTTATAATACAAACACATTTCAACTGACATAAAACATAGTCGAAACCAGAGAGGAGAAATCATTCCAAAAAAAAAAAAAAACTCTACAAGTGGAAAACATGAGCGAGGAAAAGTATGAATGAATTTTGGGGAATGAAAATGCTTTAGCACCTCAAATAGACTATGGAGGCAAGTCCAAAAGGTAATTTCTTGTTGATTTTAGGTTAATTTTCATTATTAATATTTTTGCATTGTTGTTGATTTGTTTTTTATTTTCATTTTCAGAGGTTTCAATAGCTTCAATTGAAATCCCTCATTCACCCGTAGACCAAGATGAAGAAGAAAACATTACAGAAACACCCCCTTCAATAGCAAGACATCCTCCAAACATGCAACAATACATTTTAGAGGATATTGAAAATAACAAAGTTCAAATTGAGGGTTTAATAGAAACCCCAATACTACAAATCCACATTGCCAAAACCTTACTACATCATTAGAATCATTATTATCTAATATCGATAATTTGGTTAGAAAAATAAACACATGGGAGAGTTTTAAAACTAATTGTCACAATTTTTATGCATACAAGTTGTCTTATGATGTAGTGAAGAAGAAAAAAATCACCAAAAACAAGTTGTGTGCATTGTTTACTGATCCTAAAACTAATGCACCATTACTATTGAGTTGCAAAAGATTCCTCATCCATTGGTGTAATCATGAGGGATAAAAAATAATTTTTGGGATAGGTTGTGGATGGTTTTTAACCAATCACCTTGTAACAATTTTGAGGTGCCACAATGTTTCTTGAGGAAACTCTATTATGAGTTCATCCTCAATGAAATACCAAACTATTTTGATATTCAAGAGTTTCAAAGAAGAGGCAGAGGCTCTACATAGGATAGAGTGGGGGCACAACATTTTCATAACCAACCATTTAGACCCATTTCTCACCCATTTATTCAACATGTTTTAGTCCCTTCTATTGTGAAGGAGACAATATAGGTTGAGACTCTTGATTCTATCAGGTCATTGACACATTCATTGCTTCAACATGGAACTTGTATTTCCTAAGGTGATGAGGCTGGTCCTTCTAGGCATCAGACATCATATAACATACAATTTAATGTTTGTAGGAGTATAGGAACCTATGTGGTTGATGTGGTAGCTCTACAGCCTAGCGAGACAACTCCACAACCTGTCATGGCAGCTCCACATCCTATTCAGGATGCTCCACAGGATGATTAGGGTGTTCAATTGGAGGAGGCACAATGTGATTATTTGTTGGAAAATATCATCATCACATATGTTCTACTGGATTCGACTATTCGTATTGAGCAATAGGTACTTTTACATGAATTTAATTACAATTTAATATATATTTCAGACTAATTTTATAATTAACAATGTTAATCAATTATGAATGAAAATTAATGAGTCATGTGTATTTTTATAAAATTATAGGGTCAAACTATACATCTAGTATCATATTCCCCTTCTCCACAGTTGTTTGTGAACACATCAACCCCTCAGGTATAAATTGGTAATAAATTTGTAAATATATTATGTTAATTTGTTTTCCATATAGAGATGTTATCCTAAAACTTCAATTTGGTGTTGAACAGGTGAATACTTGTATGAGTTTCTCATGTTGGTGAATTTACTAATGTGAGTTTTATTATTTTTATTCATCATATACATGAAGATAATGAACTATAGTTAATGTATGAAGATAATGTAATGTAACTTGTATGTGTGTTACCTTTTTCCTTTTTTTTTAGTTGATGATGTCATTACACTCTCCTGTCGAGATTCGATAATCATTAGATATTGGATTTGCTATGGGTATAGATTCAGTTGCGCTTCTTGCATAGGTATGTGCTATTAAAGTAATTTTCATAATTAAATGATTGTATTAAATAACATCATTTAGTATAATTAAATGACATTCATGCATATTCTAATTTTCATCATCATGGTTTGCCACAGGAGGAGTTGACAACTATAGATCCTGATGTTGTTGATGATCTTGAGAGGCAGAGGATGATTTCGAGTCATCATCAGATTACAGTAAGTATTTATTTGTAAGTAGTGTCATTTTATATGTCATTAGTTGTATAGTAGTGGGTATGTTGTTTATTTGTATTAATAGATGGAGCTACATGCATCCTTTGAGTGTAGGAGGTATGATTGATAGAAGGAACATTCCACTAATGTGCAAAGCTCATCTTCATGACATCCGAAGAGAACCAAATTATTTTATTGTTGAGAAGATGGAATATGGCTCAAGGGTGAAAGCGCATAAGGTTTGGGCGCATAGAAGTATAGCGAGTATGGGCACGCCTGTGATCGATTAATGAGACTTAACCACTTTTTCAGTTTGAGGCTATTTTGGGGTTGGAGTGCAGAGCACGCAAAGATGTGGAAACTTGTATCTCACACAAGGCCATTTTGGGATGTGCAAAATAGAGTGCCATGCATAATTTTGATCTAATAATATGATTTCTACTCAGATTTGACTATAGGAAGTCTATTTTTAGAACACTTACATGTTTTGTATTCCCTTGTAAAGGTGCATGGATATTATTAGCATGTAGCCTATTTTTGGAAGGTGCATGGGTGGTGAAGGAAAGTCCCCACCCCTATATATATATATATATATATATATATATATATATATATATATATATATATATGTATTTATTTTCACGTCTTAGACATTCCCGATTATTGTAGAGTTATGTTGTTAGTTTTGTCACGTGCATGACTCATGATGATACTATTATAATGTATGAAGCTTCTATGTTTTACAGTATTTAATATAATGGATCATATTGGCTGGATATTGGTGTTAGACATGACTAAATATGGTTCTTGCATGGTAAATATCATTATAGTCATTGTTTAATTCTATCTTTCATATGGTTTAGATCTAGATCTAGTTTATGCACTATGGATTGCTTACTATTTGTTATGAATCGGATAAAAACCTACGTAATTGTGCTAACAATCTAGACAAGAAAATCTAAAGATGGACCTAGTACCTTTGTGTGCTTCGAAAGTGAGCGATCATTTCGGATCGATTGATGTTTCAATGCACCTTGGGTATTTACAGTGAATTCTAGACTACATCATTGGTTCCATTGCTTGGACCTCTTTCTCAGTTTTTTTTCAGGATGTTACGTGATGAAGACATACTAGTTGACCTTGGACAACATTGAGGAGTGGTTAGTAGACTTGGAAGAAGAATATGCCCGTAGATTTAGCACTAGACCTGAGTTTGATGCACGTGCATGGGTCGAGCTATCTTTCCTATAGAGTTTAATGAGTGGTTGGTTTCCTATGTATCTAAGAGGAATTGGAGGTTTTGCACGCTTGTTTGGACACATGAATAATTTTAGGCCTTTTACGATGCAGATCTAATTTGGATGCACTCTGTGGATGTTTGGTTCTATGGTGTTTTGAATAGTTATATTCTAGAATACATAGTTTCAACTTACTCTTGCCCGAGAGGTTCTGAGTTTCGCTTTTACGTGAGCCCAGAGGATCGTACTTTACAAGGTATTCCACTGGGTGATTAATATCCTCGAGGATCATACTTGTGTGGTATTCCATTTCCAATGGATAACTAAACCCCACCACACACGGGGGCGGGAGAAGGATTAGGTAAGATGATGGACCTAACGGCGGAAAGATAAAGATAAGAAAGGCATCTTAAGTTCAATGAGGCATGGGAGATGGATTTAGACAAGTAGCTTGAGGTTGCAAAATGAATGGTGTTGTGGAGAGATGACTCATGAAGTGTTTGGAGCTCACATAAGTGGACATGGATTTAGAGCATCTGAACTCCCCTTTTGCGAAAGCATGGTAGGAACCCTCTTCAACCTCGATGATGAGCGTACAAGTTGGAATGACATATGCCATGAGCGTGTATCGAACCTACCTAACAACCTAGCCCTTGTGCTTGGTTTTCCAATTTCTACGATAATAAATAATCGAAAAACTAGTGTGAGCGATAGATTTGCATTAGATAGAGTTAATTGACAATCAAGTTCGGAGTTAATCGGAAGCGTGTTCATCTATGGCGCAATCATCATCTACTTTATTTGGAGGACCAGTTAGAGGTATAATTTTTGGCACATCATTGGCATAAAATGTAGGCACGCAAAACATTGACGTCCACGTCAGGAAGTAGTGCAACTTCACGTACTAAGGGCATTCAAATTTAGTAAAACCATCATAACACAAGATAGTGCATCTTTCATTCCATTTCCTACTAGAGGGGGTGGATCGGTTAGGCTCGAAAGCAAAGGATGAGATTTGGTAGATCTAAAGGTGGTGGAAATACATGAGGAAACACATGAGGTTCTGGATCTGGTGGGCAAGGGCCGCACCAACCTTAGCAAATTTATATGGATATGTCTCTCTATCTTCCAGAGTATAGAGGCATTGAAGATGTGGCTGAGCACATGCATATGTGTGAAATAATGTGGTGTACGAAGGGGATTATAGATCTAGAGTGCAAGGCAAGTGATTTTACAAATATTTTCATGGCATGCACAGTTGATACTGAAGTTTGATCCTTATCGACTTGTGTGGACTATACAGAGTTGTGAGATGATTTCTTAAAAGAAATTATATCCCCGAGTTTGAGCGAGAAAAACATAAGCGTACTCAAGGATATGGTGTCAATCTCAGAGAAGATCATCTCGAGAGCTTTCCAACGACTATGAGAATGTGACAAACGGACATCGGGAGCTCTAGATATGTTCGGTCAAAGTTTAGACAATGGGAAAGTCAACTCTGGTCAACTGGTCAATATTGGACCAATCGCACTGTGACACGTGGCTTGCCACCACTCATCGAATTCACTCGATTTTCCTATCGGGAGATGACAAGTGGACTACAATTACCGAGTTAATTATTTCTATGCCACATTGTATGGGTCGAAATTATATTATCTTGGTAAGTCCACTTTCCAAATGGCATGCATATATGCCAAACCACATATATACATATTAATGTTTACACATAAGTATTATTAACCGCCAACATAGGCTATGACCATGTGGATGGGAGGATGAAGTGGTTGTTGGGCTAAGCCATGTGTGGTACCAAATCCACGTGGAGATGGGGGCGGTTATACCTCTTATGGCCCTTTGACCACTTCAAACATATGCGTGGGAAGGCTATTTAAAGCCTTAAGCATATCCCCACCACAAAATTTGGATATACCCACTTATTTTATCCTTTAGCAAATGCTTTTGGGATTTTATCCCATTATTGTAAAATACTAATTAATCCCACAATTGGGAATTTTTATCCCAATTTCTATGTACGGTAAGGCTAATATTAGCCTAAGGATGATGTTAAGTGCATTATTTTTCGGGCCCTAAAAATTTTGTATAAATAGGGTACCTATTTCATTGTAATGGACACACACACACACACACTCAAGCTTATTATTTGTTAAGCTTTTGTGGGACACACAAAATACAGAGAAGCTCATTCCTAGAGTGCTAGAGGCAAAGTCCGAGCCAAGAGGAGAATGAGAAATTGTTGTTGTGAAAGACCTAAATTATTTAGGCATTATTATTTTGATTATTATTGACCTATTATTTGTTAGGCAATAATAAATTAAATATTTGTGGCTAGGAGTTATTCAAACTACCTAGTCGGCCCATAGCACCACACCAATTACTTGCAAATCTGGATTGTCGACCGGAGTAGCAGTGCTAGCATCGCATTGATAGGCGATCGGGAAGGCCGATCGGCCAAGGAGATCAGTGCATCCAGAAGGTGGAAGTCGGGTGCTATTTTTCACCCTTGTCATCCGAAGGTCCAGATTCTTCTAAGAAAGTTTAAATAGTTTCCATTAGGTTTTCTTGTGAAAGTACTATTATAATTTACAAGTTTTGACTAGTGGAATGGTTCGACCACGAACCCGAGACGTAGGTAATTTCGTCGAACTCCGTAATCAATCTGTGTGCAATTGTCATTATTGTCTTGCATTATTTTAAATTGATTACTTAAAAGGAGTAAATTATCGACAAATAATTAAAGCCTACAAGGGTCCGAGATCGTAAGTAATAATCTGATTATTTTCGGATCATGTTTGGTATCAGAGTTGGTTTAGCTCCATATTTGTTTTTCAGTAAATCTGATTAACAAGTGATTGCTTCAAGATGGTGCAGTTGGTTCAATTTTTGTGAATAGGGTACAAGTGCACTATGGGCAAGATGTCTAAACAGAAAAGCTCGAGGAAATTGAAGCTTATAATCACCAGATCCAGAAGAGAAATCTCTCCTGCGATCAATGTATTACTCCTCGAAGAGGAGAATGCTCGTTGAAATCGTAACTACAAACCAAGGATGAGCTCTTGGCAAGGTTGCAGCAGTGGGTGATCGAGGAAGGAAATACCTTCAACTTCAGATGCAGAGGCCATGGCAGATGATTGCACTGTAAGTTATTCACCATTAGAATCTTCTTCTTCCTCCCATTTAGTTTTGGATTCTGGTGTAATGAAGTCTTTGGTTTGTTTGAAAAGCATACTAGAGGCATTGGATCCAAGTTACTAGATAAAATGGGATTTGATGGAAGAGGCCTTGGTAAAAATGGCCAAGGTATTGCTAACCCAATACAGGTCGAGGATCGTCCTCGTTTTGCAGGTTTGGGTTATCCTAGTGTGGGAATGGAAATTGGAGAATGCTCCAAGAACGCTGACGGGAGACAAGCTTCAAAGCAAAGTGATTACCCCACTAGTCCTGCAAGAAGATTCTGAGCAGGAAAGTTGTGCTTCATCATCACAGGCAAGATGTGGTAAGAGAAATCAGCGAAGAGGTAATGAGATTCCACCTCCAGTTTCTTACCATAATCATAAGCACAATAAAACTTCTGATCCACTTTTTCAGCTTAAGAAGTATGGTTATGATTTTCAGAAGATGTGGAATTCTTTTCCATGTACTTTTTGTGGATTGCATAATCATTCAGTGGCCAAATGCTGGAAGAGAAGGACACTGATGAAGAAGTTGATGCCGTTCATCAAGAACAAGGCAAATCAGAAAGACCAATCTCGTCATGCAGAGTCGAGAAATGGCAGAAAGAGTTCCTCATCCCAGAAGAAGGAGATTAAGAGGAATTTTTGTGCTCATTGCCAGAGGAATGGGCATCGGGTGGAAAATTGCTGAAACTTCATCCATCTCACCATCAGAGTAATGGCAAGCCAAAGATGGAATGGAGGCCTATTGTAAAGGCAAAGGAAGTTTCTACTCACCACCAATTGACAATTCAACCCAGGACCAAGTAATACCTGAAAGTGAAAGTCCTTTAAAATGGGTAAGTCAACAATTTTTCAATTATATATTGCATAATTCAGATTGATGAATCGTATGCAAATATTAAGTTTGAGATCGATATTGTGAGAAAATGCCGAGAGAAAGGTTTACAATACTCAGTGGATTTTCTTACTTAGAAAATTTGATTAATGCTCCAAACATATCTCCTAATCAACTTGTGAGTACCATGCTTACACTTGATACAGGATTTGACTCATATAAAGCTTGGAGATTGATCTACCATTTGTGCAGAATAGAGAGTTCACAGAGATCAGCTCTAACTTCATTCTGTGTAGAGGCATTGTGACCTTGCAGCAGAATGGTAGCTGAATCACCGTTGGCATTGACGTCGGGTCGAACTTCATTCTTTGTAGAGGCATTGTGACCGCACGCAGCAGAGCGGGTACCTGATATTGATGTCAACAAGAGGAGCTCTCAAAGATCAGCTCTAATGTCATTCGGTGTCAAGGCATTACGACCACACATACAAATGGTAGCTGATCAATAAGACTTAGCATCGTGCATTGGAGGCTCGAGGTCTTGCAAGAGGCTTAGCATCATGCATCGGAGGTGTTAGGTCTGAATAGACTTAGCATCATACATCGGAGGCTTGAGGTCTTGAAAAAGGCTTAAAGCATCATGCATCGGAGGCGCTGAGGTCTCAAAAAGACTTAGATCATGCATCGGAGGCTCGAGGTCTTAAAGAGGCTTAGCATCATGCATCGGAGGCGTTGAGGTCTATAACAGACTTAGCATCGTGCATCGGAGGCTCGAGGTCTTGAAAGAGGCTTAGCATCATGCATCGAGGCGTTGAGGTCTACAGAGACTTAAGATCATGCATCGGAGGCTCGAGGTCTCGAGGCTTAGCATCATGTATCGAGGCGTTGAGGTCTATAATAGACTAAGCATCGTGCATGGAGGCTTGAGGTCTCAAAGAGGCTTAGCATCATGCATTGGAGGCATTGAGGTCTCATAAGAGACTTAGCATCATGCATCGGAGGCGTTGAGGTCAGTAAGACTTAACATCATGCATCGGAGGCTCGAGGTCTCAAAGAGGCTTAAGATCATGCATCGGAGGCGTTGAGGTCTCAGAAAGGGACAAGGCATTGTCCATCACCGACATCGGATCAATCAAAGCTCTACGTAACATGGAGTTCCTTCAAACTAGTTTAGATTCTGCAGAATCAACTCGAGCCAGGAGCTGTGTTATAGAGTAAAAGAAGATCCTTGTTGTCAGATATCAAGAAGCTTAGCACCACACAAAAGGAGCGTTGAGGTTTCATTCAGAAACTTAGCACCATAAAGCGGAGGCGTGGAGGTCTTCTTCAGATATCAAAGTGGCACAATGAAGTGTCATGGGCCCATAACCCACAAGTCCTAGGATCGGAGCAGAGTTGTCGAAGTGAGAAGGTTTCTTAGACCCAAGGGTCTACTACAACAATGACTTCCGAGGTGGCAGTAGAGTTTTTAGATTCAGGACAGTATGGAAGCTTTTTGGGACAAAAATTTTTCTCAGTGGGGAGGTGTGATCAGGGATCATTTTTGAAAATTTCCTAAACATCCCTAAATGGTGTCAGTGCAGAAGATCATCTCGAGAGCTTTCCAACGACTGTGAGAATGCGACAAACGGACATCGGGAGCTCTAGATATGTTCGGTCAAAGTTTAGACAGCGGGAAAGTCAACTCTGGTCAACTGGTCAATATTGGACCAATCGCACTGTGACACGTGGCTTGCCACCACTCGTCAAATTCACTCGATTTTCCTATCGGGAGACGACAAGTGGACTACATGGATTACCGAGTTAATTATTTCTATGCCACATTGTATGGGTCGAAATTATATTATCTTGGTAAGTCCACTTTCCAAATGGCACGCATATATGCCAAACCACATATATACATATTAATGTTTATACATTAGTATTATTAACCGCCAAATGCATAGGCTATGACCACGTGGATGGGAGGATGAAGCGGTTGTTGGGGAGCTAAGCCATGCGTGGTACCAAATCCACGTGGAGATGGGGGGCTGGTTATACCTCTTATGGCCCTTTTCACCACTTCAAACATATGCGTGGAAAGGCTATTTAAAGCCTTAAGCATATCCAACCACAAAATGTGGGATATACCCACTTACCTTAGCTTTCAATGGCTCATGGGATTTTATCCCATTAAAATGCAAGCTAAAATGGGATTTTAATCCATTAAAATGCATGCACCCGAATTTTTATCCCAATTTCTATGTACGGGTAAGGCTAATATTAGCCTAAGGATGATGTTAAGTGCATTATTTTTGGGCCCTAAAAATGTATAAATAGGGTACCTATTTCATTGTAATGGACACACACACACAACTCAAGCTTATTATTTGTTAATCTTGTTGTGGGGACACACACAAAACAGAGAAGCTCATTCCTAGAGCGCCGGAGGCGAAGTCCTGAGCCAAGAGAGAATGAGAAATTGTTGTGTGTAAGACCTAAATTGTTTAGGCATTATTATTTTGATTATTATTGACCTATTATTTGTTAGGCAATAATAAATTAAATATTTGTGGCTAGGAGTTATTCAAACTACCTAGTCGGCCCATAGAGCCACACCAATTACTTGCAAATCCTGGATTGTCGACCGGAGTGCTAGCTTCGCATTGATAATAGCGTCGGAAGGCCGATCAAGCCAAAGGAGATTGTGCATCAGAAGGTGGAAGTCGGGTGCTATTTTTCACCCTTTTCCAAGAACCGGTTATTCTTCTAAAAGTAAAATTCCATTAGGTTTTCTTGTGAAAGTACTATCAGAACTTACAAGTTTTGACTAGTGGAACGGTTCACCATGAACCCGAGACGTAGGCAATTTCCGAACTCCGTAATCAATCTGTGTGCAATTGTCATTATTGTCTTGCATTATTTTAAATTGATTACTTAAAAGGAGTAATGCCCATTGTTGCAGTGCGCAATAAGGAATAATGTGTCAAATTATTGTAATATTTGTAGGTCTTCCACTCATGATACTAAATATTACAGGTTGATTGATCAAATCCATGATGCCATTGATGTTGGTGTCTGACAAACTGGTGTAGCAAATAATTCTAAGGAGAAAGGTGAGCATCATGACTATGATCATAATGAAGGGTGCTCCAATGGAGGCCATGGTAGAGGTCGAGGTTACAAAGGTGGATTCAGAGGTCAAGGTCACGGGGGAAGAAGGAGTGATTTTCCTCATGGAACTTGTTACACATATGGGTCTCCTGATCACTACAGGCAGGAATGTCCACAAAATATTGTGTGTTCTTTCTATGGAAAGAATCATAGCTATGAAGAGTTCCCTAAATTGTATGAACATTTGAGCAAGAATCACAAATGCGAAAAAATAATGCCGAGGATGGTTAGAGTGCAATGCGCATAGTAGGGGATCAATGGATGTCAAAGTTAGCACCAGATCCTTAGATGGTACCTATGAAAATTACTATGCACGTTGAGGATGTGCACGCCCGAAAGAAGCGTTGTAGCAGAATCCTACCATTACTAAGGAGGATATTTTGCATGAAAAATATCTAGACCCTACTCATCAGAAGGAGGTTTACCAAGAAACCATGGAGGTAATCAGGAATCTGAAGGGTGAGATACATTGTTTAAAGGAACAATCATGGATTTTAGAACAAAGAAGGCAACTGAACTTCATCAGTCAGATGTTGATGATTTAAAAGATGTTTGTAAGATCTACATCAAGAAAACATTATTCCTTTATTGGGGAATTTGTTAAAGGGAAACACTCCATGCATTGGTATTGAGAATGGAAGGCAAATATTGCATGCTTAATCTCCATCCTCATAGCTTGGACTATGATAAAGAAATCACTCTGAATGTTGTTGTAGATGGTTGGATCTTGAGTAACATTTTGATTGACACAGGCGCATAAGTTAATGTGCTTACTTTGGATGTGTGGGTTTAGATGGACAGAACTACATTACAACCATCTTCAAATTTTTTTGTTTATGGAAAATTGGACTAAGGCCACGCCCATTGGAGTGTTGAAAGATGCATCAATTACTATACAAGGAGCCAAGTTAACTGGGGACTTTGAGGTCATAGTGCTTGCAGAGGCAGATAACTTCCTAGAATTACTTGAGAGCCCTTGGTGCTATGCAACTAATGTAGATCTACGTTTTAACAAGGGGTATATCAGTTTTGAAAACAAGGAAGAATGATTTATTATCCCTTTGACAAATGGGAAGTATGCACATTATGTGGAGCCTTTGATTGAAGAAGACCTGAACATAATTTATGTGTGTACCATTCGAGATCCGAAAGTTCTTGAGCCATCAAAGGAAGGAGTTCTCCAATGGGATGATGATGATACCATGAGTGATAATACCAGTGTTACATGTGATAACTAGGCCCATGGCACTTATGAAATGGTTGGGCGAGAGGTTAGAAGTGCATCTACATGTGTAAGTAATATGTCTTCTATTAGGTGATTGACCAACAACTAGGTACCTCGGTATACTATCGAAAGAAACACTAAATTATTCCTACGGGCCATGAAAGTATAGTGGAAGGACCAAGTGGAAATAAGGAACATGTTAGTTTATACTTTGCATAGGAAAACAACGTGTTGGTGGATGGTTCATTGAGATAGTCTCATGGAATTGCGAGAAGTGAGGATTACTTTCTCAGCAAGATTCCTCATGAGTAATGCACCTACTCAGATATGTGAATATCATGGTAAGGATCATGTTCAACACCATGTTTAGTAGTGTGAGAGACTCTAGACAGAGGGGCAGGAAGTTTTACCACCTTTGTTGTGGGTGCACAAACTCTATTCCACCTTACGAGGTTGGGAGTGCACATGGTATGTTTATGCGGAGTTGAATAGAGAGACTAGAAATTAGAAATAATTGACTGCAAGTATGATTCGAATTTTGACTACTTTTCCACTAAACCACCCATGAATGAGGCATTACAGGTTATGAAGTGTTTGACCATGGGAGATTGTGTAAAATATGAAGAACTTATCGTCATACCTAGAGGTGCATTTTGAAGAAGTGGAAGAGAATGATGCAGAACATCTTGGGCGTGCTTATCTAGAGAAGGAAAAAGGAAATATGGTCTACATGATTGATGACGAGGAAGTGGAAAATATAAACATTGAGCATTCAAAGGGTATGCATGGGGTTTTATATAATGAATATGAGAAGGCACACGCTTACCATGAGCCTATGAAGACAAACAAGGTTAACATTGGGACATAGAGCCTAAGGAGGCCATTATTAGAGATTATTGATCAGAATCTGAAGTTGCTAACATAATTGAGTTGCTGCGTGATTTCCAAGATCTATTTCCTAGAGGCTATCATGAATTAAAAGGATTGCATGAATCTTTGGGTGAAATGAGGATTAAGTTAAAGGACGGTGCACACCCGATTAGGAAGAGGCCTTATAGGATGAACCCTAACTGCACATCAAATTTAAAGAAGAAATTGAAAAATGTTGAAATCCAGAATCATTGAGCCCATAGAGGAATCAGAGTGGGTTAGCCCCATGGTAATCAATATTAAGAAATATGAAAGAGTAAGAATTTGTGTGGACTACAGGGAGCTAAATGCTGCATGTGTGATTGATCATTTTCTACACCATTTACTCAAGAAATATTGGAAGGTGTCGCAGGGAACAAAATTTACTCCTTTACTGATGGATTTTCTGGATATCATCAAGTGAGGATAGCTAAATAGGATTAAGAGAAGAAAAATTCACCACCGAATGGGGAATTTTTGCATACATGATTCCCTTTAGATTAAAGAACGTGCTTAGAATATTTTCGCGCATTGTTGTTCAAGAATTCTAGGATTTTATTCACAAGTTCTTACAAGTTTACTTAGATGATTGGACAATGTATGGCCTAATAAAGGATCGCTGTGACAATTTGAGATTAATGTTTGAAAGATGTAGAAAGTTGAGTATCTATTAGCATATTAAGAAGTGTATGTTTGCTACACCCTTTGGGACTCTGCTAGGACACATTATCTGTAAGGAAGGTTTATTAGTGGATCCAACTAAGGTTGCAATTATCTTAGGCTTGGAGGAGCCTACTAGCTAGAGTAAGGTGCGTGGATTCTTGGGCCACATAGGGTAGTACAAAAAATTTATCAATGGATATGCTAAGATTTTTGTAAGCCCCGGAGAATTATTAAAAGGTAAAGGATATTTCTATTGGGAAGAAACGCAACAACATACATTCAAGACATTAAAAGAATGGCTTACTATACCACCTATTTTATGATTTCCTTCATGTAATATACCATTTCATGTACATGGGGATGCTTCGACATGACCACTTTGGTAAAATATTATCTCATCCTATAGAATGTATTATAGATCATCCTATTTGCTTGCTAGAGAGGAAGTTGACTCAAAAAACAAAATTATAAAACTACAAAGCGTGAGGCTTTATCCATGATCTACGTGATGCATAACTTTAGATAGTATTTGTTGGTGACACCTTTTATTTTCTATAATGATCACATGACCTCAAAGTACCAGTAAACAAGCTCTTTGTTTTAAAGGGGTGTATATGCCGGTGGGTTATGTTATTTCGTGAATTTGACTTTAGGGTTGTGGTGAAGCTTGAGTAAAAGAAATTCTAGTGCGAGACCATTTATCATGGATTCAATCGGAGATGACATGAAAAATATTGAAGATACAATGCCGTATGCATAGTTGTTCAAGTTAAACTGCGTGCCCTTGGACTTAGAGGATATTGTTATCTTTTTATGCACAAGTATGGTGCCTGAGGGAATGAAGGCCTTAGAAAAGAAACAACTTGCCATTTGTTTCACACCTTACATATTGATAAGTGGGGAATTATACAAGGTAGGCCATGATGAATTTTTGCACCGGTGTGTACTTGAGCATGAGAAGATGGAAATCATGGAGGAGGCTCATGGTGGTATTACAGGTGGACACTATACAAGAGATGCCACCATGCATAATATTCTACTAGCTAGATTATGGTGGGAGGCATTATACAAGGATTTAAAAGAATATTGCAATGAGTGCACGATCACTTTAACTCCAAGTGCCTTAGAAAACTTGGTCAAGAGAGATGAAATGTATTTGAGACCCATTGTTAGTGTTGAACCTTTTGAGAAGTGGAAAATTGACTTTGTGGGCTCTATTTCCCCAGCCACGCTCAAAACGCGATCGTGTTATATAATTAATTGTACATATTATCTGACAAGATGGGTAGAAGTGGCTCCTATAAAGGATTACACATTAACCACAGTGGTAAGGTTCTTGTGGGAAAATATTATTGCTAGGTATGGATGTCCTTTAAGTTTGACAAGTGATAGGGGTACTCACTTTCTCAATGAAACCATTTGGATACTATTAGATGAATTTATGGTTGCACATCATATGACAAGCCCCTATCACCCTCGGAAAATAGAACTCCAAAGGCCTTCAATAAAATATTTAGCCAAAATTTGACAAAACTTTTGATGTTGGAAGAAAAAAATTGGGATGATAAAGTCTTTGTTGTACTTTGGGCATACAGAACAACCTACAAAAGGTTGAATAAAGCAACACCCTTACAGTTGGTGTTTGGTGCAGAGGTTGTTCTACTAGTGGAATTCATGTTACCTTCTTTGTGTATTACGTGTGTAGGAGGTCTAGCTGATGAGAAATTATTGGAAGAATGTATTGAAAAATTGATGCAGCTGGATGAAAGGCATTCCATAGCAAGGTGGATTCAGAAGCAAAAAAAAGCAGGGCGAAGGCATGACATGAAAGGCACATCAAGGAAAAGAAGCTTAAGGTTGGGAAAATTTTCTTCTATATGATTAAACAAAATTGTGCCACCCAAGAAAGATTAAGGTGCATTGTTTGGGACCATATGTTATCACTTATATACTTGAATCAAGCACTTCTTAGTTATAAGCGGCTGGATGAGAACATAGTTTCCTGGTTACTTCAATGGGAGTAGGCTAAATCCCTACTATAAATAAGTCTTCTTGGTGTTTTTAATAAGGAACTATTTAGATTTTGATTAGGTTTCCCTTAATTCATTTCCTTTATATATGTTTCCTTTATCATTGCTTATGCTTCATCAATTTAGTTCAGTGTTTTGTGTAATAAGCACGCTTACATTATAAAAGATGATTATAATTTAAGTGTTTGTTATCACCGAATCACAGCACCCTTGTTCTTCCACAAGTACATATACTTGAACTCACGGTGTGATTGGATAACATGGGTACTATCTCCAAGTTTTGGGACTTGCTACTTGAGATAGACCTCCAGAGAAAGCTGGTCCTTGCTCCTAAACTACCTGCCACAATCTACTCTAATGTAGGGTAAACTAACTGTTCTAATCTAGCTTTCCAAGGGACCAAGGAGAGAGAGTGCATAAAATGAAAGCCTACACTAAAGCGGTGATACACCAGAAAAGGAGGGTGTGTGAGAGTATCCTTCCAATGTGTGAGATAAAGAAGCAAAATGCATACTAGAAGGAGTGATGATTTTAGGTTCCTCACGATCCAAAGAAAATACATTTTACAAAAACATTTCAAACATACACAATGATAGTGGATCCCTACATGAACATAAGGTAGACACAATATTCTTGTAATCAAGATTGAAGGGGCAAGAAGAATGCAAGAAAACACAATAGGGGAAGATACATCCACAAACTTATATTTTATTGCTTCATAATATGCACAGTTTAATCTATTACAAGATAAGGGCCTGGATCACCATGCAAGGAGTCCACTACAAGGGTCTACAGCACATTGGCTTCACAAAGCAATTTTGACAAAGCTTTTCTATCTGAAAACTCTCCCTTTCCATGAGCCCAACACTCCCATTTATAGAAAATTTGAGAAGAAAGAGAGAAAGGAAAATGGAAATCCCAAAATCTGTCCTTTAACCACTTGTAAGAGGAATTAAATGGAGTAAAATGATTTTATATTACTTGCAAAAGGCTCCCATACTGTCCCAGGTGCTGCAACAGAGAAATAATGATGACCATGCCTCTTAATTGCACTCCCAACTACCAAATAAAACACTTTATGTATGATCCCGGACACGTTTTATGAAAAATCTCCATCAATATCTCATCGAATCTAGAATTCCTTGATTTAAGTCGTCGGGCTTGGAGCCACAATTCCAATGGTACCAATTTTGTGCAATTTTGTTGAGAAATACAAAATTTATGGCCTTCTCGAGTGTGCGCACTATTTTGGGTCAGCGGGCGTTTTGTCATTTGACAGAATGAGCATTAATCGACTGAGCCGAATATGTTTCTTTTAATTAAACATATCTACCCTCATTAACAATAATAAATATTTGTGGCGTAGAGGACGTCATGCTCGTTCCGAAAGTCCAATTTTGTGAAAATCGAGAGCTTGGAGTCAAAAGTTATGGCCGTTTGAAGTTTCACGGGTCAAACGTTGACTTTTCTTCTTTGTTGCAGCTATTTCAGAAAATCGGCCGATTCGCGTCCCACGCTGCATTTCCCGTCCCGCTATCCTGCATTTAATATCTCTGCATCGGCGGTCGGGCTTCCTTGTCCCTTTTTGTGGCCTTTTCACCTTTTCGCGTCCCTCGCGTACCTCGTGTACTTTTGTCCCGGCTGTCCCAGGGCGAAAATCCTTGAACTACGAAATGGACCATCTTTCGGCAAATCGTCCAATTCGCGTCCCTCGCGTCCCGACATCCAAACTGTCCCCGCAAACCGCCTGGACAAAATTTTCTGACTTAGCCGAATTTCTTTGTATTTCGGCCCCAAGCTTGGTACGATGAACCTCGGTACGACCTGCACTGGTACAACCCGAACCCTTGGACCAGAAATGCTTAAAAATAATCCTGCAACCTTATTTTTTGCATTTCTTTGATTTTTTCTAACTCGTTGGGATTTCTTCTTGGATGGGAGAGTTAGAGAGAAGCTGAGGGGCCCCAAAAACATGATTTTGGGCCTTGAATCAATCTACTTGCTTGGGACTGAATAATTTAATGCATGTTATCAAAATTACCTTGAGGGGTGAATTTTGGATAACAGTGTTTTTATGCATAAAGGACCACGCATAATATTAGTGTAGGGTGGTTTACATGCATATTTTATTGCTAAGTTTAATATGATTTTACTTTCATCTAAACATGGGTATGTATAAAGAAATTTTTGATCAGGTGCTTGAATTAAAGGTGCAGTTGGAGAACATTTTCTTAGGATTAAAATAAACACTTATGGATGGATGCACAGTGTAACATGAGGTAGGATGTAGAAGTGGAAACTACTTAGAAGAAGGCACAAGTGGTGAAGTACTTTGGCGCATAAACACATGCGAAAGGAGGTATATGGCCGAGAAGTAGGAGGCATGCTAAAAGTGTATGGATATGGTACGGAAATGAGCAGCGCATAAATGTTGATAAATGATGAATTAATGCTGAGAAATTTGGTAGGTGGAGGAGCATTAAATGTAAAATTTGTTGAAAATTTATTAAAAAGTGGGGTAGTGAATTCATTTTTACCTTTGCGATTACGAATTATTGAGTGAGCTATTTGTGAACGAGCTAGCGAGACATTGTTAAACTGTGGAGAACTAAGAAACCAGACATTGTGATCAGATTTGTGCACGGGATTGACTTGCGCTCCCATTAGAAAAGGGTTTGATAAAAGTAGAAGAGTGAGGGCAGGAGAAATCAAGCATTAGGGTTTGAATTGGAGCTAGGGCACACATTTTCGAGCTAGGGCATGAAATTTTGAGCCGCATAGCTTGAAAAAGGTAAAAATCACACCTTTTTAATTATTATGGAACTAAGGAGAGCACCTAAAGCGGGAAAAAGGGGAAGAAGAAGGTGGAGGTTGAAGTCAAAGTAGAAGATGCCCCCGAAGGTAGGTTTTTAGAAATGCAATACCTAGAGGGCGTTCTTATGGGGTGTGACTAGGATTCACATGTTCATCGCTGCAAAGTCAATGATTACAACCAAAAAACCAAGGACATGAAGGAGGATTTGGAAAAATTTCTCGTAGTGAAGACAACGAAGAGGAAATGAGATGACATGCTAGTTTATGATGATGCAGGTGATAAATTGTTAGCCAAGGTAGGAGTGTTACAATTGTATGAGATCCCATACTTTGACCAACCTAAAAACTATACCAATGGATCATGAGCTGAGTGCATGAAGATTTATTTTACTTTGTTTGGGAACCAAATGAGGATTACAGTGCCATTGATTACCAGCTTGAAAGGATTGAGGAGCTCAGGCATAGAGATAAATAATGACCTCATTGACAAGGAGGCCATAGAAAAAACAAGGAAGGAGCTGGGTTACACTAAAGGTGGGCGTGGGATGGATATCCCTAAGTTACAGAAGTACCCAATCATCCAGGAAGTGGGGCATATTCTAACAAAGATCAATAATCAAGAGCATTGGTCTCAATTCAATAGGGCATGGCTTCATGTCACACGAAGAATGACAAAAGGGTTATCTACAACATCTCCAACTTTATTGCTGAGACCATCATTGAGGAGGTGCAGGAAGGTGATAAGATAAGTTTTGGCCCTATCCTTTTATCCTTAGGTTTTGTGTAAATTGGTGTGCCAGATGGGCCAAAGGATAATATATGGATGTTCCCTCCAGAAAATAAGTCCTTGGCTGAGAGATTTGCAGATTACACTTGTGATGGTTCAATGAGTGGACCCTTTAAACAAAGGGCATAGCTATGGTATGAGTGGTTGTGCACCACGTTTGAGGAAGAATGGAGGATCCCCAAGGAGTTATCTTCAGTTTTGGGTAAATAGGTACAATTGGCAGTATACCAACACTTTTGCATTGGGCGCTTTGCAATGAAAGATGGAAAATGGAGCCCATGGTGCAAACTGCCTCATGCTTTTACTTGTGCATGTTATTTTAAGTTGTCTATTTATAGATTTTCCGGCGTGCCGCTTGATATTCAATGTAGACAACGTAAATTGTGACTACCATACACTAAGGAAAACCTATGTCTACCCAGGTAAGACTGCTTAAATTGAGCATTTGATATCATATGACATTAATATGAAGGTTGTGAGCTTAGCCATTGGAAAGTTGGGCGTGGATTTGGTGTATGTGTACTTAAATCCTAAACTACAAAATGGTAAGTACTTGGAAAATGAGTTCATGTTACCTGGGCCACCTAAAGGGAAGCACACTGTGGGTACCTTAGAGGGGGAAGAAAAATTTCTACCCGTTGTGGATGAAGAAGAAGAAGGAGAAGAAGAGGAACTGCATGAAGATGATGGGGGTCTAGAGCATAGGGGCAGGAAGTAGCCCACTATTGGAAAGAAAAGGGAGTGTGAACCAAGTCCCCCACTACAAGAACAAGATGAGGAGTCAATGTAGTGAATATAGAAATAAAGTAGACTCCAGAAGAGCCACAATTCAAAAGGGTGTTCAAGAGGACAAGGGCCTAGAGCGTGGGGACGTCACAACCACTAAGGAGATCACCTAGGACTTCACCACCCAAAGAAAAACTCTGAGAAGAAGAGAAGGCACAAGCTAAGAATGAAGGATGAGGAGGGGATGAGTCGGTGAAAGCACACCTAGCACACCAGTTAAGCCCAAGGACATAGAGGAGCCTTGTGATGAAGTTATGAAGAGTGATGAAGAAGGGCATAAGGAGCAGGGTGTAGAATCGGATAAGGGTGATCCTTCTGATGCACCCGATGATACACTGAGGTAAAGACCCAACTCGGACTCGGTGCTTGTGTTCCTAAAGTTGGCAGGAAAAAGAAGGAAAAAGTGGGTGAAGACTATGTGACTCCTGCTATGGGGTATGTAGATGATACAAGAAAAATCATATGTGCATGGTTCCAGAGCACTGTGGATCCTAAGGATTTATATGGATGGGAGTTGATGGACGTAGAGATGGCCATGCACGTATAAGAAAGTAATTTTCATGGTCCATGCAGACTCATATGGATGAACCTAACTTCGATGTATGTGAAGAATCATGTGTCTCACGCAGAGTGAAGAAATCACTACACATCAGACACATGTTTGTTAAACCCCCAGTAATGTTAGATGAACAAGTGAGCAATGCCTTTGTAAAGGTATCTATAAAGGTTGTGTGTAGGAACATAGATAAAGTGACAACCATTAGAACGTTGTTGGAAGACATCAAGGATAAGGATACAAAAATAAAGTGCATGAAAGAAGAAAAGGAATGGAAAGAGGAAAAGAATGAGGCATTGGTCAGTATGGATGAGGAAATTGGGGATGACATTATGAAGGTAAGACCTCATCTAGAGTCTCAAGTTCCTTAGAAATTTTCTTCTACAATGCACTATGTCCGGCATTTGGTAAAACTAGTGGTAGATGAAGACCCTTCATATGCCTACACTGAAGGACCTTGTAGAAGAAGAAGCAAAGGTTAAAGCCACCATTGCAAGGAAAATTTCCAGTTATGACTCTTTGTTGCAGGCCTTGAAATATGAGCTAAAGAAAGTAGATCAAGATCTAAATATGTGTGCAGAAATGAACATATTCCATACTTAGAATAAGAACTATTGTAGAGGAGAATGAAATCTTGTTGGTGCAGAAAAATGAAACACTTGGGCGCATGGAAAGATTGGATTTGGTAGAAAATAAGTGCAACATGCTTGCAATGAACACAAAAGTCCCATAAGGATAGAATCAATGAAATTGGCAAGCTCATAGTGCAGAAGATGGATTATATGGAGGGCATGATTTCAAGAATGGCCAATATTGTAAGAATTTTACTGAGAATGAGCAAGTTAACATAACTCAGGATGAATTAGATGTTGTGATTATAGATATCTCTGATAAAACATGTGACGTGCTGAGTGATTGGAAGACATTGGAGGTAGAGATTAAGAATGATTATCCCGAGTTGATTATGTCAATAGAGGAGGAAAGCGCGATTAAGCCATCATTCTTTTTGTACAGTTCTTCACTTATTATTTCATTCATTGTTTTTTTTTGGAGAGATAAGATGGAATTACCCATTTCCGGGCGACAATGTAATTAGTGTGTGGTAATGTTGAGCAGCTGGAATATGTCTCAAGGGTGAAAGCACATGAGGTTTTGGCACGCAGACATACGGCACGTAGGAGTGCGCATAAGTATAGCATTGTACGGGCACGCCCAGGATCAGTTAACAAGACTTAGCCACTTTTCTAGTTCGAGGCTATTTTTGGGGTTGGAGTGCGGAGCACGCAAAGATGTGGAGACTTGCAGCTCACACAAGGCTATTTTGGGATGTGCAAAAGTTTGAGCACCATGCATAGTTTCGATCTAATAATAGGATTTCTACTCGAAGTTGACTATAAGAAGTCTATTATTAGAACACTTGCATGTTTTTATTCCCTTGTAAAGGCACATGGCTATTATTATCATGTAGCCTATTTTTAAAGGTGCATGGGAAGTGAAGGGCAAGTCCCCACCCCTATATACATGTATTGATTTGCATGGTTTAGACATTCTTGATTATTGTAGAGTTATGTTGTTGGTTTTGTTGCGTGCATGACTCATGATGATACTATTATAATGTATGAAGCTTCTATGTTTTGCAATATTTAATAGAATGGATCATATTGGCTAGATATTGGTGTTAGACATGAGTGAATATGGTTCTTGCTTGGTAAATATCATTATATTCATTGTTTAAGTCTATCTTTCATATGGTTTAGATCTAGATCTGGTTTATGCATTGTGGATTGCTTACTATCTGTTATGAATATGGATAAAAACCTACGTAATCATGCTAACAATCTAGACAAGCAAATATAAAGAGGGACCTGGTACCTTTGCATGCTTCAGGTGAGCGCTCAACTCAGACTGAGTGATGTGCTAGAGCGCCTTGGGTATGTACAGTGAATTTTAGACTACATCATTTATGATACCCCATAGTTTAGATGTATATGGATTTTGTTTTCTGCCTTTGGGGCATGTTAGTGTAGATTTATTTTGTCGATTTACATCATTGTATGCCTACATTTTGTTCAAATTGTGTATGTTATCAAGGATTTTTGAAATCAATATAATGTATGAGACAAAAATATTTTGTTTTAAAACTTGTATAGTGGATTAAACATGCTTTATACATGTATCTAAGTGGATTAATATGATTCTATATGTATGTTAATGTATTATTAGTGTTAATTTTTGAACATGAGAATTAAAAAATATATGTAACTAACATACAATTTAGGCACTATTATAATCATTCAATGCCATCAATTATAATCATATAATGTCAATATCAATTCCTTCCACTTTTTGGAATCTCAATAATTCAAATGAAACATATGTAACGAGACAACGTAATATTACATTAATTATAATAATTAAAATGTAACTATATATATATATATATATAGAAAGAGAGAGAGAAGGAGAGTGTAAGTTGGCACTAAAACTTTGATAAAATGTTTATTAACAAAATTTATTCTACCATAGTCTTATGTCTCACTTTTTATCCCTAATCCGTAAATGTTGTAGACAATCCAACAAGCCAAAATTCATCAATAACTATTAAGAATAGGGAAACGTCATCAAAATTTAGAAATGTTGTAGATAATCCAAGTTACCATATCATTTCTTGGTATTCTCAATTTGCCTAGCTTTCCTAGAAGTAATTTGTTCTAGCACCGATCCTCTATTGAATTGTAGAGGATGAATATGATCAATAATCAAGAGTATCACAATTTGAGTGTAACTTATATCCCCATACTTTTGGGTAATGATATTCCATTTTCCAGGAGTGGTTACAAATATTTGTGTTTCCTCTATCTATGGAACCATCTAGACTCTTATTAAGAGAAATTTTTTGAATTATGGTTAACATGACAACATTGGTCTTACAAGCACCTTTGGGAGTGCACAAAAGAAAATTCTAAACAAAAAATATTGTAGTTTCATACATCATGCTCTGCACTCTATTTAGTTGCTTCATTTCTCAGAATGTAGGCTCTTCCCATTCTAGCATGTCTGATAATTAGAGAAAGCGAGCGAGTGATAGTGAGAGAGAGAAAATGAGGGGAGAGAGAGAAATAGATTGAGATAGAGAGAGAATGACGAGAAAAAATATAGAGAAATAATGAGAAGGAGAAACAAAGAGAGAAAGAGAGGGCAAGAGAGAAAGAGCGACAAATCAAGAGATAGAGAAAGAGAGTTTTTTTCACATTCCTTTTAACAAGAACACATTCTCATTTCACCACCTATATCATATGAAATATATTTTCTTAACATTATTTATACCTCTTACATATTCTCATTTCACTAAGAATGTCTAACAGCCCACTGGACATGTGGGAACCATCGGTTCGGTGCCACGAGGTGCCTATTTTGTATTAATTTTTGTCTCTAATACTAATGCTAATTGAAGGATTTTACAATGCTTCATTAGTTGTCACACGTGAAAAAATAGGAAAGAGATGAGATAAATTGAGATAGGATTTTGTAGGAGAACCATATGTGTATCCGTATATTTAGACGAGACATTCCCAAGTGTCATGGCTTGTTAGTTATCACATGTCAAAGTTTGATGATTTTTTACTCTCAAGGCACCTAAGAGACATTGATGGACCGATGTAGCTCGGAAGGACTAGGATGGTTTTGGCATGGAATGACACCACCAATAGTGTCTAACATCCCACCCAAACGTGTGGGAACCATTGGTTTGGTGTCATGAGGTGTCCATTAAAAAATATATTTTTAAAACAATAATTTATCTCTAACAATGATGTTAATTGAAGGCTTTTCCATGTTTCATTCGATGCCACCGTGAATAAAAGGGCGAGAGATGGGAGAAATGGAGATATGATTTTGTAGGCGGACCATATGCACATCCATATGTTTAAATGGGACATTACCAAATTCTACGGCTTGCTTAGTTATAACTCGTTAATTTTTAAAATTTACTCAAGGAACTTGAGAGACATTGTGAACTTGTGTATCCCGAAAGGATCGGGACAGTTTGGTAGTAGAATGACACCATCAATATCATCTAACAACCCACCCAGATGTGTGAGAACCATCCCTTTTGTGCTATGAGGTGTCCATTTAAAAATATCTTATTTGAACCTACATATGTGCATATGGCCTCACTACAAAAATCTATCTTTGTTTCTCCCATCTATCGCCTATTTTTTCGTAGTGACATAAATGAAACATAGCGAAAGACTTTAATTAAAATCAATATCAAAGATAAAAAAATCAAAAATTAATACAATATAGGCACATCGTGGCACTAAACCAATGGTTTCCACACATCTAGGTGGGCCATTAAATGTTATCGGTGGTGTCGTTCACACTAAACCGCTGTCTAGTCCTTGTCATGTGGGATACAATGGTCCATCAATGTCTCTTAAGCGCCCTTAAAGAAAAAACTTGTCAAAATTTGATGAGTGATAACTAGAAAGCCATGGCACTTGGGAATGTCCTGTCTGAACCTATGGATGTGTATATGGTCTTCCTATAAAATATTATCTTGGTTTCTCCCATCTCTCACCCATTTTTTCAGGGTGGTAGTAATTGAAATGTGACAAAAGCCTTCAATTAGCATCAGTGTCATGGCATCAAGGGTGATATTTTGCAATGGACACCTCATGGAACCAAACCAATGGTTCGCACATGTCCAAGTGGGATATTAGACACTATATATTGTGTCGTTCCACTGCCAAACCATCCCAGTCCTTCCAGGCTATAGTGGTCCCCAGATGTCTTTTAAGCGTCCTCGAGAAAAACTTGTCAAACTTTGACGAGTGATAACTAGAAATCCATGGCCCACTTCAGAATATCTCTTATGAACCTACAGATGCACATATGGTCCACCTACAAAATCATATCTCAGTTTCTCCCATCTCTCCCCCGTTTATTCAAAGTGACAACGAATGAATCATGACAAAAGCCTTTAATTTACATCAGTGTCAGGGAATCCAGGGTGATATTTTGCAAGACACCTCATGAAAATGAACCAATGGTTCCTAAACATTCAAATGAGTTATTAGATTCTATTAGTGGTTTCATTCTGCTGCCAAACCATCTTGATCCTTCCGAGATAAACCAGTTCGTCAATGTCTCTTAAGTGCCCTAAGAGCAAAAACTTTTCAAACTTTGATGATAACTAACAAACCAATGTGACACTTGGAGATGTATCGTATAAACCTAAAGATGTGTATATGGTCCACATAAAAAATCATATCTTATTTTCTCCCATCTCTCGTGTGTTTTTATTCGCAGTGAAAATGAATGAAACGTGGCAAAAGCCTTCAATTAACATTAGTGTCAAGGCATCTAGGGTAATATTTTGCAATGGACACCTCGTGGCACCAAACTAATGGTTCCCACACATTTGGGTGGGATATTATACACTATCGGTGGTTTCATTCCACTTCCAAACTATCTCGGTCCTTCTGGGATACACTAGTCCATCAATGTCTCTTAAGCTCAATGAGAGCAAAAACTTGTCAAAATTTTATGGGTGATAACTAGCAAGCCATGGCATTTAATAATGTCTCATCTTAACCTATGGATGTGCATATGGTCCACATACATTATTTTAGTTTCTTCCATCTATCTCCCATTTTTTTAAAGTGGTAGATAATTAAATGTGAAAAAATCCTTCAATTAGCATCAGTGTCAGAGATATAAAATTGTTTTGAAAATATTAATACAGTATAGGAACCTCGTGACACAAAACTGATGATTACCACATGTATGAGTGGGTTGTTAGACACTATTGGTGGTGTTTTTACACTACCAAACCGTCTTGGTCCTTCTGAGGCTACATAGGTTTGTCAATGTCTCTTAAGCGTCCTAAGAGCAAAACATTTTCAAACTTGGACGGGTGATAACTAGAAAATTGTGGCACTTGGGTATGTCTCGTCTAAACCTATGGATACACATATGGTACACATACAAAATTATATCTTTGTTTCTCCCATATCTCACTCATTTTTTCATAGTGACAGTGAATGAAACATGGAAAAATCCTTTAATTAGCATCAAGGGAAATATTTTGTAATAAACATCTCATGGCACCAAACCGATGGTTCCCACACATCCGGCGAGGTTGTTAGACACTCTTAGTGAAATGAGAATATGTAAGAGGTAAAATGAATGTTAAAAAATATATTTCATTTGATATAGGTGGTGAAATGAGAATGTGTTCTTGTTAAAAATAATGTGAAAAAGAAATCTCTCTCTCTCTCTCTCTTTGAATGGAATTGAACCTTGGAAAGTTCATGTGAGATTCAATATTGCTAATAGGATCCAAAGGGTCAAGAGAGATGAAACATAATACATTTGGTTGACTTAATATTTGATGGATTTCTTGTTGCACCTCATGGGTCCTTTATTCTTTAGACAATTTGGAAGGCATGGGAAAAAGTGAATCACTTGGTGGTTGGGAATCCTATCTTTTCTTCCATTGACATTAGGCACTATGCATACTAATCGATTTCATTGAATCTGAAATATAATGAAAATATACTTTCCTTGACAAGAGGATTCTCTACCCTACTTTCATTTGAGAAAGTAATTAAAATATTTCATAACTTGTAAAGATTTGGGAAGTGGATGGAATGGACAAACCTTAAATATTTCTATAAGCTTCCTCGATCTCAAGTTTCAGAATATATACATTGATAAGAAATTATGATGCATGAGAATCTCTCCTCAACATACATCCATCCACTACTTGATAATATTAAGGTTTTATGTCCTAACAAACTTCCAACATTCTAATTTTCATGACAGAACTATTTAGTCAGTAGAGTACAATGGTAAATTGAAAGGAGACAAGAGAAAGAAATAAAAAGTTATGTGGGTTTGAGAGAGAATTGTAACTTGAAAATTTTTAAAAGCATATAAGGAGTGTGAGGAAGGATATTTTTAAGGTTAGAAGGCTTGAGGTTGCTCAAAAAGACCAAAATTTATGCAAGTATTGTTGCAGACACCAGAAGGGAATATAGGCATAATTGGAGAAACAAATAAAGTGTGGAAAGGTGTCTTAACATTAAAGGTTGGATTTAAAAATTGGTAATAAAATAAAAGTAGCAAAAGGTTATCCTAAAATTCCATTCGTTATTATTGAAACCTTCTTAGTGAAACTTTAAGCTTGAAAAGGACCTAGGACATGGCTACAAGGAGCTGGAATAAGTGAATGAGTGATGGTAGAAGAGATACTTAGAAATGGATATGAGATATAAAAAATTTCACTCACCTTGAGGAGCTTAATGGGTGCCCAAAACTGGTGTTGGTTTGTTTCATTTTTTGTGGGTGATTCACAACCAACTCACTAGTGTCATTATTCTTAAGAAGCTAGTGTGGACAATTTTGGTTAAGGTAAGAAATTTGAAGACTTATTGTATTTTCCATCAATTTGATTGGTGAATTGGCATGGAATATGATATAGAGACATGGTAAATTAATAGAAACTGATCAGGTGAACCCATTTGAGCAAATATTTACTATTTTAAAGTGTTCTTGACTTGAGAAAGTAAGCCACTTGGTAGGCTTAAGGGTAATTTTGTGTTTTTGAACTAAACTAACTTTGTGGATGGGTTGAGTGTAAATTGTACAAATTCAATCCACTAAACCATTTGGGTCTGATATAATTTTTAGGGTGTCAAGTATTGCTTTATGGTCAGACTCAAGAACTTTCCACAAGTTCTTATTGCATGCTCTACCTCCACATTTAATCAATTGAACGTTAGATGTAACAACTAGGCTAGAATAATGAATAATATTTCTATGAGTGTCAAAGTCCTCAAACAACCGCACATTGGATTTATTCATTGGGTATCTTCTTAGCCATGTTCCAGTAATAACCAAATACCATGTAGGATATTCTATGCCTTCTCCATCTATGATTGGGGATATCAATTTCTTTTTTTCCTCAACACAACGACACAAATACTAAGATGTTCCTCCTTTATTATTTTATTCTGCTACAACTGCATAAACATGACATACATCACATTGTACACAAAATAGTTAATTTCAATAAATGATTCATAAATAGCTTACATAATGAGAAAAATTATTAATTTTAACAAAATAATGTAGATATATAATACCTAGTTACACTAGATCTGATATATGGTCAAAGTCACTTGATGATTCACTCACTATTATTTGTAGATAGGTGTAGAGTGGATATAATTTTCTACAACACCATTCATCAACCATATATTTTGACTCACATTCATCTCAAAATGTATATGTACATGAAGAGAAAAACATGTCATTTTCCTTGTATAAATAGTCCCTAAACCTACATTTGAACTTATAAAAGAGTGCAACCCACTAGATCCCATTAGTGTACAACAATCTTCACATTTTGAGAAATTAGATTCTTCTACCAACCATAAAAACCTACGAACTGTAGACTTTCCCTCATTTCCTAGACCTATTGTTGAGTTACACCATTACATGATGGATGTTGGATCGATAAACTTGACACCATATTTTTACTTCAATTCTATTGGAGCTCAAAATTGCACCCTACCTTGATTCATAGACAACCTAGGATTTTGAGGAAACATGGGACTGTATCCAAGTTGTGGGACTTTCTCTTCAAATAGACCTCTGGAGAAGGTCGACTTACTCTACTTATTCCTACTACCAAAACTACTCTTAGGAAGGGAAATGCAACTATCTAACTCTAGTATATGATTCCAAGGGACCAAGGTGAGAAGGATATGCATAAAATGAAATCCTACACTAAGGGGGTGATATAAATAGAAAGAAGGGGAAAACACTCTTAAATGAGGGAAAATGGGACAAAATGAAGGAGGAGTGTAGTCAATTTTATTTACCCTAAACCCCTTCTAAAACCCCAAGCGCGCCAGCCTATCACTCAACCTAAGTTGGGTGCTCACTCGAGGCACACGTGGGTGTGATCCCCTCTTTTATGTGATCTTTGTGATAATTCTTTGCATTTAATGGAGGAATGGTTATAAAATCATAAATACATGCATTTATCGTACTACAATAGCTAAATTACAATAACAAGGTCATAACAGACTGAATATATCAAGATATAGCATCCCAACACTAAAAAATGACTAAAACAAAGAGTTAAAGCCTAAGCCTCTACTATATACTCAAAATACCGTATATCCCACATTACAGATCCTAAGCTAGATCACATATGTGCATTCCCCCTTCATTCACATAACTCTCTAACCCACAACATTCTTGTAGCACTTCATTACTCTAACATCGATTTTATTTCACACCCAAGCAATCCTATAAATAAGATTTAGATCGTTAATTTTCCATCATAGCCAAGAGCATGTTGAATTATAGGTGGAAATGTGGTCCTCCATGATCGAGTTTTTTATGTCAGCTTCCAAAACGCATGCTTAGCCTCCACTAATTGCAATGATCACGTCCCTGGAGTATTCCTTTCATGGAATATTATTTTCTTGAGCCCCAAGACTCCAACTGTAACCTTATCCATTCATCACACCTGCTTGGGTATTCACATTTTTTCCATGTAATATCATATCCATAAAAACAACTAAGTCTTTAAACCTTATCCTGCCTCCGCACACCAACCTTTCATGTTACATGTCTGATTTATCCTTGAATTCTTCAAACTACATGCGCGTGCTCCTATTTCCCCTGCGCGCTCTTCCTTACATGCCTTTTCCTTTACCTCCCCCATGCTTAATCCATTGTCTCCGGATTTAGCCATATTTTCAGGGCCCAACATTACCCCACACTAAACGTGTTACCAAAATATTGTGTAACATTATTAAATAAATTGTAATATTATTAATAATGAGTTTATAGAACTCATATTAATAATATAGTTGTAATAATTTTATTATTGGTGAGTTGTGAGAACAACTCACGTAGTTATTTTAGTGTGAGAGATATCCTAGAGATATATTAGGGGATAAGACTGAGAGATTCATGGAGAGAGATATGAGGGATTGAAGATGAGTGTTGACTCCACCTTTGTAGGAGATCAAACTACTATAAATGTAAACTCTATCAATGTAATTGATATCCCAAATGATTTCTAAATTCAATATAATTATTATTCGGTGTTTTTATATAATTGTGCAGTGTTTAACAGTGGTATCAGAGCAGGTTGGATGGAGTTTGTTTGAGCTCTTCTATCTATGGATTTGGAGTCTTTCTCAACTGTTTTCCATTCATGGATCCAACAACGTGCAAATCTCATTATATTGCTATAGAGACTTAAATGACCAAGAAGTCACCTGTGCACAAAAGGCCTGCATGTGTTATTTTAATACTTTTGTTATTCACTCGGTTTGAAATCAAACGTGATATATTTCTATCACCTGTAATTTTTCTAATACGACATCAAATGAATGACTCAATTCCGGCATAGAATCCATCTCAGTGATAATATCTCATCTCTCCATCTCGACTTGAGACATATGTTTTCTCATTATCAGATTCTTACCTGCCGTATCCATGGATTTTACATTGAACTTCCCCCAGTCTCAGGAGAAAAAGCTAACAGTCATATTTTTGTAGTCGTCTGAAAGGCTAGGTGATAGAGGAGTTTTCAAAGGACCATATGCATTGAGATCCATGCCAAATCAGTCCATTGACGTCTCTTTGCAGCATTCGGTCTGTATTAGTCTCTTTTTTTAACTCACCTCCTGTGCATATCAAGATATTCCTGCATTCAACTCGGCGTGCAAATATCTCCCCGAGCTCCTCTCTCAACACATTTTGCATTGGAATGGGCTTCGACACCTGAGAATATTTTGATTCTCAGATACGTGACAGTCTCTTGCTCGTTTGGCCATCCATCTACACATAAACATCCACGTGTGCCTCTTGGTCAAACCGGTACGTAAGAGATTAGTGTAACAAGTAAAGGCCATGCATGTGTGACTTGATGCATAATTGAAGTTGAAACACCATGCAAGTAGTGTAATTATTCTTTTGCTAAGTCTTCAAGTTGTTCATATAAGAGTTTACCGAGTCGATGTGTGTCTTTATAAAGTCATTGTTATTTGTAATATGTTTAGTATATTAATTTTTTCAGTGTCTTGTTTTTAGTGGTAGACTAGTTTTTTAGAGGTCGATTCAATTTCTAATAATAATATTAGAAATTAATTGGTATTGTATTGTATATTGGATTTAGTCTAGTCACTTCTAGTTTGTGGCAATTAAAATTGTTATATTGGGCCATTAGATATAGAAATAGTATTTTGTCAGAAAGAGTGAAATATTTTGTTGTGTCATGTTGTAAACATTGTCATATGTCTTATGGTCAATTTAAAGAGACTATGTTTTAAGAGTCATAGTCAAATTTGTAGTGTCGTTAAGGTCAGTAAGTGTCATGAGTTGAAGTTGAAAGTTTAAAAACAAAATAAAAAATTTCCTTACGGATGCATTTTCGGTGTTACTCACGTCCAATGTTTTTGGAGAATAAGATGAATAATATTGTAGTTCTAATGATATTTTTGATGACTTCAAAGAAGGAAAATATAACTCTGGATTTGGGGCTCCGCCTCTCGACCCCATCTTCTATCGCGACAGAGCGGACCCAGTGGCGCGCCCCGAGACCTTGCAAGGGGCGCGCCTTGACCCCACTGGGGATACCGCTCAAAACCCCGCTTTGGAATTTTAGAACTAAAGTGAAGATTTGTGGGAAGATGCATCAACAAAAGGTGGTGCAAATTTGAGTTTCAAAATCCAATTTTACGAGTAAAGCGGCGTGATTCTTCGGAGGACGAAGGCAACGAGAGGTTAGAGGTCAATCAATGACCTCTTGTCGACCACCAACAATGGGGTTGCGTGAAGCTGTGGTGGAAGTGTGTGTGTGTGTGTACGTGTATTTTATTTTATTCTGATTTTCAAAGACAATTTCGAGTTCTGTTTGAATAAGTGAAATGTTCACATTGAGGGGGGGAACTGGAACATGGTCTCAATGTTCAATTTTCCCTCTATTCAGTTTTATTCGATGTGATGGTTCCTACATGATTCCCTGAAGGAAAGACATAGTGGAAAGATGAAAGCACAAGGAGCGGTAGTATCATGATATTGAGGTTGTTGGTTGTCCTGTAAAACCATCGTTGTTGAGATTGTTGGTTGTCTTGTAAAACCATCCTTTGTTTTAGGTTATTGGTTGTCTTGTAAAACCATCCTTTATTTTAGGTTGTTGGTTGTCTTGTAAAACCATCCTTTGTTTCGAGTTTTGGTTGACCCTACAAAACCATCCAAATCATGAGCATGCATGGCGAAAAACCGGAGAAATAAGTGTGATTGTTGTTTTACATAATGTCAACATTATTGGGAATTAATAATGTTAACAATAGTGGAGTGAATGTTACCAAAATATTGTGTAAAATTATTAAATAAATTGTAATATTATTAATAATGAGTTTATAGAACTCATATTAATAATATAGTTGTAATAATTTTATTATTGGTGAGTTGTGATAAAAACTCACATAGTTATTTTAGTGTGAGACATATCCTAGAGATATATTAGGGATAAGACTCATGGAGAGAGATATAAGGGATTGAAGATGAGTGTTGAATCCAAATTTGTAGGAGATCAAACTACTATAAATGTAAATTCTATCAATGTAATTGATATCCTAAATGATTTTTAAATTTAATATAATAATTATTCGGTGTTTTTATATAATTGTGCAATGTGAAAAAAAAAAACGTGTTATCCATCGTCAGGAAAAATCGGATTTCTTGCGAAGAATAAATAATGTAATGAAATAATGGTATATAACTAGCTTACGCCCAAGAATGAAAGAATACTATCACTATTGAACAAGAATATGGAAGTATTTATTTAGGCCCACTTCAATCTTTCTCCAAGTGTCCACCTCGCTCTGCGACTACTGAAGTAAATCCCTTATGAGTGCGCCAACTTCATCAAAGGTCAATTCCTCACCCTTAGCTTTTAGAGTATCAACAATTTCTCCATCTCACATGAGTTTGCCAAGCACGTCCATCCTTCTTGTGACTTGGGGATATAATTCTTTTACCCTACTTTTAACTTAGGCCCTTAGGTCTTCAATCAATTCTGACCTCCTTTCAACTTCCGTGAGGATATTGTCCCGCTCTTCCTTGTTACCTTTATTCTCCTAAAAATCCTTGAGTGTCTGCCTCATGGGTAAAGCAAACCAAGATACTTGCTACTCTTTCCTTCTCCCCGCAGCTTTTCATAGATAACTTCAACCATGTGCGCAATGGTCTTCACATAGGTAAGGATATCCCGAGTACTTGGTGACAATTTATTCAACCTTCAACTTCTCCTTTGCCTTCTTCTACACTAAGACCTCTTCTGATGACTCCAGTGCAAGTGGTGGCTTCTCCATCGCAATCAATCATGTAAAGTCTTCCAAGAAGTGTAAAACTGACTCGTACTTCTGTTCTAGAGGGGTAAAATCTGGTCACACTAAGATTATGGAATTTGAAATAGTTTCTGCCTTCTTATAGGCCTCGTGCACCCTTGCCTTTTCTTCCCTCAGCTCAAGCTTTAACTGAGCGATGATCAACTACTTGTTTGATCTCCTTATCCCTTGTGATGATATCCACATTCTTTTCCTCCAATTCTTCCTCCAAGGATCTAATTCTGTTATTTCTCCCAAATAGTCTAGCTTCTACCTTAATAGAGATCTTGTTAAACGCATTGCAGCCTATTCATCTCATTAGCGTTGGGAATTTACAATGGGATTCAACTCCTTGGGGTTTTCATTTCAATCAATGAGTCTCGTATTAATCTCAAACTCGGGCTCATCAACATGTGACTTGAAGGTCCATGACATCATATTTCTAGTGCATGTGTATGCACTATCCTTATCAAATGATGAAAAATAGAATAATTATTCTGTGGGCACCGTGCTCTGAAGCACATGTGAAGGAATTTATTCAGATCATTGATATAAGTCATCATGTGCCCTTGTGCCTGTGCTGCACCGATGTGTGTTGTCGTTGGGAAGCTAACTGTCAAACTGGGATCTCAAACCATGCTCTCATACTCCTTCTCCACTTCCCTCATCTCCATTAGAACCTCTTCACGATGTTTTTGACCTTTTGCTCCACCAAGTCTAATGATATATACCACATCCCTCTCCACGGTGTCATCTAGTTGTATTATGTGTCTAGGGGTGGGGTCTTCTACACATTAGTTCCTACTTCCTCCTCACTTCCTCCCATATTCTAAGTTCCTTCCTCATCTCCATGTTGTTCATCATATTCATGTACCTCATATACAGGGGGTTCTTACCTTCTTCGCATTCCTCATGCTCCTCATGCTCCTCCCTGGATCCATCACCCCTCACACTCTTTATCTCATTAGAATCTACACTCTACACCTTCTTCGCCTCTCATTTACTTGACGAATATTCTTCCACAAGTGACTTATCCTCTTCTAGTGAATTTTACTCCATGGGGATCTCTTTCTCCGGAGTAAGTACTAAGACTCTCTTGCACCCGACTCCTGTCAACTACCTTTTATGCCGGTTATGTGATTGGTTCTCTCTTGCTCGATGTAGTTGCCTCCTTTCTCTTTTAACCCCTTTCTTCTTGGAAGGTTACTCTGGGATGGACACTTCATTTTCAATGTAGGTACCCTTCTTGAACTTGGGCCTTAGGTGTACATACACCATTACTATTGTCTTTTCCGTAATTGGGCCGACACTTTGGCCTTAACAAGTGTATTTCATGGGAGACATACTTTTCAACATAGGCCCACTTCATTAGATATACCAATGTTCTTCACAAAGACGATGTTATTGATCCACCTCGGTTAGGTCAAACCTAAGCTTCTTTGCCTCCTTGAATCTATTGACGGTTCTTTGGAAGTATTGTGCGGTGAAGGCGAATGGTAATTTCCACCATGGGATTTTTGACCCATCTAACAAGCTGAATCTTCCTAGGAAGAAGTGATGGTATACAATGAACTCGGCTTCTCCATCTACTAAGGTTGGCATTGTTTGGGGATCCTCCATTCTACCCCAAATACATCACGTAATCATTTATACCATTTCTCCAAGCGTGCCTTATATGCAAATGCAAGATAATTGTGTGTCGCAAGTATAAGCTTAAAACCTCTTCGCAAGTGAAGGGTTCTCATTAGTGTATTCCCGTAAATAGATATCTAGACCATCAAGCACTCCAATCTATGAAAAAACAATGGTGAGGAGGATGTTCAAAAACATGATCTTATCCCTCCACGCGCGACATCTAAGATATATTCCGCGATGAAGGATATGAGGTTGTATATTTTTCCTTCGTGTAATCTTCTTACAAATGTTTAACCACCTCTTATCTACTTTTGTCCATCTCTCCTATACATTCAATTTTGTGAACAAGTGTACTTGCCATCTTCATGATAGGGTTGGTAATCTTACGATATCAAAGTAGTGTGAACCCTTTTGTACTCATATTCTCGTGGAGGTTTAATCCACTTGCTTCCTTATCATCCAAATCATCATCAAGTAGATCCCATGTGCAGGTAATTCTAGTGAACTTGGAGATTAGTTGGCCAGTCAAACACATTATCCTTCCTGTGAAGTAGAAGTAATCTTCGTGCACACGCAATAACAACCACTGATATAGTCTTTTTGGTTTACCAAAAAATGGAAACTCAAAAAGCTATAAGAGCCCAACTTTCTCCAACTTCACCTTTATCGAGTCATCATAAACTAGTTTATCATCCTGGTTCTCTCTCCCATAGGGAAAACAATCCCTAATGTCATTTATTTCTCTATGGCATCTGTTCTATGGTTGTAGTCACTTACGGCCATTATTCAAACATGTGAGACCCATTCCTTTCCCATCACCATGCCATCTAGGTACGCATTTCTGCGTACCACTCTTCATTAAAATTGGTTCTAACAACGGGTTTTCCTGTAAGCTTTCCCTTCTTAGGTGAAGTGTTTGTTCCTTTCCTTGTTGCCATTTTATTTTTCTAACCCTGGTAATTTCTCCTTCCTTTTTAATACTGCTCAATCCCATGGCCTCACTCCTTTGAAATCCTTCAAAAACCTATGCCCTAGCTTTGCAAACCCTAACCTGGAAAAATAATCCTTCCAAAAGATAGCGTAAAACCTTATGGGAATCCACCAAACACTCTCCTCCACACACGCTTGTGTACTTTTTTCCACTCTGGTTCACAAATCTATCGATTTCTTCACTTAGCACGCAAATCTCTGCAACTTCTTTCATAAGGATACCTTAAAATGTGAGAGCTTCTTCAACATAAAAACAAGGTAAAAGAATAACTTTCCCCGACCTTCTATTTATAGGTTTTTATTTTTCCCGCATTTATTTATGTGCCACCTACTAACATACGACCAAATTAAAGTTGAATTTTTCCAATGCTTTTCCCTCAGTGTATTCTGGCCTAGCACTTCTCTTTTGCACCCAAAATTATGTGAAACACCCGCAACCTTCTAGCGCACAAGACTTCATCGATCAAACCCATTTCTTTCCATCACCTACCTCATGTTGTTCTATGATTTTATCCCTATATGTGGTTTTTCTAAATATTTTTGACACCAACTTCCATCTTTAAATACTTCTTCCATGCACGCTCTTCTAAAATCACTTGTCTTTGATTTTCTTCCTTGGGCCACCAATAGACATCACTCCTAGAAATTCCTTCTTACTGTAGATTTTACTGAAACCATTCTTTACACTCTCCATACAACACTAAATTGGATGCATGGTCCTCTAGCACATAAAAACCATTCTAAATAGTAACTGGATACCGATGCAAAATGCACACACAACAAACCAAATCGAAAGAAAAACAAAGTGATGAAGAAAGGAAACACAAGGAAAGGAAATAACATTAAGGGAAATCCTAAGCTAGTTGGTAATACTTCCTTATTAAAAACACACAAAAGACTTATTTATAGTAGGGCTTCAACCTACTCCCATTGAAATGACTAGGTAACATCGTTCCATCCAACGCTTGAAGCTTGCAAGCACCTAAATCCAGTAGATTTTATATCACATACGGTCCCAACCAATGTACCTTGAGCTTCCCAGGATGGCGCATAAACTTAGAATCATATATAAGAACCATCTTCCCAACCTCAAACTTCTTATTTTTAATATGACAATCATTCCATGCCTTTTGTCATGCCTTCTCTATCTTCTGACTCCACCTTGTAATGACATGACTTTCATCTAACTACATAAGTTTATCAATGCGCTCCTCTAATGTTTTTCATAAGCCAATCCTCCTGCGCACGCAATACACATGGATGGTAACATGAATTCCACATGCATAACTGCTTCTGTGCCAAATACCAATTGAAAAGGAGTGGCCTTGTTCAATCAATTATAAGTTGTTTGATACACCCATATCACTACAGATACTTTATCATCCCGTCTCTCCTTACACATCGCAAATCTTAGTCAGTGTATGGCTCAATATTTTCTTAAAGGCCTCAAAGAATCCCATTAGCCCAAGGGTGATTAGGGGTAGTCTTGTGATGGGCCACCATAAATTCTACCAATAGGATTCTAACAGTTTCATTCAAAAAGTGGGTACCCTTGTCACTTGTTAAACTTAATGGGAATCCATACCTGCTAATTATATTCTCCCATAAAAGCTAGATGTCAGTAGCTACCGCACGCCCTTTGTAGGTGCCACCTCCTCCCATATTATAAGATAGTCTATACAAGTGATAATATAATGCGAACCTGTCTCTGCAAGGAAATAGGCCCCACAAAGTCAATTACCCATTTTTAAAATGAGTCTGCACTAAAATAGGCCTTAACAAAATTTCATCTCTTTGACTCGGCTTACCAAGGCACTGAAAATGGTCACATACCTTGCAATACTCGATACAATCCTTATAATTTTTTTCCCACTAAAGACCTGCTAATAGTATTTTATGCATAGTTGCCTCCTAAAATTCCACCATGATCTTCCTCTGTGATTATAGCATGTTCCCATTCCAAGATGCACCGACGCAAAACCTCATCCCAACCCAACTTGTAAAATTCTCTCGCTAATCAAAGATATAGGGCATGATGCGTCAACCAACCGATTTTTCTCTAAGGTCTTCATCCCTTCTAAAATTGTACCCACTCGTAGGAAAACACCGATATCTTCTAAGTCAAAGGAACGCGTTGCTGAACCTAAAAAAATTATGCATCCGACATTGTGTCTTCAATGCTCTACGCGTCCTCACCGAGTTAATCCGTGATAAATGATTAGGTCCTAGAGTACTTTTATCGTGTTTTACTACAACTAAAAATTGAACTCCTAAAACAAAAAAATCCACTCACATATGTGCCCTTGTAAGACAACATTGTTCACCAAGTATTTGAGCACCATATGATCCATGTAGAAAACAAATGGAGTGGCCAATAAGTATTTCCTAAACTTGTGTAGTGCATATATCATAGATAATGCTTCGTGCTCCATCGTTGTATGATTTTTCTCTACTAGGGTTAATTTCCTACTCGTGAAACACAAGGGGTGATCAATAATCCCCTCTCCAGGTTGTGTCAAAACTGATTCTATCGCCATCCCTGAAGCATCAACATGTACATGAAAGGGTTTATCCCAAGACGGAAAACATAAAATAGGTGCAGTAGTAAGTTTTTCCTTCAAGGTGTCAAAAGCCACATGACGTGCCTCTCCCCAATAAAACTTTCTCTTAGGTTTCAAAAAATCTTCCAAGGGTGTAGAAATTTGGGCATATCCTTTGATGAATCTCCTATAGTAGCTCGTGTGTCCCAAAAATCCATGCACCACACTTTGACTAGTAGGCTCCTTTAATCCCAAGATAACAAAAAGTTTTGTAGGATCTACCAGCAAGCGTTATTTGCAAATGATGTGTCCTAACAATGGGCCAAAAGGAGTGGAAAAGACACATTTCTTGATATTGAGAGAGATGCTCAACTGACTGCACCTCTCAAACATTAGCCTTATATTTTCACAATGATCTCTTACTAATCCATACATAGTCTAGTCATCCAAGAAAACTTGCAAAAACTTATGGATGAAGTCTTGAAAGGCCTGCACCACAATGCATGAAAATATAGCATGCACATTCTTCAGTCCAAAAGGCATGACCATATAAGAAAAAATTCCCCATTCTATGGTGAAAGTAGTCCTTTCCTAGTCTTCCTTTACAATTCTCACCTATTGATAACCTAAGAAACCATCTGTAAAAGAATAAATTTCTTTCCCTCTTACACCTTCTAAAAAGTTTTTAGTTAATGGGATCGGAAAGGATCTATGACACATGCAGCATTCAAATATCTATTGTTAACACATATTATTATCCTCCCATCCTTCTTAATATTGATGACCATGGGACTCACCCACTCAGATTCTTCAATATCCTTAACGATGTCAGAATCTACCATCTTATCAATCTCCTCCTTAACCTTCACGCGCAAGTTCGGGTTGATTCTATATGACAGTTTTTGGAAAGGGCACAAACCTTCTTTTAGATTGATTCACATCTCTCCTAATGAATTATGAACACCTTTTAGCTCATGGTACCCACGCGGGAACAAATCCTAAAAATTGTGCAAAGAGCTCCACCACTTTCGAGACCTCCTAGTCCATCCAGTAATCTCAAATGACATCTTCCTTTGGTTTTACATCGGTACCAATGTTCACCTTCTTCATTCTCAAGGATTTATGATAGGTGCGCGCTCTCTCATCTACTGTATCCAATAATTTTCACGTCCCTTCTGTATGTACAACATCCAAATCTTAAGTTTCTTAACCATCTACCAAGTACACCAACTTACCCTTCTCATTTTCCAGACATGTGTGCTCAAGCTTTACTTCCTCAGCTTCTTCCTCTATAAGGAGAACAATCAACTCGTGGTCTCACAAAGTGCTTCCAAAATTCGATCATCATCCATGGAAATATCTTCTAAGGTAAAGGCGCTTAACCACATGTAACACCTCATTCACCAACAACTTAGAAGATTGAGACTCAAAGGTCTGGATAATATCCATCGTTAGCTCTTTTCAGGTTCCTATCTATCTCCACAACTCCTAATGAATATACCATGCACACACACAACCTTGTAAAGTGGAGTAGAACTTATGCACCAGGTGAAAAATATTCTAAACCTTCCATCCAAGCCTTCTCACACCTCTTAACATGGCACGAGGTGTTTCCCTTCTCATCATAATCACAAATTGTAGTTGGTGCATTACTTCATAGAAACCTAACAGAGAGTGTGATCCTTACTTCACATCACTCTAGAAGGTTGTCTCAATGGGTCACCCACCAGCGCATTTCCATCCTGTGTAAGGTATATGTAAGCATGTTCCTTCTCTCAACTTGACATGTCCACTGAGTCTCCATTTCTCGTAGAAAAACATCATTATTTCCCTCCCTAGTATACTGTGGCAACTGCCTTCCTCCCAAGCACCTAACTGAGTGCACTATGATATTTCATGTATTAGTCTCCTTAATATTCCTTCTAACCAACTTGTAGGTCCCATGCGCCCAATTATCACATGCCACACTAGTGGTATCACTTATAGACTAGAGCATATTCCCATTGAAAAACTCCTTATCTTAATGGATGGATAATTTCTGGGTCCCCCGATTGTACGCACATATATTCGGTCTAGATCCTTCTCCTAAGGTCTCCACATAAGGTAACGATCTTCCATCTACTAGTGGAATAATCACATGCTCCTTCTTGTTTTCAAATATAATGTACCCCTTATTTAAATACAAGTCTGCGCTTTATTGGGAAGTTGTGCCTTCAAAGTGAGCTCTAGAACCTCAAAATCCCCAGTAAATTTTTCCCCTTGAATAGTTATGGATGCATCCTTCAACACTGATGGGCATAGCCTTTGTTTTATTAGCCATGTACAACACATTTGAGGAAGGTTGCAATGGGGGCCTTCCCATCTGATTATATGCATCTAAAGTAAGAACATTTACTTATGTGCCGTTGTCAATCGAATGTTACTCAAGAGCCAACCATTAACAACTACATTTAGTATGATCTCTTTATCATAATAAATACTATGCAGAGGCAAAGTTAGCATGTAAGACTTGCTTCTCATGCTCTCCTTCAGCGTGCATCACTTTTTCTCTCAGCCATTCTCCAAATAGAGGAATAATGTTCTCCCGGAGCAACATCCAACATAATTATCTAAACTCATCCCTATACACCCGAGGAACCTCATCACTCTTATTCTATTTCAACTTCTATGATTGCTCCTTTAGACACTAAAATTCTCCTTGCAAAATCCTAATCACTTCCATGGTTTCTTGGTACACCTCCTTCCGATGGCCCTGGATCGGGGTGCTTCCCATTTAGTACCTCGTCTCTTGTAAAGAGCGGTCTTTTCTTTGGCACTTCCTTTGTGCATGTAGCCTCAAAGCATGAGTAGTTACAAAAATAGGCTCTAACTTGGGGTTGAGCGCTACTCTGTAGAATCCACTTTGGATCATCTCTCTTGAGACTCACCATCCCAACACCTTTGTCCTTCTTCTAGTTCTTGCTCAGATGGTCATACAACTCCAGGAATTCTTCATACTTATGATTCTTCCCATATGGTATAAAGTCTAGAGACTCGCACTTGTAATGCTTAGTAGATCCAAAATTGTAACAAGTCCCATGAGGGAACTCGCTTCTTCCTCCCTGGATACTATGGACTTTGAAGCCTCCACAAAAACCTCTTCCTCAACTTCCACCATCCATGCGCCCTTCATTCTTCTATTTTTTGTTTTTAGAACCAATTTCAACACTAGTTTTTCATACACCAATATCAATGGCATCATGTATATGATCTATCGTGTGTAGTCCTTCGTTTCATGAGTAGAGGACATGTAAATCTTACAATAAGAAGACACATTTTTACGCAATGCACACTGTAACAAAGGGCATATTCTTGGGTCATAATCTCCATGAAAAATATCAAAATCCAAAGAGATGTTGCGTAATGAACTCTGAGGGAAACTATCCTTTGTGTGTCCTTCCACTTCACAATTCTGCACCAAAGTCCACTACGTGTCTCATGGGCTGAATTCATAGACAGTTTCACCAACTGCTTCACCATGGTAGCAATCTGAGCCTCCATAAAGGGAATCACTCCGGTCAACACTTCCAATGGCCTTAGTGTGTAAGGAAGCCTCTAAGGCCTCATGTGGGTCCATGAAAGTTTTATGAGAAAGTTCTCGTCCGAAGGGTGTGATCAGGCCTCCAACGAACCATTGAGCATGTTGAGACAAGTGAACAAGAGAGTCTTGAAACACGCTTCATACTCCCGCACACTCTCTGCCATACCTTGTTGGATTTCCTTCAACACGTTGATGCTCTTTTTCTCAAACTCTGGAATGTGAAACTCCACCAAGAAGGCATCACATAGTGTGGTGTAGTCCACCACCGTCTCGATGTGGGTCATGTTAGGAATTTATAAATATTATTGTGAACATTAGAGTTGTGTGAGTTATATTTATATTAGATAAATATAATGGGAGAGATTTAGGGAATAACAACTCACGTATATGTGATTGTTTGTAAGAGAAATAATAGGGATTATAAGAGAGGATCATGGAGAGATAAGATGAGTTGTTGATAGGATTTGACTCCACCATTGTAGGGAGAAAATCCTTATAAATAATTGTAATCTCTCACTTATAATATATCCTGGATGATTTCTAAATTCAATATTATATTCAAGTTTTTTCAATGTAATTGTGCAAAGTCCAACAAAGTCATACTTATGATACTAGTTATACATGTGCCCCTACAATGAGGTTGCAAACTAGTTTTCCTTCCACTTCGTAGTGATCCCCTTCGTGTACTATAGTAATTCACATTTATGAACATGCTCCTCCGCATCCTCAATACCCTTGTAATATAGAAAATGTAAAGACATCTTGTAGAACACCTGCGGAGGTGGTTGGGGCCCTTGTATACTAGATCCAAGACCTCGATTCCCTTCGTATTTCATCCACCACCAAAACCACTAGATTTGCTAGATCCTATCCATATGGAACCACTAGATCCTCCTTCCGTAGCAGGTAAGGGGCCTAAAGAAGCTTTGCTCTACGTCCCCATTATTACATTGAATCGAACACCAATAGATGCAGTGACGTTGAACCACTTCTAGATGTGATTCCCGACTTTGCATACCCACACTTTACCAAAATTTTGTGCCATATAATATGCCTCCAAACATAAGAAATGATTGTGTGGCCATAGATGAACTAAATGGAAAATTATATCTGCGAGGTATCATCTGACTACCGAGACCAATACCAACTAGATTAACAATACTTATCTCAGTAACTAAAACACTAAGCGCAAGGGTCGAGTGGCTATGTGGATCAAGATGCGTGCATATGGCTCTTCTCCTTACTTCACACGACGATTTCTCTCTAGAAGCTTAAGGAGTTTTTGATGTGAAATAACAAACCCCGAAGGTCTACAAATCAAAATCTAAGACTCTCAGTGTGATAGCATAACATTGAGCTTTTCCCAAAGTGTGGGACTTTGTAAATGGGAAAAAACTCTCCAGATTAAGGTTGGTTCTTTTTCCTCTGTTCAAGTGCATGTATTCATATTACGAGAGGATCTATCTAAAATATATTCTAATATCTCCCAAGGGACCAAGGTTAAGAAATTTGCAAAAAGAATGAAATCTAAGGTAACTGGAGGTGATGCACCAAAGGAATGATAAAATTTACTTTGTTGTTAAACACAGACCATAAAAAGTAATACGACCCACATGCATAGATTAACTAAACTGCAATGAAAAGATCAGATGAATGCAATGAATCACAAGAAAGGGGTGAAAATCATCCAAAAACATGTATTATTGCTCCATAGGTTGATACAGATCATTACAATGGCCAAGAGGCAAAAAAATCACATTATAGTTTTTTTATGAAACGTTTGAAAACTTCACAAATTCGCTACAAAATAGAGAAAAAGGGGGAATACAGGTAAAGACGTCCAACGCTTACAATGAATCAAGCCCTTCCATTTATAGATGAAGCGAGGAGAGAGAAGGAGAAAAGGGGAAAATCTTATTTTAAAACTCAACCACTAGCCATTAACGCCCTCAAATCCGCTGCAACTCCGTCAAATCAATTTTTTCATGATGCCTTGCATCTGGAGAAGAAAAAATGGTGGGTCAAATCTAACGTGGCTCTCAAAGCAATCTGATCTTAGATTAATGGTGTGAAATATGTTTTTAGGGTTTATCCCCATCAAATCCAGTTGATTCTTCATCCTTGGCATGTGGGAGAAGGAAAAAATGGTGGATTGAACAAAATCTGACTGCTTTTGAAGCAATGGATATACATTAATGTCGTGAAAGACATTTTTAGGTTTTTACCCATCAAATCTTGCTAAAAATGATTTTTTATACTTCCAATGCGTATAAGAGATCGAGATCTTTCCAAAAAGTCTTCTTTTGCCCAAATCTGATCTTCGAGTCGAAAGATATGCTCCTCTAAAGATCTGCAACGAAATTAGGTTAAAAATGGTGAAAAAATCATATTTGAAAACAGTCCACGGGCCCAAAATTGACTTTTACACTTTTTGCAAAAATGCAAAAATCCCAAAAACCTTTACAACACTTGCAGCCATAAATGACACGTATGCATAACTTTATTGGGCCTAAAATTCATTTTGTGCCATTCATAAAAATTTCAAAGTTTAAAAGTTCTCCATGAAGTCCGGAGGCATGAAATTCACTTTTGCCCATTTGCTTCATGGGATCAAAATTTATTTTTGTCTTTTGCGCAAAAATTGCAAAAATCACAAATCCTCCCGCATCTCCACACACCCGCATTCTTCATATTCCTTACACAAAAGTGTACCTTGGGGTTCAAAGTTACAAATTACGTTTTTACACAAAAATGCTAAAGTGCCAAAAATCTCCTTAGGCCTCGCAGCCCCGCTACTTCACTTTTGCATCCGGACTGAAAAAACCTTCCTCGGGATCATAGGACCGTGCCTTTAAACTGCGCGCATTTGCAAAGTTACAACAATTTACAAGTTCCTCCGATGGCCCATTTCCTCACAGATGGAAAAATCTCGACATGTGGCTTCTTCAAGGCGTTGGTAGAGATGCGGCTCATTCTAAACCTTTAAGATTTTTAAAATAAAATCCAAAAAACTTAAGTGCCTCCGATGACCCGCTTTGATGCTTTCACTGCAATCGCTACGTGTCCCTTTTGAGACTTAGGCATTTTTCTCTTTATTTCTTTTCTCATGGGCTCGCAGCCCGCAAATGTAACTTGTACCTTTTAGCCAAAAAGTGCAAAGTGCGAAGTATCTTCATAGCCCCGTGGCTTCGTAATTATACTTAGGATAAATTTCCTCGCTCGGCCCATTGATCAAAATTAGAATTTGTACCACTTGCACAAAAATTCTAAGTGCCAAAATTTCCTCTACGGCTCCACAAATGTGCAATCTTCCCTTAGAAAAAGAAACCTTGCCAGGGCCACGAGCCGGCAATTGAAACTTGTGTATTTTAGCCAAAATTCCTAAGCACCATAATATCTCTCGTAGCCCCACCGATCCACCATTTCCTTTGGCAAAAATTCTTCCCTGTGCTCGCCCACCCGATTTGGGCAAAAAAATCCCTCTAAGGCCCACCGACCCGTAGTAGCTTTCAAAATACTTGGAGTTAGAAGGACTTCTTTACCTTTCGGAAAGGGGAAGAAATTTCCCATCTGATGAAGCTATTTTCAGAAACCCTTGCTTGAGTGCTTGAAATATGCAAAAATCAAATTGAAGCACAAGAAGGGGAAAAGTGGGTTACTTGACCAAAAATAAGTATGAGCTTATTTTGGTCAATAAGAGTTTCTCTCCCGCACTTACCAAGATGGGGTAACACAAACCGCCCGATCCCGCGCCTCCACACAAACCTCAAATCTTTCACACAACGTCTACCTCCATATGTCCATCTCTCCTACAACTCAGCGTTGTCTCTCCAACTCCCTTTCATAAGCTTCAATGTACTTGAGCCACCTCTCATCTCTCTCTATTTCTACCATAAGATCCGCCATCTCTATCCACATCATCTTCCACACCCAAAGGCCTAATGAGAGTTTATCCATCCATAAAGTGAACACTTCCAAACTCAAAGTGATGATCAAGATCTTCATGGCTAATGGAAAAACATGCAAGAACAATCCTTTGGGATCTCTCAAGAACTCCAACTCATTAATCTCCAGGCAAGAATATGTAGAGATCACATATTCCAACATATAAATGGTCAACACACCTTTCCACCAGAGTTGATCAACAACACAAAGTCTAGGTCAGATCCACATCACGCACCTCGCCGATACTCCTCCTTGGTCCAAATACGAGGTTTATAGTACCAAATCTTCCTTGAAGCATATGTAGATAGAAATTTATACAAATCTACTAGGAAACAACATAAAAACGTCTCATAGAACTCATGGTACAATTTCTCTTCCACCTATTTACGTGCATCAAAGTTAGATATAGTATTGAACCTCTTCGAAAAAAATGCATCCTCTCGTAATTTTAAGCCAAGATTCAACATTGTCCAAGGTCAAGTTCTCTATCATTACACACCATTCTCACAACAACTTCAAAAGAGTTCCCGGTGATGGAACCAAGATGTAGTCAATTTTATTTACCCTAAACCCCTTCTAAAACCCCAAGTGCACCAGCCTATCACCCAACTTGAGTTGGGCGCTCATCCAAGGCACGCGCGAGTTCTGATCCTCGTTTTATGTGAGATTTGTGAGAATGCTTCGCCATTAATGGAGGAATGGTTACTGAAGCATAAATACATGCATTCATCATACTAGAGAGGTGTAGAAACTAGTTTCAAGCACAAATACATCATGAAATAAACATAAACACTGCAATAGTATGAATGAACCAGATCTAAACCATAAATAATATGGAACATATTAGGGTTTGAACCCATGAACACAAATATGCAGAACTATCCATCATATTCATTGATCCATACTGTTTACAATATCTAGATTATAATAAAAGGGTCATAACAGAATGAATATATCAAGATATAGTATCCCAACAATACAAAATGACTAAAACAAATATTTCAAGCCTAAGCCTCTGCTATATACTTAGAATACCGCATATCCCACATTACAGATCCTAAGCTAGATCGAATATGTTTATGCCCCCTACATTCACATAACCCTATAACACGCAACATTCTTGCAACACTTCGTTACTCTAACCTCTGCCTCTATTTTGGACCCAAGAACTCCTATAAATAGGATTTGGATCCTTCCTTTTCCTCCATAGCCAAGAGCACATCGAATTCTAGGTGGAAATGTGGTCCTCCATGATTGATTACTTTATGCCACCTTCCAAAACTCATACTTAGCCTCCACTAATCATAATGATCATGTCTATGTAATATTACTTTCATGGAATATTATTTTATTGAGCTCCAAGACTCCAGCTGTAACCTTATCCATTCATCATGCCTGTTTGGGTCTTCACGTGTTTTCCATGTAAGATCATATCCATAAAAATAGATAAGTCTTTAAACCTTATCCTACCTCCGCACGCCAACCTTTCATGTTCCATGTCTGATTTATCCTTGTATTATTTGAATTTCCTGTGCACACTCATGTTTCCCCCGCGTGCTCTTCCTCGCGCGCCTTCTCTATTTCATCCCCACGTTTGATCCATTATCTCCATTTCTTAGCCATATTTTCGGGGCCCAACAAAGCGTGAAGACCTAAGAACCACAGTCTAGAAAAACAATCAAACTTCCTTTTTAACACAATGCACAATAGAAATAAACCCTGCAAAGTGGAGAAACATGTGCATAACATACCTACAAGTAAATGAAGAGGAAATAAAATGTAATAAAACACCATCTATGGTAGAAAATAGCCACAAAACATGAATTTTATTTCCTCAAGTAGATGTAAAAATCATTATAATGGAGGAAAAAGATATAAAAAATGTTACAAAATCACAATCTAAGGCATGTCACTCAAGAAAACTTGTGAAACACCTTGAAATGATCCTCTAATATTCCAAGAGTATCTAACCTTTATAAATGAGCATCATTTTACAATATATAGAAAATGGGAAAGAGAGGAGGGAAAAGAGAGGGAAACTCAAATTTCCACTTTTAACCACCCACAACATGCATTTAATGTATGAAATAGACATGGGTATACTGCCAAGGCCATTCCCCATGATAATTTTCTTGTAGGAGAAGGAATGGGCACCATACCTCCTCAAATGTGGTTGTTGAGCTACCTGGAAGTATATCTTTTAATTATGGTAATGTTTTCATATTTTACACCTATTTAACCTCACCTAATTTAATATTTCTAGTTTCCATGTTGTAGTACATGATGAGATATTTCCAACGGTACTAAGTTTGTGAAATTTAGAGTTACATGGAAAATATTATGGTCCTTAGAAGTTCTAGATCTCGTAAGGGTCGCAATAGGGTTGCACGTGGGCTCCAACAATCCACATTAATAATTTTGTTCTAGGTGCAAAAATATCGGGAAAATCTGATCAAGGAATTGAAGAAATGGGAGAACAGTTCCATTTTTTCTCATGAGACCTGACTTAACCGATTCACCACAGGTCTATGTTTCACTTTATTACTCCTTCCACTTAGTCAATGACTTCTGTCCATGTGGTGAGCTAAAGCCCTCACGAAACTATTCCATCGGTGTTCAAAAATCCTTATTCATCGAAACTACTACCCGAATTCCTCCGCCACCCCCATGTGGTGGATAAGTAAAACAAGGTTTAGGAGGCCCATGGAACAAAAATCTCGAATTAAGCGCTTTGAAAACCCTCAATGCAGATGATGCGACAATGTAGGCAACATGAGGAGCAAAGGAATTGTTATGTTTGTGGAGCCTATTTTCATGTTAGAGTGTGGTACACCTTCTATGTGTTACACTCGGGTATTTTTTTGCGGTGGTCCCGCTTTCATGGTGAGCGGGTTAGGGGGTTCAGGCTTTGTAGAAACCACCTCTTCAAATACCCATAGGTTTATGGGACAGCTTTTGGTTTTTGCCCGTTGTTTTGATACCCATGGTTTTGTATCAAACTGTTTAAGTAATTGTCTATTTATATGGTCTTGTGTATATGATAGATAGACAAGCAAATGTATTAGAGATATGTTTTGAATTGGTGTGAATTCTCAGAGAGTTTTTTAGCATAGCTCCAAATGGATATGGGTATTGTATTGAGATAGTGGAAGCTTGTAATAAAATCGAGCAAGTGATTCTTGGTGGACGTAGCCTAAATTGGGTGAACCACGTTAAATCTTGTCTCTCTGTGTTATGTTATTTATTCTGCACTTTTATTTGAGATCTGTAATATTTTCTGCATATTAGTTTCTACTGTTGCGATTCTATAAGGGATTATTCCGCATATTTTATCTCTTATTTCCTAACAATTGGTATCAGAGCCTAGTTTGGTTTGTTGAAGTGTTGAATCGCAGGGAAAGTTTTTAGCTTGAGTGGGAGCTATGGCAGATGATGGAAGATCTAGGGTTGATAAATTCAACGGGCAGAATTTTAGTCTTTGGAAGATGCAGATGGAAGATTACCTTTATCAGAAGGATCTTTATACTCCGCTATCTAAGAAGGTGAACAAACCCTCGAGTATGATAGATGCGGAATGGGATTTGTTGGATCGAAAGGCACTTGGAACGATCCGGTTGTGTCTTGCATCTTCAGTATTATTTAATGTTTCAAAGGAAAAGACTACAAAAGAACTAATGGATGCATTAGGGAAGTTGTATGAAAAACCCTCTACCTCTAACAAGATATTTTTAATGAAAAATTTGTTTAATATGAAGATGTCTGAGAATAGTTCAGTAGTAGATCATTTAAATGATTTCAATACGGTTGTGAATATGCTAGCTTCGGTTACAATAGAATTTGATGAAGAAGTTAGGGCTTTATTAATTATGTGCTCTTTACCTGAGAGTTGGAATAGCCTGGTAATGGTGGTAAGTAACTCGGTTCCAAATAACTCAAAGTTGAAGTTTGAGGATGTTGTAGGGGTGATTCTAAGCGAGGAAATGCGAAGAAAAAGCTCCGGGAATCTTCTACTTCAAGGAATGCTTTGACAATGGAAACTAGAGGAGACAGAGAAGAATAGAGGAAACCGTGGAAAATCGAAAGATCGGCAAGGTCAAAATCCAAGAACAAGATTGTATGCTGGAATTGTGGAAAGTCTGGGCATGCAAAGAAGGACTGTTGGGAGCTTCGGGATAAGAAGAAACAACAGGAAGAAAACAAGGAGGAAAATGTGGCATCGGGTAATGTATGCCAGGATGCTTTGATTCTTTCTTTGCATAATATTATTGAATCTTGGGTTTTAGATTCAGGGGCTTCTTTTCATGCTACTCCACATAGGCATTATTTTGTTGATTATGTTCAAGGGGATTTTGGGCATGTTTTTCTTGGTGATGATGAGCCTTGCAATATAGTTGGAAAAGGTTTTGTTTAGGTTAAGATGCAGAATGGGAATACATGGCTATTGAAGGATGTCAGACATGTGCCTACATTAAGGAGAAATTTGATATCGGCGGGGCAATTGGGAAGTGATGGTTGTACTGTGATATTTACAACTAACTCTTGGAAGGTTACCAAGGGTGCTCTTGTGGTGGCAAGAGGTAAGAAGGTTGGAACCTTGTATTTAACCACTGATAGTACTAATGATTGTAATCTTGTGGCTTTAGATGCAGATACAACATTATGGCACTATAGGCTTGGTCATATGAGCCATAAGGGCATGGACATCATAAAGAAGAATTTTCCTGGATATACAAAAATAGGTTTGGATTTACTGTGAGAACTGCATATATGGGAAACAAAAGCGAGTAAGGTTTCTCAAGGTTGGACCTACGAAGAAAGAGAGTAAGTTAGAGCTGGTACATTCTGATGTGTGGGGGTCGGCTCAGGTATCATCTCTTGGGGGTTTAAGTTATTATGTTACTTTTATTGATGATGCAACAAGGAAATTTTGGGTTTATTGTATTAGAAACAAATATGATGTATTTGATACTTTTGTTAAATGGAAAGCCTTGGTAGAGAATGAAACAGTCTTAAGTTAAAATGTCTCAGGTCAGATAATGGAGGGGAGTATTGCAACAATGAATTTGATGATTATTGTTCTAAGAATGGAATCCACGCAGGAAAAAGATGGTTCCAGAACCCCGCAGCAGAATGGGGTGTCAGAAAGGATGAACAGAACAATAATGGAACGTGCTAGGAGCATGAGGATACATACAGACTACCTCTTTATTTTTGGGCAGAAGTGGTGAGCACAGCTGTGTACTTGATAAATAGAGGACCCTCAAGTGCCTTGGATGGAGGCATACCCGAGGAGGCTTGGTACGGTAAGAAAGTTGATTATTCATTTCTTAGAGTCTTTGGATGTGAGGTGTTTGTTCATATAGAGAAGGATGATAGGACCAAGCTAGAGGCTAAATCAAAAAATATACTTTCATTGGTTATGGTGGTGATGACTTTGGATATAAATGTTGGAGTATTAAGGACAAGAAAATCATTCGATCTAGGGATGTGGTATTTAATGAGAAACTCATGTATAAGCAAAGAGTTGCAGAAAAATATGGAAGAATCCAAGAAAGAATATGTAGTGGTAGAGAATCTTCTGATGGGAAAGTGACACATGAATCGGTTCAGAACCCTCAACAAGAACCCCAAACTCCTATATTGAGGAGGTCTTCTAGGGTAAGAAGAGAACCTAACATTTTTCTCCTTCTCTTTATTATTTATTACTCACGATAGTGGACAGCCGTAGAGAGCTTTGATGAAGCAATGCAGTAGATGTCAGAAGAAGTGGGAGCAAGCCATGGATGAGGAGCATCAAGCTCTCATGGAGAACCGTGACATGGGATTTGGTGAAGCTACCCAAGGAAAAGAGCATTACAGTAACAAGTGGGTGTTCGAGTCAAAGACGAAGGAGGAAAGAAAAGATATAAGGCCCGTTGGTGATCAAGGGTTTGCATGAAAACAAGGTATAGATTTTGATGAGATTTTTTTCTCCGTAGTAAAAATGACTTCTATTAGAATTGTTCTACGAATAGTTGCAGCAGAAGACTTGCACTTAGAACAGCTTGATGTAAAGATTGCATTTCTCCATGTTGATTTGGAGGATGAACTATATATGCAGCAACCAGAGAGCTATGAGGTCAAAGGAAAAGAGGAGATGGTGTGCAAACCGAAGAAGAGCTTGTATGGCCTCAAACAAGCTCCACATCAATGGTATAAGAAGTTTGATAGCTTCATGATAGATCAAGGTTATATCGAGATGTCATTCTAACCATTGTTTGTATACAAAGAAATTTGAGGATAGAAGTTATATTATCCTGTGTTTGTATGTTGATGACATGTTGGTTGCAGTAAAAACATGCAGGAAATCAAAGTACTCAAGAAGCAAATAAGTGAATCCTTTGCTATGAAGGATTTGGGGTAGCCAAGCAAATCCTTAGTATGAGGATATCTCAGATAGGAAGGAACGGAAGTTGGCTTTATCTCGAAGAGTACATTAATAAGGTCTTGAGAGGCTTGATATGCAGGATGCTAAACCAGGTTGGGACTCCTTTGGCAAGCCACTTCAAGTTATCAAAGGAGCAAGTGTCCCAAGACAGAGCAGAAAGAAACCAGATGTCCAAGGTACCTTATTCATCAAGATTTGGCGCTTTGATGTATGTTATGGTGTGCATTAGGCCTGATGTTGCCCATGCAATGGGAGCCGTGAGTAGATTTATGAGTGATCCGGTAAAGAGCATCGGTGTAAGTAGTAAAGTGGATCCTTCGGTATTTGAGAGGGACCATGGGGACAGCTTTGTGCTACAAGGATCGACACCACTTTACGTAGTTATGTAGATTCGTATACATGGCTAGAGATATAGATAGCAGGAGGAGCAGAACAGGTTATATTTACACTATAGGTGGGATAATAGTGAGCTGGATTTCATGACTACAGAAGCTGGTGGCTTTGTCAACCACGGAGGCTGAGTATGTTGCTGCCACAGAGGCAAACAAAGAGATGATTTGGTTACAACAATTGCTTGAGGATTTGGGGCATAAGTAGGAGGAATGTAAGTTGTATATAGTGATACTCGTGAGTGTTATACACTTGGCTAAGAACTCTACTTTCCACTCTAGGACAAAGCATATACAAATTGAGATATCACTTCATCAGGACAACTTTGGAGGAAGATAAGTTGAAGTTGGAGAAGATTCATACCAGTTAGAATCATGTAGACATGATGACCAAAGTGGTCACAAGGGATAAACTAAAGCTATGTTCAGCTTTGGTTGGCCTTCGCGGATGACAATGAAGGGTTGAGAAGCTTGCTCAGTGGAAATCACCTCCAGTGGGAGATTGTTATGTTTGTGGAGCCTATTTTCATGTTAGAGTGTGGTACACCTTCTATGTGTTACACTTGGGTATTTTTACGGCGGTCCCGCTCGTCGATGAGCGGGTCAGGGGTTCGGGGTCAAGCCCCCGATCGGTGGGATTCGGGCGAAGCCCCCGAAGCAAATTTTCATGGGTGGTTTATTAACCCATGGGTAATGGGTAACCATTATGGGCTGTTTTTGGGCCCATGGTTTTTCGGTACCCATTGTTTTGTAAAACCGCCTCTTCGGCTACCCATAGGTTTATGGGACAGTTTTAGTTTTTGCCCATTGTTTTGATACCCACGGTTTTGTATCAAACTGCTTAAGCAATTGTCTATTTATATGGTCTTATGCATATGATAGATAGACAAGCAAATGTATTGTAGATGTGTTTTGAATTCGGGTGTGAATTCTGTAGAGTTTTTTGAGCATAGCTCCAAACGGATCTCGAGTATTGTATTGAGAGAGTGGAGGTCTTGTAATAAAGTGATTCTTGGTGGACGTAGCCCAAATTGGGTGAACCACATTAAATCTTGTCTCTCTGTGTTGTGTTATTTATTCTGCACTTTTATTTGAGATCTGTAATATTTTCTGCATATTAGTTTCTACTGCTATGATTCTCGTAAGGGATTATTCCACATATTTTCTCTCTTATTTCCTAACAGAATTATTCCTTCTAATCGTGTCAAGCCCGATTTAGCTTTCGATTTTTACCCAAAAGACCATTTTCAATACTTTTTTTTTTGGCCTAGAAATGAGGGGCTAGGAAAGGAGGAAAGGAATGTGTCAGCACTCATTTTATCTAAATTTCATCAATTTCCTTGTCAAAGTTCAAGATAGATTCACAAGTTATCAAAATAATCCATGAAGGATTATTTTGGATAACAAATTCTTATCTTGCTAAGGCTCTTTTAACACATGCTCCTACACTATCATGTTCTCCTTTTCCATGTCTGACTTCAGTGTAATTACAAAAATGTTGAATGCTTCTTATCCTATGCATCCCGTTAAATCAGAGAACATTCACGTATTCTTGAATTGTGATGTATAATTATATGACCTTATGATGTGTTTATCAAATAAGATGTTTATGTTATTTATATTTCCATAGAAGATATTGAAATAACGTTACACAAACTCTGATGAATATGCATGATCATCACTAATATAGAAATGGTAATCACTCAAAATATTTATGTCTTCCTCTATGTTGTTGAGAGCATGAGTGAACACTATATGCACAAATATGGAAACCTGAAAAGAGTTCTAGTATTGCAATTACACTTCATTTTGTAGATGTAGATTATAGTTCTCTGCAAAATCAACTAACACAATGGTACCAAGAGTAAATGTGTCCTTGCATAACCTGAATTTTTCATCTAACCATCGATCTTTGCGTGTATGTCATGCATACTCATACACTAATTTCTCTCAAAATATAGTCATAAAATCTGATACACTTATTTCTTTACTCACTAATTCACACTTCTTGGATTCTTTACCATCTTTTGAAGTGTATGCCCCTAATTTGTATTTTCTAAAACTAACTAGTTAATTTCAAATTACATGTGTATTCTCCGAGTGTATACATCTTTGAAAACATTGCAAACCACCACAACTATCACAAGTTCCTTTTAAACATGATTTCTTATAAAAATTATCCTTCTTCTCTTGTACAAAAACACTTGAGATGAAATCTCTTGCTGATTTAGGTGGAACATTTATCATACACTCCTACAAAATATTCTCGGTATACAGATTAACACATATGTGCCGGAAAATATCATAATGCATAGCAAATTCACCATGGATCCTACAACAAGTAGTCCGTTAGTGATTTATTTTAACATTTTTTTTCCATTTCAAAATACCTTTCAATAATTTGTATTTCGGGATGAGTCTCTTTAAAATTATTAAAAAATTATGTTTGTGTCATATCCAAAAAAATTTAGGATGTGATTCACGGTCTCGAGAACCAATTCTTCTTTTTAAAACGTCTCTTTCATTATGTGAAACCCTTGTATTATTTTTCCAAAATTATATTTTTTTTGATTTTAAGTCTTCAACTATGTCTTTTTCTTTTCATGGAAGTCTACCAGAGAATGCCCATAATTCATTGTTATTTGTATCTTCAATTCTTTCATGATGCCCGAGAGCTTTTAATAGTGTTTTCCTACTTATTTTTAGTGCACTACTTGTTTTTTAATTAAAAAAGTTTTTTTTGTTTCTTTACTTACTATAGTTGATGTAATAACACGTCGAGTAGTATTACTATCTTTGGTACATGATGTTGGACCTATTGATTGGTATGCATTCATTAGATTTTTTATAATAGATTTTTAATTGTTGGTCTTAAATGTTCTTAGACCAAGGGTCTTCATAGTAGGTCTATAATTAATATTTTTCATCATTTCATAAAACAATTGATATCTTCTTGTTTCATTTAAGTAATTAAAAAATATTTTCCATATTTGATTTGTTTTTCGTCTATAAGTACATTGGCTAATCTTATTAGTCATTGGGTTTAAAATATTTTCATCAATCTCAAGAAAAAGTTTGGTTGTTTTATTTGAAATTTTAATAGGGGATTTCAATGGAAATGAAATTGTTGAATATCATATAAACATTGTTGATTTTCTATTTGTTTTTCATCTTCATAATTTGGTAAAGAGTGTGTGTTTTCAATAGGTTGGTCATTTGATGTAACATCTATGTTTAAATTTGGCATTGCATCATCATTCATTGAATATTCATTATTTATTGATTCAATTGGTGTTTGAGGATATGTTGCACCATCAATTTAATTTGGAAGAGATGACATGCCTTCATCTCCTTACGTTGATTACTTTTTTTCACATATTTTTCGCATTCACTCCCTTGTTTTCTTTTTTTTTTTCTTTCTTAGCTTTGTAGGATGATATATTGTCTTTGGAAACATCTTAAATCTCTAGTAAAGATGTGTTCAATTTTATTTTTTTCACGCCCTTTTTTCATCTACCCTTGGTTTTTCTAATTGCTCGAGTGTTTTCCTTCATGGTCTCCTCCCCATAATTCTCATATATATTTATCACCACAAGATAATTGACAAAAATGTTAATGAGTGTTAGGAATATAAGAAACAATACAAACACACTCATATCTCAAACAATGCTTAAATATTTCATAAAACAATCTCTATATAAGATAAAATAAAAAAATTGTCAATAAGAATCAAAAAGTGCAGGAATATGTAGCATTTTACAGATAACCCGTGACTAGTGGGACCAAAATCATGAGTTTTTTTTTTTTGTTTTTTTGTGTTTATATTTTAGTTTTAAACACATTATAACTCGCTCACATTATAACGCAAGCGCATTTCATCTTATTTGGGTTTGGAATTCCCAATCCATAGGCTTGGATTTTCCTAAGATATCCAAACCTAATGTTTGGACTGTGTAATCTATGAATAAATACATGTTTTACAAAAAAACATCAAAATCTCATGTGTACACCTCGATATCTCATGCGTTATAACATAATATTCCAAAAACATATACTACAACATCAAGCTTGATTTTACCTTGGTGATGGTATACTTCTTTCTAAAATATGATTAGTTTAAGACTTTCATCCTTAATTTCTTTTACTAGTTCCTTCTTTTCTTGCCAAAACATATGCATACATTTTTATACACAATTTATGATTTTTTCATCCAAATTTTAAAAAAACTTATTCATCTAAACTCCATTCTACATGTTTTAAAAAAAATGACTCTTTTTTCTCAAAGTTACAGGGGTGTACACAAAAATATTTCATTTTTAGGATGTGTGCACTTTGAAAATTAATAAAAAACTATATATTCATCCAAAAATTATGAAAAATTAGTGGGACCTCATACATGGTTTTAACTAACTTTCTACTAAATGAATTTGAAAAATAATTTATAGAACTCAAAAAATGGGGTGCACACACAATAGGTTGTTATCTTTTTGACACAAAAATAGACATACTTTGTGTGCGCATCACATTTGACCTTCTTAATCTCCACCATTTAAAAAAATAGTATTTTAGAAACTAGATTATGAGCACTACGGTACTTATTCTTATCACCTTGTCAAATTTTGAGTATATGCATGCCAAATTATTAGATAAACTTTAGGTTTTGTTGATTTCAAGAAAATGTGTCCACTTTTGACCCCCTTTTGGTCCCCCATTTCCATGCACTTACCCCGGTATGATATCACCTTCATTAAATGTTTTTAAAACACTACACAAAACTCTTGATTAAAAAATCACTAAAGACAACACTACTTTATTACCAAAAATGAAAAACTATATTCCCCCTATCTTAAAATAAAATCTCACTTTTCTATTGGTCAATAGTTTTTAAAAATAGTTAAAAATCAAACTCATATTGTAATGTTATCGTGCCTTCGCATTTTTTGCGCGAGAAATCTGCTCGTGATCTCTGGCATCGATCTATTGTCTCGTCCTCCACTTTATCTCGATCTTGGAAGATATTTTGAAAGTTTAAACTATTTTGTTTTCTTTACCTTTGAGTTGTTTTTTCAGGGAATATGTCGTTTTCTGATTCCAAATATTAGACGCATCCTCCAAGTCATAGTCAAAATTTGAGCTTGGAGAGAGACACATCCCAAACGCCTTTTCAGAACTAACATTTTCCTTGTATAACACGACAAGCACTTTAATTGAGATCTTGATGTGTTTACCACAATGAAACCCAAGTTAACATTGTAAATTTAGCAGTAATGGGTTTGTTGCAAGAATGCAGAGGAGATCTTTGGTTTCCTTGTAGAGCGCCTCATCATCATGCCCACATTTTGCATGAATGCCATATTTCTAGCATTCTTTTTAACAATTAGTTGGGTGTCTATAGTGGAAGTAGATTGCTCTAAGCAAGAAATTTGCAGAGACAAAAATTAAGCTATCTATTGAAAGCTTGGAGAAATTACCTCTATTTTGACAGCTGACTTAATAGGCGTATTTTTTCCCATTGCGAAGAGAAGCATCACTGTTCTAAGGCTAGATAGGGATGTATTTATATTTTTCATCAATACGTTTACTATAGGTGTTATTCTTGCAAACTGGTTTTGTTCACATTCTTCCACATGCATTTGAGTCTCTTGGTAATGAATGTTTGGAGGGAGCTTGGCAAGGATTCCCTTTTGTCGGATTTGTAGCCATGTTAGCGGTAGTTGGGAGTCTTGTGGTGGATGTTGTGGCCACTGGATATTATCATCATGCTCACCGTATATTTGGGGAACATAAATTTCTATTGGAAATGGAGAGGATCTATAAAATTGGGGTCATATTCATAATCATGGCGGTGCCCATGGATATGATACATCTGCTGAAATTATCTACTTCATTTGTGATACGCCACCATGTTATTTCCTAGGAACAAAAAAATGTTTGCATGGTGTTTTGGACCACGAAGGAGCATGAAAGGAGTAAGGACAATGTTAATAACCTTTTTCAATGTCCCACTTTCTTGCATCTCCATGGAGGCTCGTATGGGAAAGCCTAAGGACCATGCATGGTTGTTATTTCATTTTTTTGCTCACCTCATTTATTGACGATTAGTGACTTGATAGGTGTGTGGGGTATTGAAGTTTAAAAAGATGATGAAACCATACATGTTTTAACCTTTGTGGTGGTACAATTGATGTTTCAGTGTTTGATGTTTGAGATGGTGTATTTGAAGTACATAGACAAGGCACACAACTGTTTAATAAAATGTCTAAGAGTGAAGCGACCTTTAAGACACCAGCGATTGCATGATGGTTCATTGAGGAGACCTTAGTAACTTTGAAGCAATGCATCTAGCATATTTCCCAGCTAGGCCCATGAATCGTTTGATAGAATTCCTAAAGATGATGTGGTCTCATCAAATGTAATGATTATGAATTTGGCGTAAAAAGTTATGGTTTTCCCCTTTTCGCTTGCATTAAATTTCACTTCATCATTTCCAGCTTTTTCAAAATTAAATGTTGAATGATAGGGAACATAATTCCAACAAATGACAAAATATTTCCTTGACATGAACTCTCAAAACATCAACAACAAAAAAAAACAAAACTCGGTATTCACATTGCTATGTGCATGGAGTGCCACACCCAAGTCTACCGTGAACCTGAAAATCCTAGAATGACCCCGTAACATGGGAAACCATGGGGTTACTTATCCAAGTCACTTGAATTTAGTTAGCATCGTTGCAAGTCAATTTTCTAAGCCACTTAGCTTAACAATCACTTGTGTGACGTGTTCATTTTAATAAAACGCGATCGGTTTTGTCTTACAGTTGCCGCTTAGTTTGAGTGAAATTGAAAATCCCTGCCACCTACCTCTAGAATGCAAATAAGAGAATCATAAACCACATTCATTCCATTGAAAAATCCTTCAGAAAATAGTTTTGCAAGCGGATTTTGGGGCCCGCTAGTCGTTGTGCGACGATAATTATTGACACAATTACGATAACTGGCCCCGAAGTTGTCCTTGCAACTTGGTCTCTTCTCGTCATAATAGACATCCGTAAGTCATGATGAATTCTTTATTTATGGGGGAGTAAGTAGGAATCATCAAAATTATTGATCAAACTCAAACCGAGTGTTTCAAGATCCAATTTGTAGGAACTTTTGATGTTTTGGTTAGTTTCCTCAACCTTAGCTAGAATCCCCTTTTTGCGTCTCGTTTGAATTCTAGCCATGCGTGTCACCTCATAATACCATTGCAATGCTATTTAAAAATTTTATTTGATATTTTATCTTGTATAAATGAATTTTTGAATGTATGATGATTTTCTCTCTCCATCCTCTTCTCTCTCTAGAAACGATTATGATACTTGATTTTTTGAAAACCTAAATGAATTGGGAAATGTGAATTGGTTTGAAATGAAATGCTAATGGACATCAAATGCAATTGGTTATGACATTGTGAATAGAAAATAAAACATCTCTCTCTCTCTCTCTCTCTCTCTCTCTCTCTCTCTCTCTCTCTCTCTCTCTCTCTCTCTCTCTCTCTAGTTGATTGAAAATATTAAAAATGATGGATGCATGGAATTAATGCTTGAGTGTAGGGGACTTCTATACTCAGTCCTAGGACTGACGCAACGTTTGTTGCAGGTACTCCGAACAAGAGGAATTTTCTGGATGTGATATGTTGTAATTAATGAGTTGTCATTGTAAAGTTGTATTCATCTTGTAATACATGTATTACCATAGAATAATGACATGTATTGTTGTTTGAAAAAAATTTCTCGTATATTTTGAAAAGGAAATACCAATGTAGTTATATTATATAGTGTCCAATTGATGTGAAGTTGTACTCAATGTTGCACCTATGTTATAAAGATATTAAACAAATATTTTGCTATGTTAATTATTGGTTTATTTCCTTAACACCCACAATGCTAGGTAGAATCTCCTCTCATCAAAACTAATGAAATAAAAGAACGAGTTATAATGCCTATTGTACTTCCTCCTCCCATTTGAGTCTTTTCCAGTGGTATACAACATTGATTGTGTTAATAAAATACTCGATCTCATTAATCATCCTCATACTTCGAACCTAAGACATCTTATTAAAGGCCATTTCCTTGATATTTTTATGATGTGGTGCATATATGTTGTGAAACCTATCATATTGGGACGAGTGAGGTGATCATGTCTAGGTTTTGCAGTGTCGACCATATCACGAATAGGTTAACCTCCGTGTGCGTAATATTCCTTAGTACTTAGTGGTGGCCAAAGCCTTGTAAGACAGCTTGGTGATTGGACCTACGATTGATCTTTTATGAGATAATAAATTATGTGAGTGGAGACTACATTTCGAATTTACTTGCATATTTACTCAAAGAATTGAAATAGGTCGTTAGGAGGATTTTGTAATGCATCGATTGTTTGTGATATCTCTCTTTCGATAGACACTTATACTTCCATGTCCAAGAGCATTGAAATGAGTTGTCTTGTGCGACGTTGTACTCTTTATAGTCTTAAATTCCTTAGTGTTATATAACTGTTAGAGGAATTTCATTTGTTCCAAAATGATGTTAACAGAGAACCAAAGTAACCACTTAAATGTAGTTAGTAAAAAGGGTAAATAAGATTAAACTAAGGAATGACCGCTACAAAAATGGTACACCTTTGAGCGATGTCAAAACCAACTAAAATGTCAAATGTGATTATAAAATGAATGTAATAAAGTAGAGGTCCACAACTAATACAACAACCTAATAAATCAAAAACCCAAATATGATGCATGATCACATGATTTGTTTGCATAAATATGAATCAAACAATGATGCTAATGAAATAATAAAATGTAACCTTGAGAATGGGATACCTGCAACTGTAGCCAAGGTATTGTGAGATAAGGAGATTGCACTCTAGTTGGACTTGTAAAAGTTAGTAGAACCCTTGGCATAGTTAGGAATATATTAAATATAGCATCACTCGTTAAAGTAGAATTTAGGATTGAAACATGAAATTCACTCGTTGTTACGGATAGTGAATCCTTAAGATACTAAAATATGAGTAGTTTGAAACGTGAAATTTTTCACTTAAATTCAAGGAAAAATATCTATAACGAGAAACGTGTGTAATGTACCCTCCATTCGCAATATGAATATGAAAATATGAATTCCTAATTGAGCAACGAATTTTGAATCAATAATGATACAACTTAATCGCTTAACCAACGTAGTTGGTTATAATAACTCGAAAGATGAAAAGAGTGTATTGTTATTATTAAAAATTCTATGAATTGAACTCAATAGGTCTTCTATTGATCTAATAACCTTCCTTTTTCTTCCTATGAATTTTCCTCCTTGTAATGAGAGTATTTGTTCAAAACCAAGTAAACACGACTCTCTCAAACAAATCTTTAAGTCAAATATTAGAAGATGCATGTGTGTACATATGTTCCTAATCATAATCATTCGATATAAAGTTATTTCCATAATAGAAACGAATAAATTCTAAAGGAACCTCTATAGGTGAAATGTTAAACAAAAACATGTAGCCTAGTTGTAAAGGAATGAAGGGTCCCACGTTATAAAAATTTCAGACAATTATAGTCAAGTAAACAATTTTTGAGAAACGAACCTTTATCATAAAAGTTGAATATTAGAGACTCATAGTTGTTTAAAATGAATTTATTTAATAAACGAGATACGGATAACTAATGGAATTGGAGAAAGGAACCACCGCGCATTTTCCGTTAAAGACTAATGCGCTACAAAGTAAAGTAATTGAAGTTTAAAAAATAAGAAATTTTAAACCTTGTGTTTAATTCTCATTGAAAACTATTAGATCATACAATGAAACCCTAAAGGTAATGAATATGTAAACCATGAAAAGGAAATGTCGTGGCGTATGTCTATCCTATGTTTTTATTTTTATTGGGTCATTATCTAGGTTTACGTCTTTGAGTAAGACACGATGTGTACCCTATGTTATCCTATTGTATGAGTGGGTTCATGTTTATGTAAATTTCCTACGTGATGTTGAGTTTCTTTATTTGGATCTAATGTGGTGTTATGTAGCATGCAATTAAAGTAAATAAAATAAAATTATTCCGATAATTTTACTGTTTTATTTTGGTGTTGAAAATGTGGGCATTACACATATGGTTAGGAAATTAAAGTTGTTGACCAATCACCATTCAAAAAATTTTTTTGAAACTTAAAAATAAAGAATATTAATTAAAACTATAGTTCAAACCATACAAATGAAATCTAATTCGCTAGTGAAAATAGTGGTGGATTATTATTAATAGATATATTACCCTCCTTCAATACGATAATAAAACTAGGAATAATATCCAGTATCATCTCTAAACTAGCAATTGTACCAAATGTGTGCAATGGGAATGCCGATAGGCTAGCACAGGGGGAGGGAGCCATGTATGGCAGTGATTATAAATTTTGCAGGAAGGAGATGTCTATTCTATATTTCGTTACATGAACAATCGGGAGAAGTGAAAGGAAAGTGGAAATTGAGCCAAAGCGCCGAAAAGTGTTAAGTATGGATTTTTTTTTTTTTCGTGGAGATGTTCTAGTCAGGAATCATCACATCAAGTAAAGAAATAACAAAGGAACCATTATAGGAAGCACCAACCCTGAGTTGTTGTCGATAAGTTATTACACTTAAAAGAAAACACACAATTCGAATACTTATCTTTGTTTGGCAAGGAATACTTGCACTACACATCAACAACGATAGACTTGAAGTAAAGAAAGGTTTGGAGGTCATCATTCACTGCAGATCGTGGAAGTATTGAAATATTTTACTGTTAAATGAAATGATATTGAGCATGAATCTTTTCCAAGAAACAATTTTACTAACCGAGTCAAAGCTCTAGAGCCATGTATAATCAGAGGACGAATATGCTCTTATTAGTGCAGTTTAACAACACCTAACATAGTTTAACAATACCCAAAACTATTTTAACAAAACCTAACAAAAATTCCTAGCTATACACAAAGGAATACTTACACAACGAATACAAATACTTTGTTGCACAGGAAGGAATACTTGCGCCACAAGGTAATAACGGTAGATTCCAAGTAAACTTAAAAAGAGAACAACATCATAATCATTGGAAATCATTGCTGCATACAATTTTTTTGTTGTTCACAGGAACCATATAGAGCCCAATTGTTGAAATTTCCCCAAGAAATTGACAGTGACAAGTCTATGTTGGCCGCATTCATGCAATTTTGTGCATGCTATACTTTGAAAACAAACCCATGCATTAAATTTTTCCATTGAAAATGCCAAATCCAAAGGTTTTAAACACTCTGAATTTACCTATGAATCCATTGAAAATAGATTGACATGTTACCAGTCTTTAAAAATAAAAATCGAAATCACTTTTATCTAGGAAAAACATAAATGACACTATTCTTTCACATTATGTAGATTTTTTTTACATTGGCTTATAGAAAAAAATTCAAACTAAGTAAAGTGAGGTGTATCACTTTCCTAATTCAAAAATACAGAAGCCACCATGCTGAAATGGAGATTTGTGACAACAGCAATGGCACAATCCCCAATGATGGGCAATACTGACATGGATACAAGTAATGGGACGTTGTCTCCCAAGAAGAACCGATAAACCACAACATTAAATGTTGGTTCTATACATTCGATGATGTGGGTGAATAAGTGCTTGGTAACGAGACCATCATATAGATGAAAATGGTACCTGTTCGATGAAGCCCTTGTTTCATGTATACTGTGAATTTTTTAGCATGTATACGCTACCAAGTTATCTGCATAAACTTGCAGCCTCAAACAAAAACTATTATTTTTTATGCCAATCGAAAAACCTGGTGCATTTCAACATTACGATATTTAGAAAATGACAATGTACTGTAATGGTGTAAGACCATATGCTTATTAACAAGTGACTTGCATGTCAAAAACAAGTAACAAAAGGAAAGAAACATAGTTCAAATAAAAAGTTGTTCATTACATAAACCATAGATTGCCTCGTAGCTTGTGTTGCTGAACACTACGTTTTTTCAATTTAAAGCACCACCAAGGCTTTTTTATGATTTTTTTGAGGGGAGAAGATAAACAAGTAGCCACTTACATTGGTACTATGGAAACAAAAGGATTGGATGGCCTGATCATTTCAGAGGGTGTCCAGGAAAAACTTCAATTAGGTCAGATATAAATCTGGATTATTTGTTCCAAAAATTCCATGAGTCCTATGCAAGCTTTTCCTATAGCGGCAAGAAAAACATCAGTTAATATCCACGGTAAGATGCTCTAAAATGTATATAAGCAGTAAGTTAAAAAAATCTGATACCAGCCAGACATGCCTATATTTGACTCCAACTGATGCCATTTCACACAACAACAAAATGATATCAACCTATTTTTCAAGCCTTTGAAGCGGCTGTAATATTCCTGATCGAGGAAAATTTTCTAGCCATCTGATGAATGTTCCATAGAGTAATCAAAAGGAAAAATGGGAGAGTTTATTGTTTTATGCAACATTGCAAAGTTCCATAATAACATGGTTAAAAAAATGCATCATCCATGTATCAAAAGAAATGACTGGTGTGAAAATAACTGCATTTCACTATTCAGTGTTGTTATGAGAAGAAGTGCAAGTAAAAACACAAGTGGAATAAACCATTACCCTTGCAATGTATTTATAAGAGGAAGGAATTTGTTTGTAAACAACTGACATTAACCAACTAAATCTATAACGATCACCTAACTAAATCTATAACGTCATTACTCATGGTTTCAGTTGTTTCCCAGTCGAGGTGGATACTGTGTACAGGCCAGAGGTACCGGTAACCACAGTGAACCTATTGACTGAGGGAGAAAAGGAGTAAAACACAAATTCTTGTGGCTGTAAAAAACTAAGTATATAAGTCAGAAGCCGATGAAAAAAATTTGAAAAAACAAGTACACTTAATCTAACTGAAATTGGAGACCAGAGTTTTCCCAACAGAAATTCCAAAAACAAGTTTGCAAACAACCAAGTATATCTTTCAAAATCCAATGACAAATGTTTGAAAAAACAGGTACACTTAATCTAACTGAAATTGGAGACCAGATTTTTCCCAATTGAAAATACGAAAATGAGTTCACCATATATGACTTGAATACAGGAACAAGTTGATGAAGCATGGAACAAGAAAAGATTTTGGAACCCTGTAAAAGCATGTGAAACTGTTAACCATAATCCTGATAAGGAAATAAATTAAGGAAAAGGAAAGATTGATGCTACCTGGATTCCAATTTGTTTACTCTAGGTATGCATAGAATGCATATCCGATGCGTGAATGTATAAAATTTCAATAGGCAGTAACTTAAAAAGTAGTGAATTATTACGGAGGGAAGTATATTTATTAAAACTCACTAAAGTAACATAGTCTGTGTCTTTGTAGGAAATAAAAGTTTTAAATACAAGTGTGTTGAAGCAGCATCCACAGAGGCAAACCATAAAATAGTAGCATGCATTTTCAGTACATAGTTTTTTTTATAGAAAAAACATAGATCTTGTGATTACATAGACAGATCGAAATTCACTATCTGTAGAAGACCATGCAAAAAAATGGCCAGATGAAAACACAGAATTCAAGAACAGAAAAGTATATATGGAGACTAAATGGGAGTCTTTGCTCCATAATCAGTTTCGCCAACATGTAAAGAAACAAACACGAGAGAGGAGGATGAGAAACAAGTAAATGAACTGAAAGAGCGATTCTATTTTTTTCTTATAATGCTCAGAGAGAGGAAACGAAAATTCCAAAGCAGGGACATGAAACAAATATGGGATGGCTTGTAAAGCATATAACCTGCATGTCAGAGGCATCGGGTTCATTAAACGATAGCTTATGCAACCGTTGTTCAGTTCCATCAAGTGGAAGTTCATGGCTGCTGGAAATTTCTTAAGTTAATTTGGCTCTGGTTCTTATTCCTCAGATTCCTGGGGTTGTTATTTCCTCTCAACAAGTTCTTTGATGTATCGCAACAGTGGATGATCCAAGTCATCTGCAAACCTACCACATCCAGAGGGAAAGTCACGGATAGCTGAGGGACATTTTTAGGGAAATTCAAGTTGTACTTGTTCAATGACGGCTTTCAGCGATGTGACATCAGCGGATGTTCCTTCTTCTGGTATGGCTGGTATCCCATGTTACCGATAAATAACGTTTATGTTCTTGGTATTTCTCTTCTGGTGGAGCTTTCACGCACGATATTTAGGCATCTGCAATATTAGAAGAACCGAGGGAAGCCACATTTGGACAAGAAAACATACAATATGGATATAGACAAAGGGCAAAAAGAATTTAGCATCAACAAGAATTATAATTATGCGACATATGAAGTTTTTTTGGTAAAAGTCACAGTTGCAACAAATCAGCAACATCAGTAAGGGGAGTGTGAACTGGAAATTTTCTTAATCTTATATTATAAATTCCACAATGAGAGTAAATCAAAACCTAGAAAAATAGAAAATACAATGTTTGTATGCGAACTAAATCTATCTAGAATCTCGAAGCAGTACACTTAGCCAAAGCAAACAATATGAGATCTTCACACTTTCTTATCTCAACGTACGGGAAAACCGACATTTTGCAAAATCTATGGAAAGTGAAAGACAAGGAGAAATGAAGGTCCATAAGCTATGTTGCCAGAAACGGAAACGGGTACGAAACGCAGAAACGGCAATTTTCAAAAAACCTTGGATACGAAACGTCGACGGAAACGTCCGTACAATATATTATTAAAAAATAAAATTATATATATATATATATATATATATATGCATAATACTCATTTTATAATTGTAAATTTGTAGACCATAAGAGATAATTGATAAAGCACTCAAAATATTTTGTATTCATTGAAATTTGAACTTCTAAAGAGTCATAACTCATCATTCAACATAGTTACAATTTCAATGATTCACATATACATGATAATAATCTAGATAAGTTAGACATTTTAAAAAAAAATTTAAAAAAAATTGAGAAAAAATAAAATAAAATAAAATAAAATTTGGAAACGTTTGGACACGCTTCGCACTGCTTCAGCGCTTCCGAAACGCTTCCAGCGTAAACGTGAGCCCCTTAGGCGTTTCTCGGCTACATAGTCCATAAGTCTACAAACTCGGAGATCACTGTAAAGGTCACACCTGATGTTATCTGGTTCTAATATCAATAGAATCTATTTCCAAAGTAAGGCCCTGCGACTTGTGTATAGTTAGTGCCAAAGACATTTTGAGAGTTAGTTATTTGCGACTACCCCAAGCAATTGGAACTATCAGAACATATGTAGGATTCTCACTACACCAGGGGGACCATAGTTTGGGAATTCAATAGCTACGAACATTGGAAAAGGAGGAGGAGACAAACCAGTGTTGTAAACAATTCCAACAACCTGACCAAGTGAGCCATTGACAAGTCCCGCTGACACCCAAAGATTATAAGTAAGCATTAACTTTTGACCGTAACTTAACAATAAGCTGGCTTCTAGCTGCTCATCATCAAGGTCGATTTCATTGTTCCTTTTGAGGTTTCTGCATGGTAACATACAATAGGCACACCTAACGATTTCAACATATCTTTATTGTGGATAAAACCTTATCATTGTTTGCAAAGAGGTGTACACCTGAACTGAAATCATTTATTTTAACCTGAGAAATGCAAGAATTTGTGTGAGTCATAAGGAGCATCCAATCTTCTACGAAGGTATCATCATTTCTAATGTTGAGAAAAATGTTTTGGAAAGCTATATGAGAGGGCTCCATCCCTTGTTATCTGAAAACCGCGTCCAACACAACAACAGTAGAAAAAAATTTCTATAGAAATTACCCATGCAAGTTCCTAGGGTATAATGGTATATCCATGATGGGAGGAAGCTAGCAAAGATCACCCAAATGAATGAAAGAGTGACCACCAAAGGGAGTATTTTTCTGATGGGGAAATCCTACTACAACTGATTGTCAACCAAACGCAACAATTTCGACCCAATGAAGCTCATCTCATCAATGAGAATGTAGCATATATGTTTCATTGATTCTTGGAACACTGCAAGGGCCTTACATTCCAGGGGTTTCTTTTCCTTAATGGGGATCCACAGGGCTACATGGATATTCACGACATCTATATTAAATGCAGCTATACCAGTGGGGGCAAGAACCAAAATGGGTGATTTGTTTTTTTCAGCATGTGACGACAACGAATTCCTGAGGCTATTGATGAGGTAATATTTTCTTGTTCCCGCAGTGCCAAGGATTATCATTTTGAGAGGGTCATATAGAGTCCGTTGAGAAAAATGGTTCATGACAAAGTCAAATGCCAGGCGTTGCTTTATGGAAAGAGTATCAGGAGGTGGAACAGGGGTCGACAAAGGATTTATGTATGTGGGAGCTTGACGATTCATCTCTACGAACATTGTTGCAGACTCTTCTAGGGCCGAGCTAAAATGGAAGGTGTACCAATTGTGGTTAACATCAAAATCTCGCTTACCTAGAATTTCAATGTTAGTTAGCAACATCTCAAAGTGTCCGGACGCTAATCACTTAAAGTTTCCACCCTTGCTTTCAAAGGCATCCTAGGTGTGTTCATCATCATTGACTTGTCACCCGAGGAAAAGTTTCTTTCTTGTGGGGATCTGTCAACATGCCAAGGCCTGTACGTCCAACGCATAATCTCCTAGTTGCCTACAATAGTTGTGGGGCAGGAGCCAATGTCATGAGAAATGTTTTGAAATGGCTTGTAAAGTAGCATTTAAGCCATGTCAAATTCCTCGTAGGAACTGGAGTGAGGTTGAGGGGCAATAAGGAAACATGGACTGACGCGAAAAATAGCTGGTTTTTCCCTTTTTTCCACTTGTTTTCTGTGTGCGCAACAACATATGACCAATCCTTAGCTATTTCAATAATAGGAAATATCCAGGCCAGGGGGATGAGAGATGTAGGCATCTATCAATTTTGTGGAGCACTTAATGTCTTCTTCACCAGCTGCAACGCGACGCAATACTTTGTGACCAACATGTAAACTAACAAATGGCCTGCTACAAATGACAAGGTGAAGTTTTTGTAGTAAGTGACAACTCTCCTGGGAACTTATGTCTCGTTCAACAAGGCTATCGAAAGGAGTCGTTGGAATGCTTTCATTGTAGGATCTTCTATGTTTTCCATTTGGACAATTCTAGCAAGCAAGTTTTGATAGTTGTCGATTTGCATTCCGCCTTAGATGCATATTTAGCTATATATTGCAAGATTGCGTGACGTGATAGTATTGGATGGAAATAAACGTTATCCCGCCAAATAGAGAGGATGTCTGGATTATGGGTGTTCATGTGTAGGTGTGTATTGTTTCTTTCCTTTAGAGTCAATGGAAAATGTAGACAACAATTGTAACTCCCACGGAGCATTGTATCGGCAGTGGACACACCCTCCTTTCTTGCAAAAACATGTCTGGTCAGAACATTTGGTGTGCCATGAACTCGATTGGCGAGTTCTTCATAATCACGAGCAGGATCCAAAGCCAAAATAGTTTGTGTTTCTAGCAAGCACGGATCATCATAAGGCAACCGCGGAACCCGACCAGACAATTCAAATTTGGGGCAAGGGTTTCAGGAAGAAATATATTTGTCAAAGAAATGTCTAGCTTTGCCCACTTCTTCAGGATCATTCCAATCCAACATGTCAACATCAGGAGCATTTTCTAACCATAGGAAACCATGCACATGTCAAGAGACACGGTGCTGCCACTCATACCCGCAAAAGTGAGAAGTTAAAAGAAACGTTTCCACGAAAGTGATGCTTAAAAGGTTATTTAAGTTAGAAACAAGGTTGCTTGAATCGACAAGGGTGGGTGCAAACCTGTACCAATAGTCAACAACATGCAAGTTTTTTTAAGTATTTCTTCCTGAAAGATAGTGCATCGAAGATGCATGTAAAGAGAAGCCAAGTGAGGATTTGTGACAACATTTTTTATTCTCCAGTGGAAGAGGCTAGCTGGATCTGTTGGGCGTACTCCAGAATGATGTTGTGTAAGTCTGGCCATTTTATATCGGTAGCGCTCAGTGTGAAGAAGAAAGTGGGGGAACCCAATTGGAAAACCATGTCCATAAGTTCAAGTCTGCTTTTGTTCCATAAGGATTTGGTGCCCGTAATGTGGAAGCAGATCACATTAGGTGGTTGGCTAACCTATCATCAAGAAGCTCGCACAAACAAAATCATAGCTCTGTTATTGTTGCTGGTATATTGTTTTCTATGTTTTGTTTAAGAAACACGGTTTTGTGGACTGATCATGGTGAAGAATCATCAAATTAAGAAGGAAACAACAAAATCTAGGGTGGCTACAAAACCTTCCATCGTAGTACCACATACAAATGAAGTACATACTCATGCATTTGAACCTCTTTAAACCGTGGCTATCCAAACATGGCTCGACCATTTGGAAACAAACAAGGGAAGGCCATAACAAACAATCCCTTAATGTTGTATTCATTAATTAGAGACGAACCAATCTGAGGCCAAGGTAGAGAAGGAACCATGCTACCAGGGTGGGATTCCAAAAAGGAATGAATCATTTCTAACTCGGTAGGCATGTTAGGCAAGTGTGAAACAAATGATGATGATTGTTGAGTCGATCATTATAACACACTTTCTTCAGACATGTCAAGGTTTTCATACAAATCGTGGGCGCCCTCAACATCAATTGTAATATTGCGGAACAAGTGGGAAACATCAGAAGGATTTTCATGCAAAGAAAAGATGACATCTGTATCAATGCAGATGTCACTATAATAAGGATCATGCATAATTTTTTATTCTAAAGTCATGGCAACATGAATTCTACAAACGTAGAAATCATATAATTTCTGCTAACCTTTTTTTTTACAACCACACATCCAATGAAGAAATACGATGGGGAAGTTCACGAGAAATGGATGTGATGCTTGAGGGAAACTTATCATGTGGCCACTATACTTGAGCTGGCCACCATGAACATGTGAGACCTGGACTACAAGATTGACACACGCTATCAACATTTCCTCAACTTGTGTAAGGCCACGTAATTCCAAGGGATGGTTGTCAGGGTCCATATTATTCCACATAGAGAATTGGTGCCCTATATTCTCTTCCAAACAACGATAACACACATGGTTCCCATGCAATATTCTTGTTTTTATGCCCGAATACTTTTCCATATAAACAAACATGTCTACATATCGACAAGCCTATCTATTCTAGTGCAAAACCTTTTTGGGATTCCAAGAACCCAAGGGAGTGTATAGGAAGAGGCAGGCAACTCAAAGAGGCAGGAAGCAAACAAGCAATGAGCACTAGAGGAGGGAATGTGTGCGCTAGTCTAGGATATAGGAACGGGAAGAGAGCACAGGAATGGAATATAAGGAGAGGGGTGGGTTGAGCGTGCACAGTTTGCAACATAACTACATGCATTGTTAATGACTGCCTTCTTTCTCGTCATCGTCTATTTATGACATCTCTTTGTTCCCTATATCGATTCTTGCGAAGCTCCTTCCTTCTGGACCTTACATCGGTATCAAGGGTGGGGGCTGCACCAACGTTAGTAGATTCCGACATGCATGCACTTCACCAAGGAAAATGTGGAAAAACCTCCACATGGGGAACACTCTAACGTTAAAGAAAATGCTTCTTCGGAAAAGAGGAAATTACAATGGGAGGCAAGGTTCCTGTTAAAATCAAAATTCAATCCTGGGTTCGAACAATTTGTTTTCTTTTCATTTTTTCCTATTTTTTAGTATTTTGTCAAGAAACAAACATCGCAACACAGTAATATAAGAACTTTTGTTAATAAAAAGAATTCATAAACATCTAATAATATCAACATCAAATCACATGCATGCTTAAATATCTATATAATCTAAACCATGTTGCCATTATTTTTAAGGAAATAACAATCAAAAATAAATAGAACGTATAAGGTATAATGCTATAAAGCAAAATTTCATTAGAAGGTTAAGCCCCCACGCATTGGAAAGCATTTTCCAAACATACGTAAAACGAGAAAGATAAATACAACAATGTGTGGACACCATGTTGTGTGTAAAAGAAGTTTGTTTTTTAAATAAAACACATAATCATCTTAGCACGACACGAGTAAACTATGAACATGCTTAAACAAGAATCTTTACTTTTCTATGCCTTTAATACCAACATCAAATCACATGCATGCTTAAATATCAATGTAATATAAACCATGTTGTCATTTTTTTAAAACACACTACACCAACAACAAGATACATGCATGCAAAAAAACACATATATTATTAAACATTTTTAAAAAATCACAAACATGCTAGCAAACATTTTCTTCATGCTGCGTGTCAAAGAAGTTTGTTTTTTAAAAAAGAAAACACATAATCATCTAAACACAGCATAAGTAAACTATGCACATGTTTAAACATGAATCTTTACTTTTCTATGCCTTATCTTAGCAAAAATGAAGAAAAGTTCAAAGGAAGAAAAGTTCGACCCTAAATCACATCAAAAAAGCAAGTATTTCCTGTACTAAACAAGTCAAGAAATATAGGGACGATAATAACAAAAACCAACATGTAGCGCCCTTCTATCCATGTAACACATAATTTTTTCCAAAAGTTTCTGGACCATTTTTTTGGGTTCTGAGCAAGATGGCGCAATATAAAAGTGCAAGAACAAAAAAACTGTCTCTTTCAGCAAAACAACAAACTAATGGTGGCCACGCCTTCATTCCGTAAGCAGCGGTTATCAGAATTCATTCAGAAGCATGGAATTTTAAGCAACGAAATCCATCTTTTTTGCTCTTAACACAACAACAGATATGTGTTCTTCTTCTCGGTAAATTTATTTCTTTGCGGAAAAAGTAAGCAAGAATCTATGGCCTAGCACATGGCATAAAACTTCACGAAGAAGTTCAGGCTCTTCAATCAACAAGAAAATATCTTTCGCAGCCAACCCCAAGAGGGAGAATGACACATCTTCAAAAGCAGTGGCGTTTCTAATCCCTCCAGTGTGGTCCTGCAATTCAATCTTGAGCATGTATCTGTAGTCACAGTCTTCCAATAGAACATCACACTTTTGGCAATGCATGAGGGATTCATTCGGCCTGACCTTTTTTTTTTTTTTTCCCATCTACAATCTGTGGGCATGACATGTAGTAGAAGTTTTCCAGTGATACTGATGTGATTTTGCAACTGACAGTGCAAAGGTTATTCCTTTCAAATTCAGCGGATTCCCGCATTTCCGAAATGGTGGTCCTTGTGGTGGCCACTTCATCAATTGAACGTTTCTTTGACAAGGAAGGGGAAGCCATAGAAGAACCCTCTTTGCCAAAACATTCTTGTAATTTGTTTGTTTTCTCCATGGTGGGATCTATAAAAAAAATTGTCACGTTGACCGTGTCTACTGAAATTTCATTCCAGGTTGTTCTCCTAGTTGATTTTAGTGCAAGGACAGGAGCATGACCACCATCACACATTGCAGCTAGTTAGCTCCCTATAGTTTCAGAGTGTTCACCCCAAAGTGTGAGCTCAACACTACAGTTTGAAAAATCCGTCAGGAGGCAAGTCGTCTTGCAGGTCTCAGAGATGTCCTTTTTCTTTACTGCAGAAGGTTTCGTGATAGAGGCCACAACATCTACAGCATCAAAAATTGAATTGTAGGGGATAGATTCCAAATCTTTCACCATCCTAAACTGAAATATTTTCGACATCAAGGGAAATTAATCTTCAGGGGCATGCACAACTATAGAGGAAGGACGCAAAAAATATCCAACTATGTATTTAAGCGATTGTATTCCTTATTCGTGGCTTTCACTTGCCCATTGGAAAGAACATATGTCTCTCCAACCTCGACGCATTCATAAAATGCATCAGCATTGTCATCGAAACATGTAATATGAACTTGCCCACCTTCTTCATCAACAAAATCAAACCCGAAAGTATCTTCCACTCCCTCAGTGATTCGTATATCCACACAAGGAACTATTGCAAAACACCCTACCTTTTATGGACCAAAATTTCAAGTAAGGAGTCAGCGCAGCTACGGGAATTTTTTTTGTAAGAGTCGGAGATGAGGCACCAAGTTCAAGCGGCCCACCACCAAGCAAGGAACGCTGGTCCAACACATCACCACCTCCCTGGGCCTATTTCTTACCAGAGAACAAGGGGCCCGATGATCCAACAATTGTAGATTGTGAGAGCAATATATCCATTTTCAAGACCAGGATTGTCCTGCACCAAAAAGGAAGATACAAGGAACCCTATAAGAAAATGCAAGCAGCAGGAAACACGTAAAGGAGAACCGAAAAGGGTTTTGGGGTCTCACAATTTTATATTAAGAGGTCTACATGTAAAGGACATTAGTTTGACAACAGAGCCTTTCTTGAGTTTCCCACCAAGTATATCACTATTAATTCTCGAGGGCAAAAGGCAATCCAAGCGATGAACTCCATCGAAAACGAAACTTTGAATTTAAGACCTGTACCTTTCAAAGGCCGCCCGGTTCCAAGTTAACAATCTGCAAGACCGGCTCAAGTCCGGAAATATTATTCGCCACTTTGTTCACCCCATTTTCAGTAAGTGAGGGCTCCATCCTAAAAGAGAAGGCATCCGTAACATTTTTATATTTGAAAAAAGCAATAATAGATTGGCATAGAAACAACATATTTAAGAGCATAAGCTTGTTTCTGTTTTCTAGCCAGTAAAGGAATCAAAAGAAAAAAATTCCTAAACACTGGTATTTGTTAAAAAGATTTAACTACTGGGTTTCTCCCTTTTTCACAAAGCTAATTTCTTGTAGTTTTTTTAAGTTAGTCAATTTAACGGAGGCCAAGAACACAACACAACAAAGGAAAACACACAGAAGACGAACACATCTATGAACCTTATACAACTTGTTGTTTCTCTTGTCAGGTAGCTGGCACCCCGTGCTAAACTGCAACCGAGATTTTTGAGCGAACCAAAACCTACAAGAAATAGCAAAGAGGGGCCAATCAGCAATGTAAGAGAAGCAAAGTATCGAAACGAGCAGCAAGCAAAATGTAGAGAGCCACAAAAATTTCAACTTGTGTGGAAAGAAGACAAAAAAACAAAAGAGACCAGAGAGCACGTCCAACAAGACGCTGACCCCCATTCAAATGTTTGAGACCTTGAATATGATCCTCCATTCAGGACATGTTTGACAAGATGTTCAGATATGGTATGCTGCAAAGAGCCTTCTCTTATCAGGAAAATCAGTAGAGAGGAGCAGACTGTGTTATGCTCTCAAATGGCATCCAAAAGTCACTACCAACCTGTGGGTTTGGACCAAAACGGGTCAGTGGGTTCTGTTTGTTTTTCGTAATGGATCAGGGGTTACAGACAAACTTTACAATAATGTAACGATGCATGTCAATTGTCCCCAACAATCTAAGACAATAACAGAGGATGTTTTTCCTTCAAAAGGCTACAAAATATCTTGACAACTCTTATATTTGCACCAGAGAAGCATATCACAACACCAACAACTACGGAAAAAAGATAATGACATAGGAATAAACAACAACAACTACTACTACAAACATTGGAAGAAACAGAGCAGGCTATTCCTCGAGGAAAAAGATTTTGTGGCCTCTTACAAGGAAATCCCCCTCAAAACTAAGCTGAGAAGATCATAATAAGATCAATTATGTTCATACAAAAGTGCAGGGTAGAAATTTTCTTAGTGTTTTTTATGCCATACTATTCACTGCATTTTAATAGTTTTTTCAGAGTATTTCATCACAGTTAGCATATTATTTGTATAGCATAATTATTTGAGATTTTTTGTCAAACAGTTTAGGTACCTTCTTAATAAAACTGCTTTCCTAGAAATATAACATCACATGTCAAACAATTCATATGCTTTATGGATTAACATTTTTGAAATTTTTATATCAACAATATTTCGTATTAAGAAAAAATAGAGTTTTTGCCTTTAAATCAATACTATCCAATATACACTGATAAAAAATTTGAAGGAACTATTAAGTCTGAAGAAACTCAGGAGGCTAGGCTATAATTTCATATTTTTCCCTACTGTTTAAAAATACCTTGGTGGAAAAATTAACAACTCATGATTTTGTTTAATGACACATATTGCTTAGGCCGAACTGGTCCTTAGGAGGGCGTTCTCGAAAGATTGGGCGTCTGGTTTAAGTTTTTAAGCTTTCTTTGACTTTTTTGATATTCAACACTTGTTAACTTACATTCAACCGAAATTGAAAGCACAATATTTTCTTTGGGAAATAAATAACAGAAGCCACAAAAAATGGGGAAAATTATTAAATAGATTATAATAGCAATGGCCATTACGACTGTAATAAGATGATGATAATAAAAAGTATAGCAGAAACCCTAAACAAAATAAAATATCAGAACAAGGATTTTGGAAAAATCATGCAATATTTCTGAATCCTCATGGGAGTATTTATGCCCCTCGGTGAAAAGCAAAAGGAAAACTAAAATGGTTTATTCGACGGCTCATAGAAAAATAGAGCAGACACCTGCAACAACATCCGAAGATATCCTCCACCCCGCGATGCAACCTGTTCTCATCTTACACAACAAAAAAACTCTAACCCCAACATCGAACTAACAAAGGGTGGGATTCCTAAGTTTGTGCGCCCGTGCAATGACATTCTGGAAAACAACTATTGGAGGTAGGACAAAACATCTCGGCTACTGCCCTTACGACCTTCAACAAAACGTGCCCACCCTTTGCTGTCGTGATGCACAAGATGCTCATCGGCATTCTCGAAATCGGCCATAGGAACCAGACTGTTCGGCCTTTCACTTTCTTTGCTACCTGCCAGCAACCGCATACACACACCAGTACTCTCCGCCGACAGTCACATACCCACCATAGAAAATACTATTCCATAATATTTTTTCGATCGAACGGCTGCAGTCAACCCCATGGTTGTCATCCCACGCCACTAAATTGAATTTGACGGTCATTTTTCCATTTTTCTCTCATGCTTAAATTTGACTGGCCTTTACATGGTTTTCCTATTTTTTTAGTCGTTTCGAGTTGCATGCACTCCTCGTCTATCATTAGTTTGTTGCGGGAGGTCGTCTCCTTTCTTCAACATCAAAAATCTTAGCAGTGTTTTGGTTCTGCTATTTGATTTGGGTATTTGGTCTCATGCAAAGTTTAGGGATTTGTGGATATTCAAGCTACCCACCGACAAAAGAGTTCACATAGTTTATAAAAATGAGGGGGAAATGGTTGCTATACATACACTGTGTATATCTCATTCTAAATCCATCCATTGCTTTATTAACATATGTAATTTTTTAATATTATTTTTCTAATGTATCTTTCATAATTCTTTGAGGAAGGTCAAAGAATCTGTGAACTCCATAACCAAGTTAACACCTTAGAAAGTAAGGATTCATGCCTATGTTAGGGATAAAGACATCGTGGAGGCTGCTTGCTTTCCGTTTAGGAATTCAATAAGCAGTAGGTAAGGTAGGCTAGGCCAAACAGTCAAATTATTCCTATGGTAATTTTATTTTATGTTCAAAGATCAGGGTTTTAGGAAAACAATTAAATTTTTAGGGTATTTTAATTTTATTTGTAATTTTTGCACGCTTCATCGTTCATGTTTGGGTTTTTTTAGTTGTTTGGGGTTTCTGGTTTCAAGGTCGCACTGCTTTAATGACCAACCCTTTTTCTAACGTAGGGTTTTATGTTTTTCTAATGTAGGGATTCAAATATTTATTTTTTCCTTGCAGTAGATTTGTTTTCTAACTTAGAGAAATACAGGGCACCACAACAATAATGATACTGGTTTAGCTCAGGAAATCATGAGCTAGTTTCTTTTCATTGCCACATCTTACTTGCAAATAATTCAGAATATCAAAGGAATTTGCGGCAATAGCAGATGAAGCACAGAGAGGCATCATGTTCAGGCCTTTAGGTTGTGAATGACATTCCAAGCATGCAAACTGTCAAGGTTTTGAACATGAGGTCCCTTGAGGTACTAGCCAATCCATCTCTATTAAGTATTAGTATGAACATATTTTAGAAGTTCTGTTTTTCCTGAGTCTGAATATAGAATGTTGTGTTCAATATGATTTTAATGGAAACAATGATCCTTCTGAGTTCGCCAATTCCATTTTCATTCCTTGTGGTTGTATGCAGATTATTTTTAATGCTAAGATACTAATTTGCGTGAAGAAATTTCAGTCCAAACTTGATGAACTCAACCAGGGGCTTAGGGCCGAGAAAAAGAATAACATGGATGGGGCTTTAAGTCTATTACTAGGATGTCATTCAGCTTGCTAGAAGATGAGGACCAAATCAAAAAAGGAAAGGAAAAGGCTAAGGGCGTTTTAGCCAGACCTGATTTAGAGAGTCACCAATGTAGGGTGGATGATGATTCCAAGGCTACAAAGAAGACGACCCTAGATCAGGAAGTGGAATAACATGTGGGAAGTGATCAAGTATTGGGTACATATCTTGATTAATAATTTTAATGTAAATGATTGCAAATTCATCTCTAATAATGTATTATCTTAGGGAGTTCGATTGTATAAAATGTTGTTACCAAACAATGGATCTATAATATGATATTGATACATATACATAAAAACATACTCCTGAGGTGAAAGAAACATAGATAATTGCATACTACAACACCTCCAAAGTTTTCCTAATGCCCAATGGGGTCCTAATTATAAAATTCCAATTGTCTTGGGTAACTTGCAAGAAGTTTTACATTAGGTAATGATTTTGATAATGGGTGGATTACATCTTGGAATTAGGAATCCCCATCCTAATTATTTGTAAAAGTCTCTCTCATCTGCATAACTGTTAGACAATATGCCATACCCAAAATTGATTTTGGAAAAATGATCTCCATAATTTAGAAATTAGACTTGGAAAGAGGAATCAATCCATCCTTGACATTGCAAAAGATCATCTCATATGTGAAACTTGTAGACAATATGTCCTACACAATTGATCTTGTAGAAAGGATCTTCATAACCTGGAAAATGAGACTAATGGAAAGAGGAATTATCCCATCCTTATGAATTAAAAAAACATGGTATTCTCACTTCTTATCCATGTATATCTTACGAAAGGGTTTGTGCAAGCCAATCATTTCATATCCTGGAAATCGAGACTAATGGCAAGAGGAATCATCCCATCCTTACGAATCATAAAAACACAGTATTCCCACTTCTTATCCCTAGATATCTTACAAAAGGTTTGTGCAAGCCAATCATTTCATAGCCCAGGTATATCACCTTGGTAAGGGGTCTCACCTCGTCCATGCTAATAATAAAATATGTAGTGCCCCCAACACTACACATAATAATAATAATAATAATAATAATCAGAAATAAAATTGAAATAAAATATGTTTGAATACCAGTTTGTGTCAGGAGAGGCGCAACCTTTTCATTTTTTCCTGCGATGGAAGTGACGCATCATAAGCAGCTTTTAAACTGTCTTTTTCCCTACGTAATAATCCAAGCACTTTACTATGGATCCAAGGTGTTAACCACATATAAGCCCAAGTTAATTATGTTGTAAACTCAATAGTAGTTAGTAGTGATAGAAAATAAACAACTGTTTCTGGGAACCATGCTAAAGGGAACTCATCTAAAATCCATCATAAAATCAATCCCATTATGGGTTAAAGCAACCTTACACAAAAAAATCTGTAACCATAAATCTACTCATTTTACCCTGTAAAAATGGACTGATCTGAATCTTTTTCTATACCTGAAGTGATTTCAATTGCCTCTAATTTCAAACAAAATTTATCCCTGCCATTGTTTTGTTGATGTATGCAGAAGATAAGAATAAGATTAAGGATTTAGAGGCACGGTTGTATGGTTTAGCACTCAAATTTATTAATTTTTGTTTTCTCTGCTTACTGCACCATCCTTAAGGTAGAGAGTGGCTACCACTTCATTTTCCTGCACTTTACCTTCTTTTCTAAGTTTTTGTTGTATTGAGTAAGACATTGAAATTTCCTGTCCAACTGTCCACGTATGCCTTGCAGGTTTTATCTCTTTCACTCTCCCTCTGTGTGAAACCCTCTAGTTTCCATTCCTAGCTTGATAGAGAGGGTCGGTTGGAGGCATTGCACACTTTTCTCCTACACACAACTGAAGTGGAGCTTCAACAATAGGTCAGGGACATCCAATAAATCTTGGAGATAGAAGGAGAAGGCTATCGTTCTAGGCTATGTTAAAGGGAGCTCCAGATGTAACCATTCTAAAAGTAACTCCACTATGGGTTAAAATGAATATGCACTTGGAGAAAATTCTATAACATTTGTAACTACCATCAAGCAATGGTGTCATGGAATGCTTTGATCACTGGGTATGCACAAAAATAGGTTTTGTGAAATGGATTTAGGACTTTCAAGTTAATGCAAATGGAAGAATAAATGCCCAATCAGATATGTTCCCGATTTCTCCCAAGTCGTGCCAAATGGGAGTTTAGAGAAAGGTATAGGCACCTAGAGGGTAGGAGAAGATCCAAACTCCATAACTATTTCTAGAATCTTATCTCCTATGTTAAGAATGGAAGGAAAACGATACACTTTAGTTTTGTTTGTCTCTTACTGTAACTAGTGAATGGAAGGGAGCCGAGGATATGCTCAGATTCGCTTGTTAGTGATGGAAAGCGAGGATGAATGAGAAAACCCACAAATTTTTGTAGGGATACCTGAAGCTGATGCGGTCTTTTCAAATGCGGGGATCACGATTTTTGCATAAAAATGGTATGGATTTTCCCTTTTTCTCTTGTACTAAATTCCGCTTTTATCATTTCTTGCATTTGGAAATTAAATGTTAATTTTTAGGAAATGTAACTCCAACCAATGATAAAATGTTACTTCATTTAGTACTATAAAACATCAAAAAAATTATAACCTCAAAAGTTATGTGCATGGAGCGCCACACCCAAATATACCACAAACCTGAAACTCCTTGCATGATCCTTGGTAACGTGGTACACTATGGGAAACTTAACTAAGTAGTTTGAACTTAATTAATGCCCTTACATGTCAAATTTATAATCCCACTTAGGTTACATGTTAGGAAATAAGGGATAAAATATGTGGAACATTCCCTCACAGAATCATAACAATAGAAACTAATATACAAAAAATATTACAGATCTCAAATAAAAGTGCGAATAAAAATAACACAACACAAAGAGACAATATTTAACACGGTTCACCCAATTTGGGATACGTCCACCAAGAATCACTTGCTCGGATTTCATTACAATCCACCACTCTCTCAATACAAAACCCGGATCTATTTGGAGCTATGCTCAACAAACTCTACTGAAATTCAAACTCCGAATTCAAAACACATCTGCAATGTTACATCAACCTACCATATGCACAAAACCACATAAGTAGACAACTAGTTTAGCGCTTTTACAAAACAAGTGTGTGTATCAAAACCATGGGCCAAAAACGTCCCATAAACCTATGGCTCAAAAATCTCGCCCATATGAGAAAAAAAGAATTCTTCCCGGGCTATATATCTCGGCACATTTTTTTAGACCATTTTGGAAAGTGTACAATACTCTTAGTTTACAATCTTCAACACTTTCACACATGAAAACAAGCTCCACAACCTAACAATCTCCCACTTGGAGACTAGTTTTCCTCTGAGCAAGCTTCTCAACCCTTCACTTGTTTCCATGAAGACCAACCAAATCTTAACACAACTTAAATTTTTCCTTGTGACCACCTTGGTCATCATGTCTAAAATATTATGATTGGTATGCATATTCTCCAACTTCAACTTCTCTTCCTCCAAAGTTGTCCTAATGAAATGGTACCTAAGTCAGTATATGCTTTGTCCTAGAGTGGAAAGCAGAGTTCTTAGCTAGGTGTATAACACTCTGACTATCACTATGCAACTTCCTTCCTCCCGCTTATTTCCCAAATCCTCAAGCAATTGCTCTAGCCAAATCGTCTCTTTACTTGCCTCTGTGGCAGTAACATACTCACCCTCCATGGTTGATAAAGCCACCAACTTCTATAGTCGTGAAATCTATCTCACTTGTTGTCACACACAATGTAAATATAACCTCTCGTGCTCTCTTGTTGTCTACATCTCCACCATATATAAATCTACATAACCACACAAAGTGGTGTCTCGATCCATTAGAGCACAAAATTGTCCCCATGGTCCCTCTCAAATACCGATGGATCCACTTTGCTTCCTACCGGTGATCTCTACCTGGATCACTCATAAATCTACTCACCGCTCCCACTTTGCATGGGAAATATCGGCCTGGTGCTCACCATGGCATACATCAAATACCAACTACCGATAAGTAAGGTACCTTAGACATTTGGTTTCTCTCATGCTCTGTCTTGGGACACCGCTCCTTTGATAACTTGAAATGGCCTCGCTAAAGGAGTCCCAATTGGTTTAACATCCTACATATTAAACCTATCCAAGACCTTCTTAATGTACTCTTCTTGAGATAAATTCATCTTCCTTTCCTTCCTATCCCGGATATCCTCATACCAAGGATTTGTTTGGCTTCCCCCAAATCCTTCATAGAAAGGATTCACTTAGCTATTTTTTTGAGTACTTTTATTTCCTACATGTTTTTATCTACAACCAACATGTCATCCATATACGAACACGGATAATATAACCTGCGATCCTCAAATATATTTGTATACACGCAATGGTCGAATGACATCTAATATAACTTTGTTCCATCATGAAGCTTTCAAATTTCTTATACCATTGACGTGGAGCTTGTTTCAAGCCATACAAGCTCTTGTTCAGGTTTGCACACCATCTCCTCTTTACCTTTGAACTCATAGCCCTTTGGCTGCTACATATATAGATCCTCCTCCAAATCATCATGGAGAAATGTAGTATTTACATTAAGTTTCTCTAAGTGCAAGTATCATGATGAAACTATTCCAAGAATAGTTCAAATAGAAGTCATTTTTACTACAGGAGAAAAAATATCATCAAAATTTATACCTTTTTTTGTGCAAACCCCTTGACCACCAACCGGGCCTTGTATCTTTTCTTTCCTCCTTCTTCCTATTTGACTCTATACATCCACTTGTTCTCGTAATGCTCTTTTGCCTTAGGGTAGCTTCACCAAATCCCATGTCCGTTTCTCCACGAGAGCCTGATGCTCCTCATCCATGGCTTGCTCCCACTTCTTCTTGGCATCTACTTGCATTGCTTCATCAAATCTCTAGCTCTCCACTATCGGTGATTAATAAATAATAAAGAGATGGAGAAAAACATGCAGTTTATCTTCTTACCCTAGAAGACCTCCTCAATATAGGAGTTTGGGGTTCTGTGAGGAGGTTCCCGAATTGATTCATGTGGCACTTTCCCATCCGGAAGATCCTCTCCCACTTTGCATACTCTTTATTAGATTCTTCTCTATTTTCCTACAACTTTGCTTATACACGACTTTCTCATTAAATACCACATCCCTAGATCAAATGATTTTCTTGTCCTTAATACTCCAACATTTATATCCAAAGTCATCACCACCATAACCAATAAAAGTGCATTTTTTTATTTAGCTTCTAACTTGGTCCTATCATCATTGTCTATATGGACAAACACCTCACATCCAAAACTCTAAGAAATGAATAATCAAATTTCTTACCATACTAAGTCTCCTCGGTATGCCTCCATCCCAAGGCACTTGAGGGCCTCTCATTTATCAAGTACACAACCGTGCTTGCACCATTTCTTCCCTAAAAAGAAAGAGACAATCCTGCATATAACCTCATGCTCCTAGCACGTTCCATTATTGTTTTGTTCATCCTTTATAACACCCCATTCTTCTGTGGAGTTCCTGGAACCATATTTTTCCCGCAGATTCCATTCTTAGAATAGTAATCATCAAATTCATTATTACAATACTCCCCTCTATTATCTGACCCGAGACATGTTAGCTTAAGATCTATTTCATTCTCTACCAAGGCTTTCTATTTAACAAAAGTGTCAAATATATCATATTTGTTTCTAATAACATAAACCCAAACTTTCCTTATTACATCATCAATAAAAGTAACATAATAACTAGAACCCCAAGAGATGATACATGAGCTAGCCCCACACATCGAATGCACCAACTCTAACTTACTCTCTTTCTTTGTAGGTCCAACCTTGAGAAACCTTACTCGCTTATGTTTCCTATATATGCAATAAATCGTCGCAGAAATCCAAATATGTTTCGTATATCCAGGAAAATCCTTCTTTATGATCTCCATGCCCTTATGGCTCATATGACTAAGCCTATAGTGCCACAATGTTGTACCTACTTCTCAAGACACAAGATTACAAACATTAGTGCTATAAGTGGTTAAATACAAGGTTCCAACCTTCTTGCCTCTTTCCACCACAAGAGAACCATTGGTAACCTTCCAAGAGTCCACCGTAAATATCACAATATAACCATCACTTCTCAACCGCCCGCCAATATCAAATTTCGTCTTAATGTAGGCACATGTCCGACAACCTTCAATAGCCAAGTATTCTCATTCTCGCATCTTAACCCGAACATAACCTTTTCCAACTATGCTTTGCCAGGCTCATCATCACTAAAAAAACATGCCCAAAATCCCCTTAAACATAATCAACAAAATAATGCCTATGTGGAGAGCATGGAAAGAAGCCCCGAATCTAAAAACCAAGATTCAACAATATTGTACAAAGAAAGAATCAAAGCATCCCGACATACATTACCCATTGCCACATTTGCCTCCTTGTTTTCTTCTTGTTGTTTATTCTTTTCCCGAAACTCATAATAATCCATCTTTGCATGCCCAAACTTTCCACAATGCCAAAGATAGTATCTTGTTTTTAGATTTTGACATTGCACGATATTTCAGCTTTCCACGACTTCCTCTATTATTCTGTCTCCCTCTAGTTTCCACTATCAAAACATTCTCTAAAGTAGAATATTCCCAAAGATTTTTCTTCACATTTCCTCGCTTAGAATCACCCCTACAACATCCTAAAACTTTAACTTTGAGTTATTTGGAACTAAGTTGCTTCTTTGCCATTACTAGGTTGTTCCAACTCTCGTGTAAAGAGAACAAAATTAATAAAGCCCTAACTTCTTCATAAAATTCTATTGTAACCGAAGATAGCATATTTACTTTGTTAGAGTAGGTATTTACCTTAGCTCATGTTCACCTAGGTACTTTATTTACCTTTATTGTATTTATCCTCACCCACTTATGTGTGTGGATATTTCATTTATTTATTTAGATATTAGGGGATATTATCTAGTTATTAGGTATATTTCTTCCTTGATCTATGGTATTGACTAGTTCTTTCTATGATTTATGGCTTGATCTACGACCTTGACCGATTCTTATATTTTTATTCCTTGCCTATATAAGCAAGGCCCATTCACATTGTATTTCATTGAGTTCCATAATAATATATGATATTGTTGCTCATTTGTTTGCAAAGGTTTTGTGTAAAGTTATCCTGGTGAATTGCTTTCATCTTATTGATTGTGGTGTTTTATTATCATCTACGTTCTTGGCTTGGTATGATTTGGTTATCGTTCCTTTTATGGTATCAGAGCAGGAGATTGTTGTTGACATCCGTCTGTAAGTTTCGCTTTGCAAACATTTTTTTATATATTCATATATTCAGAATTTGTCTGTGTTTTGTTGATGTATGCATTTTTATGCAAAACAAAGTATTCCATTGGATCCAGAAGGTGGCAAAACCCTAAGATCAACTGTAAAGTCAACCAATTTTGGAGGTAGTTGTTTTTTTAGATTTTTTCTTGTGCAGAGGAAGGTTCACCTAGGGATTCACGCCCTAGGAAAAAAACCCAAAAAATATTTTTCTACGTAGGGCTTTTTTCTGTTGTTGCATATTATTTTCAGTTTTGCGTCACAAAAGACATTTTTCGAAAAGGACGAAACTTTCCTCCTTTGGCGAAGGTACTGTGACGAACGAAAGCTCGGATTTTACTATTTCAGAAAGTGTGTATCCCGATATTTTCAGCAAGTGCGGTCACTATCCACATAGTCCAGAAATAGTATTTTTTACCAGGAGGAGCAGTTGGATATGAAACCCATTAAAATCATTATATGGTATTGTCATATGAGGGCTTAAAGCTTGTGATTCCTACTAGTAGATGCTTAACTCCAGCCCCTTTCATTTTATTTATGTGGTGAAGGAAAAAGCATTTTATTTTGTTTTAGTGGAAACTAAAATAAATAGTAGAGCATAATATTGAAAAGCTTGTAACTTTTGATCGGTAACTCGGTTTTGAGTGTCATTTTTGTAAAAGTGCTTGTTTTTTTGCTCTTTCCATTGGAAATATTTATTTTGAGAATCACACTATAATTATAAAGTGTCATATTATAACACACACTCATTATAAAGTGTCAAAATATGGGGGCTCTTGTTGCATTGTTGGGGGTCTTATTGCATTGCTTGGTTCTTGCATTTCTTTTGGTGATTTTTTGAGGATGGCATCTTTATCTACTTTTGCATTAGATCATGTTGATCCATTAACAACACATAATTACCACACATGGAAACCAAGAATGGAAACAATAATTAAGTGAAAAGGATTATGGGCTTTAACTTCTTCAAAACAACCAGTATTCACTAGAGAATATGAGAAATTTCAGTACCAATGCAAATTTGATGAGTGTATGGGTTTGATAGGAACTTATGTAAGTGATAGTCTTTTGTTTCATTTAGAAAAATGTGACTCTCCTTTCAAAATATGGGAGAAATTGGAGGATTTATTTGGTAAGGTGGATCATATGAGAGCCATGCAACTTGAAATTGAGATCACCTCTCTTAATCCTGAAGATTTTCCAACAATTATAGACTATCTTACCAAGTTCAAGCATTTGTTGACACAGTTGAAGGGGAGTGGAAGAGATAAGAAAGATGAAGAGTGTGTTTACTTGATTCTATCCAAGTTGAGAGGACCATTTCAAATATTTTCTTCTACCTTTTTCTCTAGCATGGATGCCTTAGGTGACACATTCAAAATGCCTAACTTAGAAACATTTTGTGAAAGACTTACTAGGGAAGAATCCAAATTGTCTCACCTTGAGTCTTCCACCTCTCAAAAGGCATTAGTTGCATCTAATCCTAAGGGCAAGGGAAAACCAAAAAGTAAAACCAAATCCACCCCTTCTCCATCTCAAAGTGCTCCTAAACCCAAAGAAAATAACTCTAAACCCAAGGAGTCTTCTAAATCCAAGAATAAGTCTAGCCTTTCATGCTCTTTTTGTGGGGGTAGTGGTCATGAAGAACATAGGTGTTATAAGTGAATGCAAGCCTTAGAGGATGCAATCAAGAAACACAAAATTTCTATCTCCACTCCACCTCCTTCTAATCAACATGGCAAAAGCACTTAATGTTGTTGGAGATCTCAGTCACCACTTACAGACATAATTGGGTTATAGATTATGGTGCTTCTCATCACATGACTTCTTCCAAGGAGTCTTTTGTTTCTCTAGGTTTGAGTTCTACTTCCAAAATTGAGGTTGGAGATTCTTCCTTTCTTTATATTAAAGGAAAAGGTGATATACAACTTGATGGTGGCAGTATCCAAGATGCACTATATGTTCCTAACATCACTACAAATTTTCTTTTTGTATATCAAATTTGTCATTCTGGTCAAGGGAAAATAGTGACTTTTACACCACATGGGGTAGAAGTACAAACTTTGTTGGAGCCTTATTCACTTGTTTCTCAAGGTATTTTTTATCATAGTTCTAGACTATATCACTTTGAGGGTTTTGATGACACTTCCTCTATAGGGACAGGATTGGTTTCTCATGCAGATTCAAAGAGTAAGCTTTGGCATGAAATATTTGGACATCTCAATTACAAGATATTTGAAGGAGTTGAGCACTCATGGTATGGTAGATGGTCTTCCTAGAGTTTCTTGTCTTGAGGGAGTTTTCTCTGGATGTGCATTAGGGAAACAACACCAAGATCCATTTCCTAAGAATTTTTCTAAGAGAGTTTCTTCACCACTTGAGCTTGTGCATAGTGACTTGATGTTTTTCCTACCCCCTCTTTCAATGGAGCTAAGTATGCACTTACATTTATTGATAATTTCTCGAGGTGTACTTGGGTTTATTTTCTCAAGTACAAAAGTGATGTTTTTTCACACTTCAAAGTCTTCAAGGCTTTGGTCGAGAAACAATCTTCTAGTTGCATAAAGAACCTTCATACTGATAATGGGGGAGTACTTCAACGATGAGTTTTCTGATTTTTTGGCAACTCAAGGCATTATTCACCAACATTTGTTCCTCATACTCCACAACAGAATGGCTTAGCAGAAAGGAAGAATAGAACTTTGAAGGAAATGGCTAATGATGATGCATTCTAGAGATTTACCTCCTATCTACTGGGTAGAAGCAGTTAATTGTGCTAACTACATTCAAAATCGCACACCACACAGAGCACTTGAACATTTGACTCCAGAGGAAGCTTGGTCCAACACTAAGCCAATGTCTCATTTTTTTGAGTCTTTGGGAGCCATGCTTGGGCCTTTGTGCCAAAGAAGAAAAATAAAGCTTTGGATAAGAAGAAAAAACCTTGATCTTTATAGGGTATTGTGAGGACATGAGAGCTTATCAATTCTAGATTTTGATACTCATGACATTCTTTTTCAAACACATGTTCAGTTTGATGAGCGCTTCACTCCTCATGATTCTTCATCTTCTTCCATGCCTCCTTTTCTTCTTCATCTCATCTTGAGGATCCTTTCTTTAAGGAGGTTGATGAGGAGGTTATAGATGTCATTGAGATCCTATTCCCATTGATGTTGTCACTATGCCTAAGTGGGCTCATACTATAGTTTCTAAGGCAACACCTTTCATACAGAGATCTTCCACCCACTAGGCATCATCACACACATTCTACAGGTTCTGGACTTTTGTGTCAGGTAGTTTCTGAGGATCCACAGTCTTTTTCAAAGGCTCATGGGATACAGGAGTGGATGATGTGATGGCAAATTTAGTATTCTTCTTTGATGAAGAATCATACTTGGGATTTGGTATCTCTTCCTAAAGGAAGAAAGATGGTTAGGTGTAAGTGGGTATACCAAACCAAATACGCAATGATGGGTCCATTGACAAGTATAAGGCTCATCTTGTTATAAAGGGTTTTTCACAAGTTGAAGGTATTGATTACTTTGAGACTTTTACACCCGTTGCCAAGATGGATTCTATACGCCTTGTACTTGCTTATTGCTGCATCACAAGGGTGGCCCATATACTAAATGGATGGACATGAAGAGTGCCTTCTTACATGGAGATTTACAAGAGGAAATATACATGGAGTAACCTGCTAGATTTGTTCAAGATTCTTCTCTTGTTTGTAGGCTCCGAAGGTCTCTCTACGGTCTCAAACAAGCCCTTCGGCTTGGTATGAGAAGATGGATTCTTTTCTTCTATCTAATAGTTTTGTTCATTTGCCACTCCGATCATACAGTGTATCTCCAGCATGTTGGTGAGGATATTGTGATACTTGTCTTGTATGTTGATGATTTGTTACTTACTAGCAGCTCTTCTTCCCACATTCAGAGTATTCAGAGGGCTCTTTCTACACAGTTTGACATGATAGATCTTGGGTTATTGCATTATTTCCTTGGTTTGCAGATTTCTCAGATAGATTCAGGGATTCATTTGAGTCAGCAAAAGTACACCCATGATCTTCTTTGGCACTTTGATATGGCTGATTGCAAGCCAAGTCCATCTCCTTTTCAATCAGGGTTACTCTTACTTCCACATGTACCACACCACTTTGTGATCCTACATTGTATAGGCAGTTGGTTGGGAGTCTCATGTACTTGACCCATACTCACCCGATATTTCATTTGCAGTAGGGATTGTATCTTGGTTTGCACATTCTCCTCATAGTAGTCACTTGACAGGCTTCTAAAAGGATTTTGTGCTTATTTGCATGACACTTCCCACTTTGGCCTACACTACACTAGGGGTTCTACTCAGTTGGTTGGGTATACAAATTCAGATTGGGAAAGTTCTTTTGATGACAGGCATTCCACTTCTAGCTATATTTTTTCTTGGTTCTTCTCCCTTTGCTTTTGGCATGCAAAAAGCAACATGGTTATTGCACTTTCATCTTCTTGAGGTAGAGTACATGGTGGCAACAGCATAATGAGTCAAAATTCTTTGGCTTTACCGAGTTATTGATAGAGTTTGGATTCCCACAGGATTCATCGACTGTACTTTAGTGTGACAACCAAAGTGTAATTCACATTTCTCACAACCCAGTTGAGCACCAGCGGACCAAGCATATTGAGATACACATCCACTTCATTCGTCAACACATTCAGATGGAGTTCTTTTCTTAGAGTACATTCCAACTCAACAGACAGGTTTGGACATCTTTACGAAGCCTTTTGCATCACCTCACTACCTTGAGTTGTGTGGAATGCTTGGGGTTTTGGAATTTGTTCTTGGGGGTGTTCATGAGAACATCTTCCTTCTTATTATTATTTCTCTTTCCTTCTAGCAGGATTCTTTCCTTCTTTTGGTTCAAGATTTCTTCATGGATATATTGTACATGAGTACCTCATCAGGCCTAGTTGTCGGGACTCATACTGTGGACATGCCACTTCTATTTTGGCCCCTAGCTTCACTTGAGGGGGGTGTTAGAGTAGGTATTTACCTTAGCTCATGTTCACCTAGGTACTTTATTTACCTTTATTGTATTTATCCTCACCCACTTATGTGTGTGGATATTTCTTTTTATTTATTTAGATATTAGGGGATATTATCTAGTTGTTAGGTATAGTTCTTTCCTTGATCTATGGTATTGACTAGTTCTTTCCTTGATCTATGGTATTGACTAGATCCTTGATGTCTAGTTCTTTCCTAAATCTATGGTCTTAACTAGTTCTTTGATGACTAGTTCTTTCCTTGATTTATGGCTTGATCTACGACCTTGATTGGTTCTTAGATTGTTATTCCTTGCCTATATAAGCAAGGCCCATTCTCATTGTATTTCATTGAGTTCCATAATAATATATGATATTGTTGCTCATTTGTTTGCAAATTTTGTGTAAATTATTCTAGCAATTGCTTTCATCTTATTGATCGTGGTGTTTGATTATCATCTATGTTCTTGGCTTGGTATGATCTGGTTATCGTTCCTTTTACTTTACAACGTACACTTAAAATAATTTAAATTTAAATCAAACATATGATTTATGAAAAAAATTCCCAATGAGACGTGGCATTGGAAAATACTCATGACATGTGAATTGTTTCATGAGAATTCCTCAAAGAAAAGCATGGAGCCTGTTGGTATTTTGCTTCCTTAGGCCATTGAATGGTTCTAATGTCACAATAAATAGATAAGTAACTTAGAGATGAACTCTAGAAAATGTCTTACCCTACCTTGATAGTTATTTGGAACACGTTTTCTTCTTGGAGAGATAAGGACACTAAGTTATACTGGAGAAGACACATTTGGTGGCTATGTTTGGTCACTAGTTAATTATTTTTTGGACACATTATCTTGGCTTGGTGATAAGGAATGAATCAATGTTGCAGAAAATTGGCTTGGCAATATGTGTAGTTAATAATCAATATGGAATTTATTTAATGTAAAAAAATAGAAAAGGGAATTTTTCAGCAAGCATGTTAGGAAATTTGATAAAATATGCAGGGTTTCCCTGACAAAGTGGAGGTTGGGAATCGAGGAAAAGACACTAAAACCGTTTGATCAGATGCCTCGTAAATGTCTTTGGAATGGATTTTGTTGGTAAAACAACGTAAAGTGAAGTTTTAAGAGAAATGAGAAATCCAAATTCCTAAAGCTGAGGTCTCGTCAGAATCACTTGCTCAGATTTTGGGATTACAAGCATAAAAAGGTATGGTTTTCCCCTTTTCGCTTGCACTAAATTACACTTTCATAAATTCTTTCATTTGGAAATTAAATGTTAATAATTATGAAATGTAATTCAAACCAATGATAAAAAAAAGTTACTCCATTTTAGTAGTTTTACAAAACCATGGGTAAAAATTAATGATCCGCCCAAAACCTATGGATCAAAAATCCCACACCAAAATATCAAACACTCGAAACTCCTTGCATGACCCTTGGTAACATGAGAAACTATGTGGAAACTTAACCAAGTTGTTTTAACTTAATTAACACCCTTGCATGAAAATAGAATTTCTCCCACCTAGCTTATCGGTCACTTGTAGTGACGTGCTTATTTTTAGTAAATCGTAATCGGTTTCGGCCTATGGTTACCACTTATTTCAGTGAAAATGAAAAAAACCATTTCTACCCCTAGACTACCAACAAGAGAATCATAATCCATCTACATTTCAATTGAAATTCACATTAAAGACTAGTTTTGCGAGTGGGTTTTGGGGCCTATTGGTCACTAAGTGATGAGAGTTGTTTTCAATTACGATAATCGGACTCAAATTTTCCCTTGTAACTTGAGCTCTTCTCTTCGTAATAAACTTATCCCATGCATGATGAATTTATGTATATGGGACAAGATGCGCAAGAATCATCAACATTTGTGTTCTAACTTAAAAATGATTGTTTTCAAGGCCCAAATTGTGAGCGCTTTAGATGTTTTGACCCACTTGGACCAAAATTACAACTTTAGCTAAACACACTTCTAAGGGTTATGTTGAAGCTCATAACTAACCGTGGAACCTTAGACATATCATTTCCACACTTTTAGATTGTGAATTGATCAAATTATTGTGTGAATATTTTTTTGGAAAATTATGGTGTTTCTCTCTCTTCCCTTTTTCTCTTTAGAAGTAACTATATTTTGACTAGTTAAAAAATGTAAATGAGTTATAAATGTCTTATGTTGAAATGAAATGAAAAATTGATAATGTATATGATTATGATATGATGAATAAAAAGGAAAATGAAATTTTACTTTCTCTCTCTTCCCCTTTCTCTCTTTAGAGATAATCATTAAAATATTGATTGGTTTTGAAAATGTAAATGGGTCAAATGTATATGATTTGAAATGAAATGAAAATTAGATATGAGATTTTATGGTGATTTGAAAATAAAATGAACCTAGATTTTCTTCCTCCTTTCCTTACTCTTTATCTTTGTCTCTCGAAAAAAAAAGAATATCTTTATCTCTTTTCTCTCTTTTCTATTGTTTCATTGTTTGAAATGATGGATGTGTGGAATTTATGCTTGAGTGTAGGGATTTCCATAATCATCGAGTCATAGGGATTGACGCAACATTCATTGCAGTACTCCAAACAAGAGGTAATTTCTAATGTGATATTTTGTAATTAATGAGTTGTCATTATAATGGTATATTCATCTTACGCAATACATATATTACCATAGAATAATCATATGTATTATTGTTCTAAGAATTATTCTTGAATCTTTTTATATTTTGAAAAGAGAATACCAATGTGGCTATATTTTATAGTGTCGAATTGAATGTGAATTTGTACTCAATTTGTACCGATGTTATAAAGATATCAAACTAATCTTTTTCTATGTTAATTATTGGTTTATTTCCTTAACAACCACAATGCTAGGTAGAATATCCTCTCATCAAAATTAACGAAAATAAAAGAACGAGTTATAATTCCTATTGTCCTTCCTTCCCCCATTTGAGTTTTTTTCGGGTTATAAAACATTGATCATGTTAATAAAATACTCTCATCTCTTTAATTTGAGCCTTGTTTCACACCTAAGACATCTTATTAAGGACCATTTCCTTGAATATTTAATGAGGTGGTGATTTTATGTTATGAAACATCATATTGGGATGAGTGAGGTGATCATGTCTTGTCGTTGTTGTAGTATGACCATATCATGAATAATATTAACCCCCACCGCATAATTTCCCTTCATACCCTAGTGGGTGGCCAAATCCTTACAAGATAGTTTGTATTTTTACCTCACGATATGATCCCTTGTGAGATCTAAATTATGTGAATGGAGACTACATTTTGAATTACTTGCGTATTTACCCAACAATTGAAATAGGTCCTTAAGAGGATTTTGTAATGCATAATATTGTTTGGGATATCTCTCTTTCAATATACACTTATACTTCCATGTCCAAGAGCATTGAAATGAGTTGTCTTGTGTGAGGTCGTACTCCTTGTAGTCTTAAATTTCCAAGTTTGTTTTTAAATGTTATAGGATTACTTTGTTCCAAAATGATGTTATACAGACCAAAGTAAGCATGTAAATGTGGTTAGTAAAGAATGGTAAATAAGATTAAACTAAGGAAATGCCTATTACGAAAAAATGGTACACCTTTGAGCGATGTCAAAACCAACTAAAATGTCAAATGTGATCATAAAATGAATGTAATAAAGTAGATGTCCATGACTAATACAACAACCTAATAAATCGAAAAACCAAATATGATGCATGATCACATGCTTTGTTTACATAAATATGGATTAAAAAACAATGCTAATGAAATAATAAATGTAGCCTTGATAATGGGATAAATTCAACTATAGCCAAGGTCTTGTGAGTTAAGGAAATTGCACTCTAGTTGGACTTATAAATGTTAGTGGAACCTTGGCATAGATATAAATATATTAAACGAGATCACTCGGGAAGTATAATTTATGGTTGAAAAATGTAATTAACCTATTTTATTGAGATTAAATCCTTAAGATGATGAAAAATAAATAGTTTAAAATGTGAAATTTGTCACTTAAATTCAAAGAAAAATATCAATAATGAGAACACATGTGTAATGTAACCTTCCATGCGATATAATTGTGAAAATATGAATTCCTAATTGGAGCAACGGATCGTGAATCAAGAATGATACAACTTAATTAATTTTTTTGGTTAAACACTTTTGAAGATTAAAAGAGTGTATTGTTAGTATTAAACACAACAATATGTCAAATGAACTTGGGATATTTTTCAATTAAGACTAAAACCTTCCACCTTCTGTGAATTTTCCTCCTTGAAACGAGAATTATTTTTCCACCAACATGGCTTCTCAAACAAAGCCACTTAAGTCAAATATGAATGATGCAAATTGTATCCACCGTTCTTAATCCACAATCAAGCCATATAAATTTATCCATAAGATGATGCAACAAAACCAAAGGAACCTTGATAGGTGATCCAAACCCAAAACATGCAAACCACCCCGGACGAAGGATCACACCTGTTATGTGTTGAACTCCGGTGGATCAATTACACATCAACTAAACAATGCTTAAGAAACCCAAACCCCATAACATAATAATTGAATATAAAACTCATAGTTGTTAACCTGATATAGATGGTGATCTATGGATAATTAATAGATTAAAAGAACAAACCACACATTCTTATTAAAGACAATGCTATGCTGAAAATAAAGTAATAGGTTTGAAAAATGATCTATAACCTTCCTTCTTTATTCTTGTGAATTTTCCTCCTACAATGGAAATTTATTCAAACCAAGTAAACAATGACATATTTCTAACAAATCCTTAAGTCAAATATTAGAAGGTGCATGTGTGTATATACGTTCCTAATCACAATCAAGCTATATAAATTTATTTCCATAAGAGAAACGAGCAAATTATAAAGGAACCTCTATAGGTGAAATGTTAAACAAAAACATGCAGCCTAGTTGTAAAGGAACGAAGGGTCCCACATTATAAGTGTTCTTCAGACAATTATAGTCAACTAAAAAATTTTTAGAAACAAACCTTTAACATAAGAATTGAATATTAGGAGACTCATAGTTGTTTAAAATGAATTTATTTAATAAATGAGCTATGGATAACTAATGGAATTGGAGAAAGGAACCAACCACACATTCTCCATTAAAGACTAATGTTCTGCAAAATAAAGTAATTAAAGTTTGAAAAATAGGAAATTTTAAACCTTATGTGTTTAATTTTGTTGAAAAATATTAGGTCATACAATGGAAACCTAAAGGTAATGAATATGTAAACCATGAAAAGGCCATGTCATGGAGTATGCCTATCCTATGTTTCTTACTATTATTGGGTCATTGTCTTGGTTTATGTTGTTTGAGTAAGACATTGATGTGTACCCTATGTTATCCTATTGTATGAGTGGGTTCATGTTTATGTAAGTGTCATGTGAGCGATGTCGAGTGTCTTTATTTGGATCCCATGTGGTGTTGTGTAGCATGCAATTGAAGTCAAAAAAATTATTCTCGATAATTTTACTGTTGTATTTTGGTGTTGAAAATGTGGGCATTACAAAATCTCAATAATATGATGGTTCACTTTTGCATGCTTGGCAACAGGGTTTGTATTACCCAATTGGTCTTGGAGAATAAATGAACTCCACAACCAGGGTACTACACCTAGTGGGAAAAAGGAATTGTCCAAGTCTTGCATAGGGTAAAATTCCAGTAGTTTCATCTCTGGGGTACCTTGTAAAAGGGTTTGTAGACATTGATACCTTTTATAACCCGAGTATAATACCTTATCAATATAAATCACCCTTCTAATGTTTTTTAGTCAATAGGATATTCAAAAAGAAGTCGACAAACATGTATTATGGCAAAAAATAGCTTTATGTCATCTAAAATTATTTATCGGGCCGTTAGGAAACTATCTAAAACTCTAACAAAAAACTCTTATATATTGTCCTGTATTTATAATTTATGTGAGATATAAGGTGCTTGATCTACATTTATGTGAGCTTTAAATGGAACATATTTTATATTCAAAGTTATTTTCTGCCTTCTGACTTAGTCCATCTCTCTCACCACCCAAACATATTTTATATTGATTTCGATGCTCCTAGAGTCTACTTTTCTTTGTGTCTTAATATTTCTATGTTACTTTTTGTTAATAATGAAGATCTTGCTTGTGTTTCTAGCCATGGTTTGTTTACTTGACTAGTATTTTGATTTGAAATTCATTTTGGTTATCAATATAATTTCTTGTTTTCAATTTTTAATGTTTTTGGATTTGAAAGGATGATTTTAAGAGGCAAAATGAGCATCTATCATAATAACAAAGGCTTCTATTGTGTTCTTAATTATTCTACATTAATTTTTGTCAATAATGAAGCTCTTGCATGTGCTTCCATTCGGGGTTTGTTTACCCAAATAATATCTTGATCTCAATTTCTATTTGGTTACCGATATAATTTCTTGTTTTCAAATTTTTATGTTTCAAGGTTTGAAAGGGTGACTTTTAGAGGCAAAATGAAATGATGCTATAATAACATAGGCTTCATGTTACTTTTTTTTAATGATGAAGCTCTTGCCTATGCTTCACCATGGTTTGTTTGCTCTAAAATATCTTGATTTGAATTTCTGTTTGGTAACCAATATAATTTCTTGTTTTTACTTTTTTATGTTTCAAGGTTTGAAAGGGCGATTTTAAGAGGCAAATGAAATGCTACTATAATTTAATAGAGGCTTCTATTTTGTTTTTAATATTTCCATGTTACTTTTTGATAATAATGAAGCTATTTCCTCTTCTTCTAGTCATGGTTTGTTTGCACGAAACATATCTAGATCTGAATTTCTGTTTGGTTTCTAATATAATTTATCGTTTTCAAATTTTTATGTTTTAGGGTTTGGAAGGGTGATTTTAAGAGGCAAAATGACTACACTATTCTAACTTCAGGGGTTTGGGATCTCATCCCAGTAGAGGTAGTTCCAACTGTGAATAGAAATGTAAGAGGGAAGGAACGGAGGAAGGTAGATCTGAAGGGAGAAAAGAAATGAATTCCAAGATAGAAAGGTCAGAAGGTTTATGCTTTGGGCTGGTAGTAAACAGAGCCAAACTTACTTGCATAAACAAACAAAGCAATACTGATGAACATATGATGATAATAAGAATGAATCCAATAGAATAGAAACATAGATCTAACTTAAGAAAGATCTGATGCAAATAACACATATATTGAGCACAAAGTCTGAACATATATATTAATATCTCTTATGTTACAAGAAGGCACAAAGTCTTTCTCTCTTCACCTCTTTTTCATACAAAAATGTCCACCTGGAATACAACAAGTATTCCAGTATTTATAGAAGAAGAGGAGGAAGAAGACAAAAACAAACCAACCACTATTTACAAAATATCTTACAAGATATTTACAAAATATCTAAAAAGTCAAAAGTTGACTTTGGGCAAGTTTTGGATGGCAACATCCCATGATGCAACATGGATGATGTCATCATAAATGCCAACATACTTTTTAAATATTTTTACAAAAATGATCGAAGCGTACACAGAGAGAGAAACTACTCCTCATCATCTCTTTGCTTGAATGGAGTGTCTTGCTTCTGATCGGGAGAGGTGATGTGATACTTGAGCTCGGTATTCCATAAACTTGCTGATCATTGTCTGAAGTTGATTATGATCAGGACCCTTGAAATGGTCACCAATGACTTCACAAGTTTCCTTTTCATTTTTGAGCTTATCTGGTAATCCATGTACTCTTCGCATGCCTCAATCAAGTATCCAATGAAATCATGGCAAGCCAGAAGGTTATTGATAGATTCTCGGTCAAAAGTGACCTCTGGCACCAAACCTTGGGTTGCGATAGCCTTGAAGAGCTGGATTGTATCATCTGCCTCCCTCAAGGTGAATGATTCACTGAGCATCCTGGAGACATCTTTGTAACCATCTGCTCCATGTTGTATTTTGCATCCAGGGCTTCATCCTTGATTTTATCTATCCTCTCTAGGATATATTCCATTTGATCAACCCGATAATCCAATGCAACGAGAGCTTTGTTATGTGCCGCGGGTGATCAATGACACCGACCTTTAATAGGTCATCAGTCAGTGAGTAGTTGACCATTGCTTGAATGTTTCATGTTGCAATCTGGCATTGTCCAACTCCTCGAGAGGGATCCTGCTACTACTTGTAGCTCCTTATTTTCTGATCTATATCCTGGTAGAGCCCTATGAATTTCTTGATTATTTCCTCACTATCTCTGAGGATTCACTCTATCCAGGAGATACTACCACCACCTTGTTCACCAATCTTGGCATATTCATTTATCTTGTCCTGACTGAGAACTTTAGTAGGCTTGGTGGTAGTCATAGGAGGAGCATTTCCCATTCTTTGCAATGCTTGGAGAGATGTTTGTTTTGTTCCTTGAGTATTCTCTTCTCCTCCTTTGCTTCTTGAAGTTTCTTACAGAGGGCATCTACTACAGATAAGGCCTCTCCTTGTAGGCTCTCAGATGAGGTTCCCATCGTGACTTGGGTCACTGTAAAGTCTGTAGGAGACAAAGATCTTTCTTCTCTTTGGTGGGATCTGGATATGCAATCTCCATGACTCTCTCTCTTGAAACGCTCTTAGAGAAGTGAGTTATAGCTTTTTGCTTCTTGGGTCCCTTCTTTGGAATGACAGAGAAGTCCATGGGTGCTATGGGAACCTTTCTCTTGAGTTGACCCAGATGGTCAGAGATCCAACTTGGACTTATGGGAGAGGGAGTAGAGGGAATAGAAGAAGAAATGGGGTGAAAGGGGAAGCAACTGAAGAGGCCACGCAGGAAGAACGTTGAGACACTTGGTGGTGGCATCGACAAGGAGTCCAACACGCTGCTTGCTTGTGGGGCCTGGAGTTACTACGGGGAAGAAAAGGACATGGAGGTGGAAGGGATCTATAATGGGATGGAGGGAACACTAGGTGATAGATCCGCAAGAGAGGAGAAGATGGAAGAGGTGGGAGATGGAAGGGAGGAAGGAAGAGAGAAGAAGAAGAAACATCCATTGGAATAGATGCTTCAATGACAGGGGGAGGAGAAGGAGTGAAGAAGGAATGGTGGGTACCTCAGTGGTTGTAGCTTGTGACCACATCCTGAGTGGATGTATCCATTGAAACTTTGGTGGTCTCTTCTTCTTTACCTAGAGACACCAGGTTGACCACTTGCTTCTTAGAAGTAGTAGGAGGGATTTTAGGAGTTTCTTCCTGTTTGCTTGGTTCTCCCTCCTTATCTTTTCCTTTTCCTTTCGGTGCACTTGGGGCCATTCTTGGAGGTGCTCTACCTAAAGGAGAAGTAGTGAAATCTACCCCAGGTAGGTGAGACCATTCTGTTTGCACCAATGTTTGGTGCTGCTGCAACATGTGGGTTTGACCCTTTCTTGAATGGTCTTTGGTGCCTTGGCTCTGTCGATCTCTATGAATGGCCAATCGTCCCCATCCGTGTCAAGGTAAACTTGATCAATTTCTTGATCAGGTTCTTGGAATCCTTTTGGAATGATGGCTATGCCATAATGGATGATCTCTCTAGAGCCATCCGGGAGTGATCCTTTCACCTGATATCTATTTCATGTGTCAGGTCGATGTAGATGTCCTCGATCTCAGGGACATGGATAGGATCAATTTTTTCCTTTGGGAGGAAACTCGGCAATCAAAGGTAGGCCTTGGCTTGGGAAGTTGTGCTTTAGATTCAACAATTCAAGCTCTCAACATACATTTCCCATGCTTTGGCCAATGTGGTGCAGGTGTATCGGCCCACTATAAGGGGGAATGGAGTTCCTCCTTCTTTCTCTTCATGCACCTCTCATGGTATGTGATTAGTTGCCTTGACAACTCCAAGAGGATCAGCTTGGGCCCTACATACCTTGGTAGCTTTGTTGGTTCACCCTCAAAATTCACTGCTCTGAGATATGTGAATGTGGGAAACTATGTGAACAATGCTCCCCACTTCTTTGTGATAGTGATCACACTCGGGCTAGTTCGACCATGTCTCATATTCGGCCTCAATAGGCAGATCACCTCATAGAAGAAGGCATCATTGATTTTTGAGAACTGGGGATGTTGTTCTCGAGCCTTAGCTCTGGGTAGTATTCATATATTTTGACCTGGGGCCATACCCCATTTCGAGCTAGGCCTACAAAATCTCTCGCTGATGTTGCAATGTATACAACATAGGAATTCATATAGAACTTCCCAGTTGTGAGGACCTATTGAAGCTGTTGAGAGATGGTGTCGCTGATGATTTCTCCCCAGCCAAAATGTTGATCAGGCACATTCTTGCTCATGGTCTCTAAGTACCTCAACATCCATTTATGGAAATAATGGGCATCAGGAAGCCCAAATATTCTATTCAGGAAGGTGATTGTATCACTCAGTTCCTCATTGAAGTCACTGCGGTGGATGGTCTATGGCCATCTACTCACCGGATTTTTTTTTAGATATAGCTCATTCATCATTTGCATACATTTTTCCTCATTGTCATCCCATGCCTTCTTGCAGTCTTCTAGGCTTATGGTGACATATTGTCTGTGATGAGGAATGCCCAGGTTATTTCAAAATGATGAGCAGTTAGGTCGATGATCATCTTTCCTCTTTATCTTCGACACATCTTGTGTCCTTGTTATAGCATCGAGCCACCAACATGATGAAACTCATTATTCACAACACTTACTGGCAGCCCAGCTGCAAAGTGCAATCCACTGCCCACTAGTTTGTTCATCCAGGGGCCACTAGTTGCTGGTTGGTTCTCACCCAGAAGTCTTCCATATCAATGTGCCCAAGCTCGGAGTCTCTGATATCGAGATCACTCTCTGCATATGAGTCAGGCATCTTGACTTTTTGATATTTGTACTTCATCTCTTGTTCTGTCAACTTTGCTTTTCCTTTAGACTTGGTTGGCTTTTTGCTTGATGAAGACATGTGTGAGCTCGAGGATGGCTGTTGTTGTTCTGCAAGGAGAATCAAGGAGGTCCAACACAGAAGAGCCATGTCAACCATCATGTTATTCATAATAAAAGCTTGCAGAAAGAAGAATGAGCAATTATAAGGCTTAGGGCACAAGGCGCAAGTTCATAGCATGCTTGTAGAGGCTTAAAAAGGTTGGCACACTTTTGGAGATGTCAACATGTAAAAAGGTGTGCCAGTGTTGATAGGAGAAAAATTGCGCCAAAGGGTTATAAAGGGCACACTTTTGAAGAGTGTTGCATGACAAAGGTTTTAGCGCACAAAGGAAAAGCATGCGGGGCGGGTTTATAACACACAACATGCCATGTTGATGTCAAGGATCATGCGCCTGCGCCTTAGGAAATTTTCTTTAGTTGGGCGCTGAAAAGGATGATGTTGCATGGCTTTTAAGTGTGCCCAAGGCACAATTTTGGAATATGTTGCAAAGCAAATCAATGCGCCAAAGGAAAACTACTTGGCGTGATTTGGAGCACACAACATCTAATGTTGATGTTGTGTAGGATGCGCCTGCACCTTTAGGAAAAAGTTTGCTAAGTGTTATTATACTGGGCGCAGGTTAGAGGTATGTTGCAAGTGGGGACAGTGTGCCAAGGCGTGACTGTGGGGGTGTAACATGAAAAATAGTGCACCAAAGTTTATAATGATTTTTGTACTTTTTTTGATTTTCTTCTTTTCATGACTTTCTCTCTTTTTTGTTTTGCAAATGGTAAAGAGAGGGGATTTTGCAAGCAAGATAATAAGCAAGAAATGTAAAAGGATTTTAGGTTTTTTTAGAGGTAGGGGCCTTCTCAGATTTGTAGATCTAGAAGGAGAGGAAAAGGGGTTTTCAGATGGTTTATGGATTGTTAGGTTTTTCATTTTAGATTTAACCTTTTTAGATTATAACAACCCTAAAACCTAACAATAACCAAAAAAACAAAAGCCACAAACAACAACCAGGAGGATGATAGAAGCCACTTACCCGAGTTTTATAAAGGATGAAGGATGACGTTGGGGTCCACAAACTCAAAAAATGGCACGTGGGGGTGACAGGACAAGCATAAGAGTGCAGAGAGAATACTTTTCACAATTTTCAATTCATGAAAATGACAGTGTTAAGCACCTATTTATAGAAAATTTGGCATTAATTATCTCACCAACTTTCTTTGGCACAATTTTTAGAGTGTCGACATGGGTTTAAATGCCTTGGCACAAGTTTATTAGTGTTGACATAAAGTTTTTAGCACCTTAAGCACATAAATTTGTTAACATGAGGATTTCACCTTAAGCAAGCATAAAGGGTGCACAATTTTCATGATGTCAACATGAAATTTCTAGCGCCTTAGGAAAATTTACTTAGCACATTTTTTGGTATGTTGACATGATATTTCTCATGCCCTTAGCACACTTTTTAGGCACATGTTTAATGATGTTGACATGTCATTTCAGCACCTTAAGGGGGCAAAATTTATTGATGTTGACATGTCATTTTGGGTGCCAAAGGATTTTCTAAAGGGGCACATTTTTGATGTCGACACAACATTTCTTGCTTTCAAAAAGGCTGAATTTTGGAATGTTGACAAAAAAAACTGAAAATGGAAGCTAAAAATGGCTAAGTTCTTAAAACTTGATTTTTTGAAAGGGAGTTTTAGGCCATTTTGAATGTTGTCAGACTTCTTTAGGGGACCAAAATGAAATTTTGGTATGGTTATCTAAAAATTTCCCTTGTCAATTTTACAGGATAACAACTGGCTCTTTCTAGGGACTATCTTTAAGTGAAACTTAAGGGTAGAGAATCCCAGATTTCATGTGCCTATCCATTGGGTTACAGAGAGTCAAAAACAAGGGTGACCAAAAAGGGAAGAAAGGGAACACACAACAAATAGAAACAAACACACAAAAAAGCAAACACAAACAAAAAAAAATACAAAAAAGAGAGAAGCTCTCTACTTCTAAGATCTTTAGGTGCTACCCACTATATAGGGAAGTGGGAGCTTGGTTCCATCTAGATATGAGAGATAGAAACTATTCTCTCCATTGAGTTGCTTGATCTTGTATGGCCCTCTCCAAAGAGAGTCAAACTTTCCATGCATACCTTTTGGTTCTCTTCATTTGTCCCATAGAAGGACAAGATCCCCTACTTGGAAATCTCTCTACCTAGCTTTCTTGTCGAACAACCTCTTGACTTGATTCTGATGTTCAGTGATCTTGTCGACCACTTTCACTCACTTTTCTTCAAGTTCCATTAGGTACATAATCCTCTTTTCAAGAGAACTCTAAAAGTTTCATCTTCGATTACTCGAGCCAAGCAGCAGAGCAGGAAGTTCTGCGGAGATAGGGAATTTCAGCATCGGTCCCATACAACACCTGGAAAGGTGACATGCCAGAGATCTCTTTGGAGTGATACGATCCACCCACAAAGCATCATATAATGATTTGTGCTAGGACCACTAGTTTTCATCAACTAGCTTCCGTATGATAGTTACCAGGTTCTTGTTGCTAGATTCTTCTTGACCATTTCCTTGAGGATAGTAATCAAGCATGAGCCAAGGTTATTCCATATCCATAGCAAAAAAATAATAACTTCCCATGAAGAGAAGTTGGAAGCATTATCAACAATGATTTTGTGTGGGATGCCAAATCTCACGATAATATTTTCCTTGATGAAGTTGCAAACAACTTCAGAAGTGGCATGTTTGATAGGTATGGCCTCCACCCATTTCATGAAGTAATCCATTGTTGTTAGGATGTAACTATGTCCAACACTCGATTGAGGATTGAGTGCTCCAATGAAATCAATTCCCCATTATCTGAATGGTTCATCGATGATGATGGGCCTGAGGGGAAATGCAGCTAGCTTTGGTTTGCCAACGAACTATTGGCAAAGTTCACATTTTGCTACCCAGGTAGCTGCATCCTAAAATAGCATCGGCCAATAGTACCTGGCCCGAATGATTTTATGTGCCATCACGGATGAGGAGAAGTGACCACCACAGGCTGAGTCATGAAAACTCTTTAACAATCTTATCTATTGCGGCTTATCAACACATCATAGAAAAATGCCATCATTTCACGTTTGTACAATCCATCATCCCATATGACATATCTTGCGGCTCTGAGCTTTACCACTCACTTTTCCTTAGTGGTTAGATGAGTTGGGCACTCTCCATAGGTGAGAAAGAATGTGATGTCATAATACCATTCATCGTTGGTTGCAAACAAATAGAACCATGGGTAAAGAATCCACTTTCTCCAGTTCACTTTGTTCTTTATCAACATGTGAGTAGCTTGCTCCTCAGGTACCTCTGAGTCTTTATTTTCAGCCATTAGCTGACACAGGCCCTTACCCCTTACCAACTTGGTTGGTCTTGATGTCTAGATCATATTCTTGGACCTTTGTGATCCAATTCCTCGTAAGCTCCCTAACTCCTGTTGAGTCAGGATAGACTTAATAGCCATGTGTGTCTGAACCAACACTACTGTATGAGAATTCAAAATGTAGTAGTGGAAATTTTTGACTACTTTTACCATGGAAAAGGCATGCTTTTCCAATTGTGACATCTTTAGTTCATGAGGCTTAAGAGGAGAGCTCATGAAAGCAATCGGATTCAATATCCTCGGAGTTCTTTTGCATCAAGATAGCTGATACAGTATGCGCAGACACATAACTGTACATGATGAAGTCTTTGCTGAAGTCAGGACACACCAAAATAGGGGCGTGAGTGATGAAGTCTTTATGTCTTTGAATGATGCCTTTCCTTCCTCACTCCATTGGAATGTTTGGGATCCTTTCATCATATTAGATATATGATGAGTCTTCTCAACAAAATCAGGACAAAGCGTAAGAAAATTTACCTTTCCAAAGAAAGAGTGAACACCAGTCTTGCTTGTAGGAAAAGTAAGGCTCTGAATAGCCTTGACTCTTTCACATCTATCTTAGTTCCTCTCTCTGCTGATGACATGTCCTAGCAAGCTTTCCTTCAGTGACCCCAAAAACTGACTTTTTGGGATTTAGTGAAATCCCGTGTTCTCGGCATCTTGATCAAGACTTGTTCTAAATGATCGCAGTGATCATTCATTTTTTGGAGAACACGGTCAGGTCATCTAGGTAAACTATGATGACCTTTCCCATCATACCTTTGAATGCAAAGTCCATTGCTCATTGGAAGGTGGCACCGGCGTTGATCAAACCAAATGGCATTCTGATAGGCAAAGGTACCCCAAGGGGTGGTGAATGTTGTCTTGAACTGATCTTCAGGCGTGACTTGAATTTGATTGTAACCTAAAAAACCATCAAGCATAGACAACATTTCTAAACCGGTTACTACCTATAGCACTTGATCCATTATCGAGCAGTGGATAATTATCCTTTAAGGATGACTGGTTCAAGTTGTGAAAAGTCTACGCATATGCGTATCTCACCATTCTTCTTCCACATAGGTACAATATTAGCAACCCAGGTACTGTGATGAATTGGAAAAATAATTCTTGCATCCAACATCTTCTAATTTCAGCCTTGGATGGTACCTGAGATTTTGGGGTTGTAATGCCTTTGCTTTTGATGAAAAGGCTTAACATCATCCTTGAGCGGGATGTCATGCCAAATGTCCTTTGGCTTGAAAGACTTGAGATCAGCATAAGACCATGCTAATACATCCATGTACTTTTTTAGCAACTTGACAAATTTCATTTCTCTTCGGGCGTACAACACTTCCCGATGTTCATGGAATGAGGATGTTCCATAGTACCCAGATTGATAGATTCAGTTTCTAGAGAAGAGGAAGGATCATCCTGTCACTTTTTTTTAAAAAAACGTCATGATTATCAAATAGTCATTCTAAAGAAACTAAACCTTTCGGAATCTTATTTCCTTTGAGTTGTATCACTTTTTTTTTTAGATTCATGTGCTTTGACCGGTGAGAGACTCACGACATGCAGAAGTTGATCCATCAAATGAAGCTCTTTGAAATTGTCAGCTTTCTCCAGAAAAGTGATAAGTTGGTTGTCATCATTGAACACTTGCCAGTGTTGTGAATTATCTGGCACACTTGGGTGAAAAACCACCTCAATGGTATATGTATCTGTTTTAACCCCGGTGAGGGAGCATGAGGATGCTGAGATGGCCAATGAATCAGCCATGTCATTTTGAGCTCACGGGACTTACTTTGATTGAGAAAGCATCAAATTCTTCGATGTTATCCCATACTACATTGCGGTAGTGTCTGAGCCGTCATTCTTTACTTGGTATATCCCTTTCACTTGATTGACAATTAGCTCAACATCACCTTGCACTTTTAGATTCTTGATTCCCTTCTCTTTTGCAGCTTGCATGCCAAGTAACAAGGATTCATACTCGGTGGTATTATTCATATTGAAGAACTACAACTTGAAAGAAAAAGGAAAATCTCCTCCTCAGAGATATTAGAACAACCCCAGCACCACATCCACTTTGCACAACTACCATCAAACTGCAATGTCCACACTTTGTTGAGATCCTCTTCTTGGATGAGAACATCCATTTTATCTGAGTCGGTGGACAAGAAGTAGTTTCCCATCCCTGATGATTCAAAAAGAATCTGAGCCTTAGGGTCATCAGAGTTGGTGACTAGATATTTCTTTTGTGATTCTGGTTCCAACGTCTGCATCACTCCTTTGACAGGAATCCTAGCTTTGGACCAGTCCATATGAATTTCCCCACCAACTTCTTTATAGAAGCTCCTCCCTAGTAATATCCATAGGTTGTTGGAATATCAGCTACGAGAATAGTCATTTTTACCCTTTTTTTAGGAAATGCTGTGAATGCAAATTACGTGCATCCTTGATCTTGACCAATCAATGGTACTTGCTTGGTTTCCATGGAGTAGCATCTACTAAAAGGTTTGGTAAGTGTGAGGCCCAAAGCATGGGTGACCTTTGCTTGGCATGACATTATCAGAAGCTCCAGAATCAATTATACAATTGCTTAGTTTATGACCATTGATCAGGAGAGATAGGTAAAAAGGTTCAATTTTCCCCGATGCGAAGTCGAGGCAATGTTTACGTGAGACGTAGGAGGGGTGGGAAGAATTCCTTTTGGAGAAATGGGAGGAAGGATGGCAGCCTAGCTTTGGATATACTTAGTTAATCTTACAAGCTGCTCTGGTTGGACTGAAGGTATTCAACCTCAGACATTTGATCTTGGTCTTTTTAGCATGATCAATTATATCGAATGCGACCAAGGGTTGTGCTAATGAAGGAATGAGTCCTTCATTTCATGTTTGTGGAGGAGGATTACTGGTCTTTATGGAATTGGAGGAAGGCTGATTTGGAGGAGAAACAGGAGGAAAATATTTCTTTACAAAAGGTTTAACAGGAGGTTGAGCAGGAAGGGGATTACCTCTTTTAGCGATCGTTGGTGGTGGAGTTACCACAACCTTTTCCTTTTGTTTTTCAGCAGCAACCTTTTCTTCTTTTCCTTGCGAGTGAGTGAAAACTACGTATGATTGTCCACTCACATACCCTTGGGTACCCTCTTCTTCATCGATTCCTCATCTTCAAATTCCATATACCCGATAGTAGAGTCACCAGGTCGGTTCACCGACATCTTGATCATCTTCACCTTGCGACAAAGGTTCTTCATAATTTGTATCATCTTCTTCAATTTCAACCAAGGCATTAACCGGAGGGGCTTCAATTACTAATCTTTGAGAAGCAGTAGGAAAACATGTGCCTTTGGGGGGCATTGTTGGGAGTGAAGTTCCTCCGTGGGATATCCCGTACGGAGTAGTGAGATGATGCTTGAGCCAATTGCTTCTTTAATGAGAGAAAATCATTCACCATCTTTTGGAATGCTTGGATCTGATGAGGTAGCTTGAGAAGAAGTTGAAGCCTTTGATTTTGATGGCTCTCATCTTAACTCACCAGATATAAGAAGGTTATCTTCTATCCGAATGGCCACAGCTTGAGCAAGAACCAAGGTTGGTATTTGTTCTTGTAAAAGTAAGAAACTTACTCTCGAAACTCATTGCGTTCACAAAGAAACACTTTTGATTCTCTAATGTTGGCAACATGGCAGGTGGCACACGGTTGATTAGTGAATTGAATCGGGTGATAAAATCATGCATGGTTTCATTGGCCTCCTTCTTCATGTGAGTGATTTGTGATAATAACACAAATGCATCTTCTGAAGGCTTATACCTGTCTTCAAATGCAGTTCCAATGTGGCCCAACTGGTGATGGATCCAGCTTGGTAAAATGTTGGAACCATTCTGATGCAGGCCCTTGCAAGGTCTCGAAAGAGAAGACGTATATACATCTTCATGAGTCACATCCAGAATACTACATGACATAATAAATGCAGCTATATGCGTGTCTGCTTTGATTTCCACTCCCATCAAATTTTAGGAAATTCTTGTGATTTTCCATGAGGGGGGTGAACTGATGTGGCGGTATGCTAGAGGGCCCATGGCATTTCCCCATGGTACTAGATTTATCATTTGAAAAGTGGAAAAAAACACGAGTAGGGAGTGTGGTTCCACTTAGCAAAAGAGCACTGCAAATTGATGTCGAGGCACCTTGTGAAATCCGGCTCTTTCTTCGTGGAGGTGAGGCACTTCTTGCTGATCGATCCATTGAACTTAGTGGTGAATCATGCTGGAGTGATACTAAAATTGTGCCTTTGAAGTAGATCAAAGATTGGATCAACTTCTCCATGAGCTCTTCTGCCACGAGTAAATTGTTCACCCCCACCAAGTGTAGCCATTCGTTCATCTGCAACAATTAAGAGTAGATTTACAACAATCTTTTTGTTTGTACTTGCTGATTTTCTGATTTTTCTAGCAAAAATCAGCAGCATGTACTTTTTTAATATTTAAAATTTATCCTCTTTAATAACAACCGATTGTGGTTTTTTCACAAAGATTAACAAGGATAAAAAGGTGGGTCAATTTTAGAAAGCTGATTTTCGATCTTTGACCTGAATTTTGCAAGGTTTTGAAAATATCATGAAAATGTCAGAATCTCAGATCTACGGAAATATACAAGTTTTTGTAAAAACTCAGTGAACTAAAAGCTCCTATCTGGTCCAGATCTATGGATTTGTATAAGGAAATTTTTAGTTTTGATCACTTCTGCAAAAAAAAATTTTTAACAAAGAGTTAAAATTTGCAAATCTGGTAGTGATTTTTACAGTTTTTAATTATTTCCTTAGTTTGATCCCCAGTGAGTCACCAAAAACTATTGGTTTGAAAATCTTTCGGTTAGACAGGTCATGGGGAAATAGGCCAACAGTGTGCAGGGCATAGCCCCTCTTTGAGACAACAAAGTGAAACTGGTTTATTGCTATTCTATCAAGTAGGAATCTATGCAAATCTACACTATTCTAACTTCAGGGGGTTTGGGATCTCATCCCAGTAGAGGTAGTTCCAAATGCAAATAGAAATGTAAGGAGGAAGGAATGGAGGAAGGATAGATCTGAAGGGAGAAAAGAAATGAATTCCAAGATGGAAAGGTCAAAAGGTTTATGCTTTGGGCTGGTAGTAAACTAGAGCCAAACTTACTTGCATAAACAAACAAAGCAATACTGATGAACATATGATGATAATAAGAATGAATCCAACAGAATAGAAACATAGATCTAACTTAAGAAAGATCTGATGCAAATAACACATATATTGAGCACAAAGTCTTAACATATATATTAATATCTCTTATGTTACAAGAAGGCACAAAGTCTTTCTCTCTTCACCTCTTTTTCATACAAAAATGTCCACCTGGAATACAACAAGTATTCCAATATTTATAGAAGAAGAAGGAGAGAAGAGGAAAAAAAAAACCAACCACTATTTACAAAATATCTACAAATATTTACAAAATCTAAAAAGTCAAAAGTTGACTTTGGGCAAGTTTTTGGATGGCAACATCCCATGATGCAACATGGATGATGTCATCATAAATGCCAACATACTTTTTAAATATTTTTACAAAAATGATCAAGCGTACACAAGAGGAGAAACTACTCCTCATCATCTCTTTGCTTAAATGGAGTGTCTTGCTTCTGATCGGGAGAGGTGATGTGATACTGAGCTCGGTATTCCATAAACTTGCTGATCATTGTCTAAAGAAGTTGATTATGATCAGACCCTTGAAATGGTCGCCAATGACTTCACAAGTTTCTTTTCATTTTGAGCTTATCTGGTAATCCGGCGTACTCTTCGCATGCCTCAATCAAGTATCCAATGAAATCATGGCAAGCTAGAAGGTTATTGATTGATTCTCGGTCAAAAGTGACCTCTGGCACCAAACCTTGGGTTGCGATAGCCTTGAAGAGCTGGATGGTATCGTCTACCTCCCTCAAGGTGAATGATTCACTGAGCATCCCTGGAGACATCTTTGTAACCATCTGCTCCATGTTGTATTTTGCATCCAGGGCTTCATCCTTGATTTTATCTATCCTCTCCAGGATAAATTCCATTTGATCAACCCGATAATCCAAAGCGACGAGAGCTTTGTTATGTGCCCATGGGTGATCAATGACACCGACCTTTAATAGGTCATCAGCAGTAGAGTCACCATTGCTTGAAATGTTTCATGTTGTAATCTGGCATTGTCCAACTCCTCGAGAGAGGGATCCTGCTACTACTTGTAGCTCCTTATTTTCCTGATCTATACCCTGGTAGAGCCCTATGAATTTCTTGATTATTTCCTCACTATCTCTGAGGATTCACTCTATCCAGGAGGATACTTGCCATGCCTTGTTCACCAATCTTGGCGTATTCATTTATCTTGTCCTGACTGAGAACTTCAGTAGGCTCGGCGGTAGTCATAGGAGGAGGTGTTTGCCCATTCTTTGCAATGCTTGGAGAAGATGTTTGTTTTGTCCTTGAGTATTCTCTTCTCCTCCTTTGCTTCTTGAAGTTTCTTGCAGAGGGCATCTACTGCAGATAAGGCCTCTCCTTGTAGGCTCTCAGATGAGGTTCCCATCATGACTTGGGTCACTGTAAAGTCTAGTAGGAGACAGATCTTTCTTCTCTTTGGTGGGATCTGGATATGCAATCTCCATGACTCTCTCTCCTAAAACACTCTTAGAGAAGTGAGTTATAGCTTTTTTTCTTGGGTCCCTTCTTCGGAATGACAGAGAAAGTCCATGGGTGCTATGGGAACCTTTCTCTTGAGTTGACCCAGATGGTCAGAGATCTAGCTTGGACTTATGGGAGAGGAGTAGAGGGAATAGAAGAAGAAACGGGGGTGAAAGGGGAAGCAACTGAAGAGGCCATAGGGAAGAACGTTGAGACACTTGGTGGTGGCATCGATAAGGAGTCCAACGCGCTACTTGCTGGGGCCTAGGAGTTACTACTACAGGGGAAGAAAAGGACATGGAGGTGGAAGGGATCTATAATGGGATGGAGGGAACACTAGGTGACAGATCCATGAGAGAGAGAAGATGGAAGAGGTGGGAGATGGAAGGGAGGAAGGGAGAGAAGAAGAAACATCCATTGGAATAGATGCTTCAACGACAGGGGGAGGAGAAGGAGCGGAAGAAGGAATGGTGGGTACCTCAGTGGTTGTAGTTGTGACCACATCCTGAGTGGATGTATCCATTGAAACTTTGGTGGTCTCTTCTTCTTTACCTGGAGACACCAGGTCGACCACTTGCTTTCGAAGTAGTAGGAGGGCTTTCAGAGTTTCTTCCTGTTTGCTTGGTTCTCCCTCCTTATCTTTTCCTTTTCCTTTTAGCACCTGGGCCATTCTTGGAGGTGCTCTACCTAAAGGAGAAGTAGTGAAATCTACCCCGAGGTAGGTGAGACCATTCTATTTGCACCAATGTTCGGTGTGCTGCAATGTGGGCTTGACCCTTTCTTGAATGGTCTTTGGTGCCTTGGCTCTGTCGATCTCTGCGAATGGCCAATCGTCCCCATCCATGTCAAGGTAAACTTGATCAATTTCTTGATCAGGTTCTTGGAATCCTTTTGGAATGATGGCTACACCATAATGGATGATCTCTCTCCAGAGCCAGCGGGAGTGATCCTTTCACCTGATATCTATTTCATGTGTCAGGTCGATGTAGATGTCCTCGATCTCAGGGACATGGATAGGATCAATTTTTTCCTTTGGGAGGTAACTCCAACAATCAAAGGTAGGCCTGGCTGGGAAGTTGTGCTTTAGATTCAGCAATTCAAGCTCGACATACATTTCCCATGCTTTGGCCAGTGTGGTGTAGGTGTATCCACTATAGTAAGGGGGAATGGAGTTCCTCCCTTCTTTCTCTTCATGCATTTCTCATGGTATGTGATTAGTTGCCTTGACAACTCCAAGAGAATCAGCTTGGGCCCTACATACCTTGGTAGCTTTTTGTCAGTTCACCTTCAAAATTCACCACCTTGAGATATGTGAATGTGGGAAACTACGTGAACAATGCTCCCCACTTCTTTGTGATAGTGATCACACTTGGGCTGGTCCGACCATGTCTCATATTTGGCCTCAATAGGTAGATCACCTCATAGAAGAAGGCGTCGTTGATTTTTGAACTAGGGGATGTTGTTCTCGAGCCTTAGCTCTAGGTAGTATTCATATATTTTGACCTGGGGCCATACCCCATTCCGAGCTAGGCCTGTGAAATCTCTCACTGATGTTACAACATATACAACATAGGAATTCATATAGAACTTCCCAGTTGTCATGACCTATTGAGTTGTTGAGAGATGGTGTCACTGATGATTTCTCCCAGCCAAAACACTGATCAGGAACATTCTTTCTCATGGTCTCTAAGTACCTCAACATCCATTTATGGAAATAATGGGCATCAGGAAGCCCAAATATTTTATTTAGGAAGGTGATTGTATCACTCAGTTCCTCATTGAAGTCACTGCGGTGGATGGTCTATGGCCATCTACTCACCGACTTTTTTGTTCTTAAGATATAGCTCATTCATCATTTGCATACATTTGTCCTCATTGTCATCCCATGCCTTCTTGCAGTCTTCTAGGCTTATGGCGACATATTTTATGATGAGGAATGCCCAGGGTTATTTCAAAATGATGAGTAGTTAGGTCGATGATCATCTTTCCTCCTTATCTTCGACACATCTTGTGTCCTTGTTATAGCATCGAGCCACCAACATGATGAACTCATTATTCACAACACTTACTGGCAGCCCAGCTACAAAGTGCAATCCACTGCCCACCAGTTTGTTCATCCAGGGGCCACTAGTTTCCTGGTTGGTTCTCACCTAGAAGTCTTCCATATCAATGTGCCCAAGCTCGGAGTCTCTGATATCGAGATCACTCTCTACATATGAGTCAGGCATCCTAACTTTCTAATATTTGTACTTCATCTCTTGTTTTGTCAACTTTGCTTTTCCTTTAGACTTGGTTGGCTTTTTGCTTGATGAAGACATGTGTGAGCTCGAGGATGGCTATTGTTGTTCTGCAAGGAGAATCAAGGAGGTCCAACACAGAAGAGCCATGTCAACCATCATGTTATTCATAATGAAAGCTTGCAGAAAGAAGAATGAGCAATTATAAGGCTTAGGGCACAAGGCGCAAGTTCATAGCATGTTGCAGAGGCTTAAAAAGGTTGGGCACACTTTTGGGGATGTCAACATGTAAAAAGGTGCGCCTGTTGATAGAGAGAAAAGTTGCACCAAAGGGTTATAAAGGGTGCACTTTTGAGAGAGTGTTGCATGATGAAGGTTTTAGCGCTAAAGGAAAAAGCACGGCGCAAGGTTTACAACATACAACATGCCATGTTGATGTCAAGGATCATGCACTGCGCCTTTAGGAAATTTGCTTTAGTTAGGCAGCTGAAAAGGATGATGTTACATGCATGGCTTTTAAGTGCACCCAAGGCACAATTTTGGAAGATGTTGCAAAGCAATTCAATGCACCAAAGGAAAACTACTTGCGCATGATTTGGAGCACACAACATCTAATGTTGATGTTGTAAGGAAGATGCACCTACGCCTTTAGGAAATTTCTAAGTGTTTTATACTACGGGCACATGTTAGGGTTAGGGTATGTTACAAGTGGGGATAGTGCACCAAGGCGTGCGATTGTGGGGGTTAGTGTAACATGAAAGGACAGTGCACCAAAGTTTATAATGATTTTGCACTTTCTTTGATTCCTTCCCTCTTCACATGACTTTTTCTCTCTCTTTGGTTTTTCAAATGGTAAAGAGAGGGTTTCAACAAGATAATAAGCAGATGTAAAAGGATTAGGTTTTTTTTCGAGGGCGAGGGCCTTCCAGATTTGTAGATCTGGAAGGAGAGGAAAAGGGGTTTCCAGATGGTTTATGGATTGTTAGGTTTTTCATTTTAGATTTAACCTTTTTAGATTTATAACAACCCTAAAACCTAACAATAACCAAGAAACAAAAGCCATAACAACAACAAGAGACGATAAAATCCACTTACCCGTTTTATAAAGGACGAAGGATGACGTTGGGGTCCACAAACTTGAAAAATGGCACACGGGGGTGACAGGATAGCTGACAGGTGCAGAAGAAATACTTTTCACAATTTTCAATTCATGAAAATGATAGGTGTTAAGCGCCTATTTATAGAAAACCTGGCATTAATTATCTCACCAACTTTCTTTGGCATGGTTTTCTAGTGTCGACATGGGTTAAATGCACCTTGGCACAAATTTAGCATCGACATAAAGTTTTTAGCGCCTTAAGCGCACATTTTATGATGTCAACACAAAATTTCCCACAGGATTTAAGCGCACATTTTTCTATGTTGACATGATACTTTCAAAGTGCTTAACGCACATTTCTTACATATTGCATGTTTAATGATGTTGGCATGTCATTTCCTGCGCCAAAGGGGCACAACTTCATTGATGTTGACATGTTATTTTGGGCGCCAAAGGATTTTCTAAGGGGCACATTTCATGGTGTCGACACAACATTTCTTGCACCCAATTCAAAAAGGTGAAAATGGCTAAGTTCTTAAAACTTGATTTCGGAAGGGAGTTTCTAGGCCATTTTCTTCTTAATGTCAAACTTCAAGACATAACCATTTGTGTCAAGTGGATTATTTGTGCTCTTAAACAAGATGAGGTACGAAAGATTATTTTATGATGTTACATATCTCGAGGCACTCCATATGGTATGAGGATGTGTAAGGGTCTTGATTTTCACTCACTTATAACCACTTTTGTTCAATTTATATTTTCATAACTTTCATTGGCTAGAGGATTTGGAAATCTTGTGAAGTGTTAAAAAGCCACATAAACCCCAAATGGCTTCAAATTTTGTCTATCATTAAATATTCAATGATTTTGTCCATCCCTAAATATCTCTTACTTTGGTAGTCATTTTTTAGTATTTCGTTTGGTTAAGAGTCTAATATTTTTCAAGAAGGTAATTAATGTGATGTAATTTTTTTTGGGAAAACAAACTAGATATCACATTCCATGGACCCTTTGTGCTACGTTTTAGCATAATTATAGTGATCATTTATCAATCATTACTTGATTCAACAAGCTATTTTAGATGAGAATCCCCAAAAAAAAGGAGTTTAGTCAATTTCCAAGTGGAAAAAAGACAAGAAGTAGCATGAAGAGACTCCCTTTCATCTGTAAAACCTCAAATTGGTCTCTCCACAACTCATTCAAGGTGATTCTATGAATTTTATTATAAGGTTAAATCTATTGCTAAAATCCAAGTTATAGATCTTGTGGTCATGGGTGTAATGGGTGGCATGCCCCCATAACCTCACCCATCAATAGATCTTATGATGGCAGGCGTAGTGGATGGCAATACCCCACAACAAGTGAGATTCTTTGTGTTGACCTTGGCTAGTTCCCATTTTGCAAACTATGGAATTTTTCATTGGTATGTGATGATGGGTTGGGCTTGTAGTGAAAAACAAGTTGGATGACCCTCTACTTCCCATAACTTAATACTATGGATCAATTATACCATGAGTGTGCAATCAAAATGTTGATAGGAAAGAAAAGGAGATTGTTAGACTTTTATTTGTATTAGTTATATTAGTATAGAAAAGGAAGTTCAATTTTGTAATCATTGATCTATAATGTTATTGTAGATTGTAGTCCAAGTTTCAATCAGTAGAAAATTGTAATGCACATGTAACTTTGGATGGTGCAATTTGCATGAATTCCCCAATCCAATAATTCTATAGTACCCACAAATCATACAACACAACCAAATCAATTAAATAACACTAGTAATTGTAATAACAAAAACCATGTATATTAAGGCCACACACAGTTTTAAGAAGAGAAAATCCTTGTATACTTAAATTTAAAGTCTTAATGAAGCTTTTGGGCATAAAAATCCTAACCGGTGGTCATGAACAAAAAAATACCATCATAATGAATCCTTGAATCTGGGCACAAGAAGAACTTGTAACACATTTTATCAACTCGGTAACTTGTAACTTGGAACACAGTGATAATCATACATTCTAGTGAATATTGTTTCAAGCATTTGAGAGTCACAAGAATTGAGAATGAAGGGAACAATTTTTGAAGAGTTTGGTAGATTCATAAAATAAAGCAAAAATATATATTAGGAATCTGAAAATCTAAGCAGCATCTATACAAAATTCAAACATTACAATGATAGAGTTTGAGAAATTGAAACCTCTCCACCAAGATTCAAATCATGTTTTTTTTTTTTTTTGACTTAGGTGCGGTTTAGTAAACTTTGGAAAAGATTTTGAATTTGTGACTGTTGAAAATCAACCCATGAATACTATCATTTTACAAATTTAAGATTAGATGAAAGATCATGAAAGATAACTTAAATTGGAAAGAACATAGCCAAAAGAACCTTGTATGGTTGGAGTTAAGAGGCTTGCATCTAATGGATTTTATTTATTGACAGTAAAAGGAAGGCACTCTCAGGAGAGAAGAAAAAGTGAAGTATCTAGAAGACTGTTAACTGGAGAAGCATGATGAAAAGCGTAAGGAAAAAATAAATTATTATGGCCCTTACATATCCTTATAAAATGAAGGCAATTGCTGTATATTTTGGTGTTCCTCACCCAAACATTGATAGCAATATAAATTCTTGCTTGTTAAAATCTTATTTATCAAGAAAGAAGCTAAACTGGACTTGAAATAATATATTAAAAAAAAAAAAAAAGAAAAACACCTATCATGATATGAACATGCACTCATTATTATACCTGCATATGAGAAAGGAAAAACGAGAAAGCTCCAAATAAGTCATGTTAATAAAAAATATGTTCTTCCAAATTTCGGGAGATGATCAAATAAAAACTGCACACAGTTAATTAAAAAATTGTCTATTCGTTTTCCAAGGCGGCTTCCAATTCATCAGAAGCCTTTTGAACGTCTTCCCTCAAATTGTGAAACAATTTTTGAAAGTCGTCGCGCTCCTTTGGTTCCAGCGTTTCAATGGATTCAGCAAAACCTTTTGTAATTGACTCTGATGTATGCTCCAGCTGCTCCTTCTTCTCATCAATAACCCCTAATTCGCTCAAATTTGAGGATGCCTTTTCTCCATTTGTTTTTGCCTCGAGCCCTACATGTTTAAGCACGGCTCCCATTGTCTGTAGCTCGCCAATTCCTTTTGCTGCACCAACCTCCTCGCTTCTATAGTACCCACAAATCATACAACACAACCAAATCAATTAAATAACACTAGTAATTGTAATAACAAAAACCATGTATATTAAGGCCACACACAGTTTTAAGAAGAGAACAATCCTTGTATACTTGAATTTAAAGTCTCAATGAAGCTTTTGGGCATAAAAATCCTAACCGGTGGTCAGGAACAAAAAAATACCGTCATAATGAATCCTTGAATCTGGGCACAAGAAGAACTTGTAACACATTTTATCAACTCGGTAACTTGTAACTTAGAACACAGTGATAATCATACATTCTAGTGAATATTGTTCTTCACTAGAACAATTGCTGTATATTTTGGTGTTCCTCACCCAAACATTGATAGCAATATAAATTCTTGCCTGTTAAAATCTTATTTATCAAGAAAGAAGCTAAACTGGACTCGCAATAATATATTTAAAAAAAAAAAAAAAGAAAAACACCTATCATGATATGAACATGCACTCTGCATTATTATACCTGCATATGAGAAAGAAAAACGAGAAAGCTCCAAATAAGTCATGTTAATACAAAGTATGTTCTTCCAAATTTCGTGAGACGATCAAATAAAAACTGCAGACAGTTAATTAAAAAATTGTCTATTCATTTTCCAAGGCGGCTTCCAATTCATCAGAAGCCTTTTGAACGTCTTCCCTCAAATTGTGAAACAATTTTTGAAAGTCGTCGCGATCCTTTGGTTCCAGCGTTTCAATGGATTCAGCAAAACCTTTTGTAATTGACTCTGATGTATGCTCCAGCTGCTCCTTCTTCTCATCAATAACCCCTAATTCGCTCAAATTTGAGGATGCCTTTTCTACATTTGTTTTTGCCTCGAGCCCTACATGTTTAAGAATGGCTCCCATTGTCTGTAGCTCGCCAATTCCTTTTGCTGCACCAACCTCCTCGCTTCTTTTTCCGAGCTCCACAGCTCTGCGAGAAAAGGAAACCATCAACTTATTTATTGCCTTAAGAACACCAACTGGCTCCATTGTCATTTTCACGCACTAACTATTTGTGGATTATAAATTTATAGGAGCTCGCCTTCCTTATCTTGCACTGCAAGCAATCAAATCTATTTATACTTTGCATGTACTTAATCGCTTCTTTCTCAGGTTCCATAAGATACTATTTCTGATGATGATAGACTCTTATTTAACAATATGTATTGTTTGTTACTATTCGATAGGATTTTTTTAATTTACATGCAAATATTATTTAAATAATAAAATAATTTATATAGTATGTCATATTTTTGAACAATTATATATGTGTGCTTGCGCGCGCGTGTGTGTGCGCGTGTGGTGTGGGGTATAACATCACAAGAAACAAATAAAAATAATTACGCCGAAGGCGTTCCCCCTATGGTAAAGGACCTCTGGACGTTTCTGCAACTATGTTAAAATTGACGCCCGTTTTGACGGTTACGACAGCTTGTTTGACGTTTTTGTTTTTGCAGGCTATTTTTAACAGTTTGGATTTTTAATTTTTGCATGCTTATTGTTTTTAGTTTAGCATGCACCGATTATATTTAGAAATACTGTAGATTATATATCTATTCTCCCTCCTTCAAGTTCTTGATCGTGCAATCGGCTGCAAATCCGTCATGCATTCCTCGTCTATCATCTCACCTTTGCCAGCATAAGAATCGAATGCCAAATAAAGTTTTTTTGGGTAAAGAATGGCTCAGGACAGTTGGAAAAGGGACAGCGATGAGCCCGGCTGCCAGTCTCTGAAGGTCCCCTTCTTTGTGCTAATAAGTGCGGTTTTTCCGGAAGCTCAGCCAAAATGAATTTTTGTTCAAAGTGTTATAGGGATCTTATGCTGAAGTAGTCTAGGGTTTCGAAATCTTCCGCTGTTGTAGCCTCTGCTACTGCGAAAATTGAAGAAGATTCCATTGCGACGACAAAGCAGGCGTTGACAGAGGAAGGTACATCTTCTGGAGGAGGAGAGCAAAAAAAAGCTACTAACCGTTGTAGTTCATGCGGGAAGTGCATTGGGTGATCGGCTTCAAGTGTAAGAAGCATATTCAATTGCCTTGTGTGTTTATTGTGGTTAATTTAACCATGATGGTAATTTAGTTCTGATTTTAAACTGAGAGTATTTTAAAGATAATTTGTGTAAAATATGGTTACGATTCCAAATAGCTAGAAAAGCCTTTAGGATGTTCAAGTCAAAATTGGCCCCAAAACAAGCAATACTAGAGGATTGTGAAAAAAGGTTTTGGGAGCCCAATGGAGGCTTTCCAGATTTAGTGGAATACCCAAGTCACAATGAATCCCCAAACTAATGCCCACTATTTTCTTTATTAACATAATTTTCTTATGAGGTTGCATGTAAGAAGGATATTATTGTTTGTAAATGGTGAAGGCAATGGTGCTTAAACCCTAGTCAATCAGGGTGCATTTTATAATATTTAGTTTTCTTGTTTAGGAATAAAAAGAAGAATTTGAGAAATTCAATAGTGAAAAAGATTTTCCAGAATTACAAACCAAGACACCTGACGTGTAAAGGGACATGTGAAGTTTATTGGAGCCCTTATTGCTTTCATGTAAACTTGACTAACTCAGAAACTTCACACGTGCCCGGCCTTCTCCAGCCAGCACTCACTCTTGTTCCTCTGTTACAGAATTTATGAAAATTAAGATTTGAGGATATAACATACCATTCTAATGCGAGTATGTAAGTTCTGATGTAGAACTGGCTATGGCAGATTCTACCTTATGTCAAAAATGGTGGGAAACTTGCATGTTCTTATTAAATAATAGAGTTGTATGAAGCATGGAAACAACATCTCCTTCAATTGCATTCATGGAGTATCCACAGGGATCAAACTCAAAGTCACAGGTTTTGAGCCAGGTAGAATATCACGAATCCCTGAATTAAGAGTCATTTCACCAGCTGATTTCACGTTGCCTTTGTAAAAGATAGAAGCTTGCTCACGGTCCAACTGTGTCATGCACATCTCTAGTGTATACACAGGGTCATCAGTTGGAATCGATCTCGTGACCTTGCTCACATTGTGGCGCTGACATGAAAGAAAGGTTGTGGAAGCCACGTTAGTGGACAGATCCATCTCTTGAAAGATTGAACAATATGTTTTACCAAAAATATGATCAATCCCTCATTCTGCTTCACAAATTTAACACACCAAGTGATTCACCATCCCACTATACAATTTTCAAACAGATGCAGGTAGCCAAGAATTATAGCAATCATTGTTTTATAAATCAGCAAACAATAGGGAAGCCTGAAACATTTCAAAATGTAAAAGCCAATCCTTTGAAGCCTGGAAGTTCCAGAAGAGACATTGCTTACATCGATGCTTGGATCTCACATGTATGGATTTCGTCAAGGATTTGGGAGGCCTAATAGCATGGAAAATTATTCTTTTCATAGTCCAAATTACCCAGGCCTTGGACACCAGAAAGATGAGCTAATATTGCCTGATAACTGTTCAACTGCAAGCTTTTCTAGTGATGTACATGCAGACAAGCTGAGTCGAACTGATGACCGCAAGAAATCTAGCAAGGCTTATGTTCATCTAGGATCAGCAACAACTTTCAAGAGATAGTAATGCTTTGCTTACCACAGGCCCACATGGGAAAGGGGCTACCTGGAGGAGGAATCCAATTCCTCTCACCATTCTAATTTCCCTACTCTTGATCAAGAATACAACTTTACAGAACCTGAAAACAAAAAGACCGGATTATCAAAGCAACTTGATAAAGCAAACAATGACTCATCAGATGTCAAAGGGAAAGGTTTAAACTTTGAAAACCAATTGATAGAGCAGAGGCATGTCATTAGAGGTGATACAGGTAGGCTAATTATCACCCCTATGTTAGTGCACACCATCTGCGGTATTGAATTTTTCAATTTTTGCATTGTATGGAGTTTAATTAAAGACTGTTTTACTATACAGCCATACAAAACTCTGGTCCTCCTTTCCATGAAAATAATCTCCGAGTCTTGATTATGTTGTTGTTGTTTGTCAAAATCAGTTGTATGATTGTATCTCCAATCCACTTCTATGTAAGCACATAAAAAAACTCTATTGTTAAAGTATGGCATTGTTTATATTGCATCTCCACTCCATTTCTATTTAAACATATAAATATATACACTTGTTAAGTATGGCATTACAGAGGTATTTGCCTTATTAAGAATGTTGTACATCTTGAGAAATGGCCTTAGCAGCCGGCATTATTGGCTATGACATCCCTTACCAACTCTCTGTTCCGTTCAAGAGATATGATTTATTTATTCTTCTTCTTTTGGGTTGATGAGGTCAGCTAAAACTGACATTTCTTTGTAAGAATTCTCATACATTTATTGATGGGATTTCCTTAAAATCATATTTACAAGTGAGTTTTGATTCTATAAAGTTTGGCTGAACAACAACTACTTCCCTGCAACTGCTCTTGCTCTACTTGGGCATCGTATTATATATATACTACTACTACTTTTGCTCTGCTTGGGCAGAGTATTATATATCTATAGATCTTATAGGGTCTCATTTAATTTCCTTATCATTGCAATGTGTTTCAGTGACTCCACGAGAGCGAGAAAATCCATGGAGAACCCCAAGAACTCCCACAAAAATGGGATCTGGAAAGCGAGAGAAAGCAGAACCGAGAAGCCCAACTGTGTATGACTGGTTACTCTTGAAAATCAATATATTTGTACTAATTACATTCAGGATTGCAGCCTAATAAGGCTAATCTAAATGCTAATGATCTGGTTCTGCCAAATACAGGGTGGTGATCAGTGCTTTGGATAGATGAAATGATTAAAACTATCGATGGCCCTCATAGCCTTCTTTACTACCTTGTAGTTAAGGTGATATTAACCAGGGATATATCTATATGTACAGAGTTTGCAGTTTGTGGTATTTCCAAATGGTTTATATAGTTTTTCAGTAAATAAGCTACTTTTTTCAACTGAGGAAAAGCACACCCACAACAGGAAAGAGATTTAGAAGCATAAAAGAATCTCCTGTTGAGATTTTTTGTTCAGCTGGGCCTGAATGAGGTGGAGAGAATAAAATAGTTACTAGAATGTCACGTTGGGATAAAGAGATTAGTAGGGTACAGTTTTAGAATCCTAAAAACATGGAAATGTGGCACAAGTAATGATGTATTATCACTCTTCATGTATATAAACTTTTGATGAGGAGGCTGTTACCTATGTACTTTCAGCTTTGTAAATAAAACTCCTTTAAAAAAGGTTGAATTTCAATACTGTTAATTTGCAGTAGTTTCGATTGGTTGCAAATGGAAATGTCTCTAAATATATATATATATATATATATATATATATATATATATATATATATATATATATATATATATATTTTAATATCCAAAGGAATATCTCTATTAATTGTCTTTATGAATTTTAGTGTTCTATTGATTGTGGTATTATTTATGGAATCGAAATATAGGATTAATCATACAAAAAAATATGGTGATATAACATCACATATGACAAAAAATCATACAAAATATCGAATGATATAGTATCACATATGATATAAAATTTTAACATTAACGGCCGTTTAGACGTTTTTCCAATACAATTTAATTCGAGAGGTTAAATAACGGTTTTATTGGGACGCTATTTTAACTTTTTAGCAGAACTCCAGTTGCATGCACGAAAAATCCCGATCTATCATGTGATTTCTAACTCTGTCAATTGATTGCGCCAAGTAAGATTATATTTTCTTTTTAAATATATGATCGATTCATAGATTTAATCTTTTTGTAGGCAAGATCGATGATTTGGCGTTAAAGTGTCGCGAATTTGGGGTGTCACCCCTTGTATTTAAGGCAATCGTCTTTTTGCCAATGAGTTGATCCTGGTCTGTAGTTGTTCTACGGGAGAAGTGGCATGGCATATTTTCAATTGGTGAAATCACAAAGTTTAGAGGATCTTTAAGTTTAGAGGAGTTTTGACCTAGATGTTGTCGAAATACTATACAATACAAACATGAGATGTATCTTGTTTTAAAATGCCAAGAAATAACCATGCAATTTATAGTAGTCTTCTTCCAAAGTTTTGAATTGTTTTAAGGGTTAGGCATCATGTTTGTGCTTTTTAAATGAAGTGGTCCATCTATGTTTCTACACTTACAAAATCAATCACCCATAGTTTAAACAAAATCAACTACAAAAATAAAAACTATCCCTCTAAATCAAATAACATATACCGTTCGGCGTTCACATTGCATTGTACACATGCGATTGCTAGTTATTTATTCTATAATTGCCAATGCATTACTATGTTTATAGAATTATCTATTCATCTTAGTAATGGTTATATGAAATAATGAGTTATATTACGTTTTGTTCCTTTTGTCGAGTCCTTTACCATGTTTTTTTTTTTGTGAACACTTCTCACGAAAAAACATGTTCTATCAAGTCGTTTACAATTTTACACCCAATTCGTTCCTTGGTAGCTTGGTTGAAGAAGTGGACCACTATTTTCCATGGGTTGTAGGGTTCGCATGAGCCTGATCGCACTATTATAGTCTATTATTTAAGCGTTGATTCTTCTTCGCCAACATCAGAGTCCGGTTGTGGTGTAATTAAATCCAATATATCAAATAGATCTGTAGCAAAAAGGCCAATAAGGAAATTAGTATAACAACATGAATGGCAACTCCAAGTTGATAGGAGATGAAGGTGCAACACACATTGCTCGCCACGTCAAAGAGTATTGACATTCTTTCACCACCTTAGGAAGAATTGATGTTATTTCACCAAATGTGTCCAATAGGTGTCTAATCTGATTAATTCAACTTTGATAGCATGTTACCATCCTGTAATAAAATTGGAGCTTTGATACTAGGCATGGACATCCACTGAAGCATTATGAAGAAGGAACTTTCAATAGATGTTTAAGTTACAAGTTCCACTGGAAAATATGTTTGAAAAATGAGTAAGTATGTGAACTATTCAATAAAAATGCTTGACATATATGTGGTCTCATGGATTGCAATGATTGTGGGATATGCAAACAATCCATGGGTTTGTTGAAAATACATTTAAAAAGTTTAGGCAAATGTAATCGACAGGTGTTAAGCCAGAGTCCACAACCTTTTCCAACATCCTCTTAGCCTCTATCAAAATTGGAGTTAGAATGGGGAATTTCCTTCCTCTTTAATAGATAACATCTACTTATGTTAAGAAATGCATGAAAACGCCTAAATATGGTGGAAGTGAAGTATTTTTTGTTGCTTCTTCGGGTTTTAATGCCATCCCAAATTATCTTCTGAAAATACGAAAAATGAAAAACATAAATAAATCCATAAGAAACTAATTTTAGAGCATGGCTAAAGGATATTTAAGCTAACGTGAAGGAAAATAGAAGTAAAGGCTTAAAATATTTAATGAATTTTAACAACTCGAATATTTTTTCTCAAGAATTATTTGTTGACACAAAAAAATAGCACCCTTGATTTCATCATGGAAGATCAATACTTTTTGGTGAACATGGGATTGTCTCCAAGTGTGGAACTTGCATCTTGAGACAAACCTTCAGAGAAGGTTGATTCCTCACTCCTAACACTAATTCTAACACTACCTCTAAGCTAACGTATACTAACACATCTAAGTAATCAAGGGGAGAGAGAGAGAGAGAGAGAGAGAGAGAGAGAGAGAGCATAAGAAAACTAATCTAAAATGGGGTGATAACATAAAGAAAAGGGGGATGCACACTCTCCATGAGGGAAAATAGAGATAAAATATAGAAGGAGAGGTCAAACATAAGTGATACAGGACATAAACACATTTTACCTTCTATGTGCACATAAAATACAACAAAAATGGAGAAACACTGCAAATATAAAAACACACAACATACCAAAGAAGGAATGGGAGGAAAGAATACATTGAAACAAGAATAGGGAAAAAGAGAGACACAACACAAGATTTTATTTCCCACCGAACAAGAGAAAAGTCGCGAGACAAGGCCAAAATGCTTTTGTGGCCATAAATTTTGCTACGGAGCTCTAAATTGCATAAATTTTGTGGCATTAGAATTGTCTCTTCAAGGGATTTTCTTTGGCATCAAGAAACACATGATTTGATTGAGTTGAGGGTAAAATATGAAAACACATTTTTAGAGGAGAAAAGTGTAGTTTTAATAGTTTAGGCACGCAACCCCTTCAACCACCATAATTTAATGATGAATGGAACCCATACCTCCTTTTGTAAGATAAATGACATGGAATGATGGCTTTTTCAGGAAATCATGTGGTCTTAATGAGATTTATTTTGTTTGATGGGTGGGTGAGTTCAAATTCAGTTTTCCCTCTCTCTTTCCCTCCTCTTTCTCTCCCCCTTTTGTTAGAAGCATAAGGATTGAGAGGGGGTTGAATTAGTCTATAAAAACTTTCATTCAATTTTATTTAACTTGTGTGAACCATTAACCATTCAATCATGCATCAATGTGAGATTATTAACATGAAACAACCATCCATAAGAACATGAACCAAGAGAGTACACAAGAACACAATATATAAAGTGGGAAACCCTCAAGGGGAAGAAACCCCACAGAACCTTTGCATACATTACACAACACAAAGGAATTTAGTGAAGCACCCACTTCACAAGGAGAACCAACCCCTACAAATTTAGTGAGGCCCCAACCCCACAAGGAACACCAACCCCTATTTAGTAAGGCACTAACCTTACAAGGAGGTTACAACCCCCTAAAATGACCAAGCACCAACTCAGGAACCTAAAGATGATGATCACTTTATGAATTTTTTTCTCCAACTCATTGTGATCACTAGTTCAATTCCATGCACTCAGCACTCTCTCAAAGAATTTATCTCTTCTTCCTCACTCAAACGTGGACCTTCATATGTTGGTTAGGTCTAATGACTTGTAGCTCCTTCTTATCTATTGTTCTCATCTTCTTGTACCTATTTCTTTCTATGTTCTTGGCCCCTTACAACACTCTCACACTCTCCTCTTGCTTGCTCATTCCTCTTAATTCATCACTAACTCAAATGAGCTATTACACCACACCTTTATACATGTCTCTTATCAAAATAACCACATGTCGAGATAATACCATTAAAATCGACATGAGAAACATCAAAATACAACCTATTCTCTCATATAAATCATATGAAGGTACCTTAAAGGTTGGCAAGATCCTAAACACCCAAATTTGTTCACACTTCTCAATTAGGCCCCAAACAAGGTCCTCTTGTCCAATGGTCACAAATTCAAATTTCAAGGGCATAAGAAACTTCACCATGACTCCACAAGATTCATCCAAGTCGGGATCATCTTATCATAACCTTAAACAAGCACAATAATCTCTGCAACAACAATCTTTACCATGACACACTCCAAGAAGAAAGCATACCTCATTAGGTCTCAAGATCCTAAAACTAGTCTTCAAAACTGAAAATGGTTCTCATAGAAAATAACCCCATCATGTCACATGGAACTTATCTCATCATCGAGGTTCTTGAAATAACTCATGGAATTCTTCAATTCATGGCATAAAGAACTAAAATGCGTCCATCTCTAAAACTACCCAAACCATATCCTAGGTCTCAAGAACCAATATTAAGAGAACTTACCTCCAACACTTTGAACATCACTTCTAGGCACAACCATTGTATGGGAAAATTCAGTCGGGATCTAAAAATGTCTCCAAAAACTCACAACCCTATGTCATATAGAGAAAACAATACTTACATACCACTTCTGTCACACCTACTTGACAAACCTAATAGGGCTGATTAGGCCATTAGGTATTCAACATGAAAACATTTCTTATGATTAAAATAAGTACTATAACACATCATACTGCACAACAATAAGCTAACCATGCACTTGAATTCCATTGCTACACCATGCACATCATCATACACACCTTGAATCACAATGACTGGTTTTTGCACTCATAAGCCCATTAACGGTAGGGAACATTGGAAGACCTGATTCTTCAATTTCTTCCATATAAATTTCTCAATTATTTTTATGACCACTTAGAACACATCTCATGATATTTGGACAAATTGGTGTTGTATCATGAAACCTTCAACCCACACCTATACCAACAAATCTCTACAAACACATGGGTTTTTCCTTAACTTACTAATAAACTTGAATCATGCAACCACCACAAAAATGACCTCTCGAGGAGTAATATAAAAGTTTGAATCATCACATTACCCTTCCTAATACAATTCATTCCCATACCAATCAGGTTTCCTCTATCGCTCTGAAACTCATGTTTTGGGAAGGGTTTTGACATACTTCTTTTCTTAACAATCATGAATAAATGATAGGGCGTCATTTAACTTCATTCCAACTGAAAAACATTGTTAATTCCATGTGTTAAATATGATGAAAGGATCATGTTTCCATGAAAAATTTCACATGCAAACTTGACCTTCGAGTTTGGAATGAATATTTTAAGAGCTTGATAGAGCCAAAAACAACTTTTCTTACTTTGAATTGATCCTTCTGATCTGAAATTATGCTCACACCTCTTCAACAACCTCATTTATGTTCTCCAATGCATACCTATACCTACACTCATCCTGAAACTCTCCAACCACCATGACTTACCTATGTCATCTTACCTTGTCTTCATAGTCTTGCTTTAATAGGACCTATAACTTGCACTAAATAGTTGAACCATGATCTTGTAGACCTTTTACACTGCTGCAATAGAATGTCACAAATCCTTCTCGCATGTTTTTACCAACTTGTTATGTCTCATACTTCATGTATCCACTCAAACTGCTATGAACTAGTTCTAGGATTATGCATAGTTAGGCTTCTTCAATACTTGTATTCATTGAAATTTACCTTGTATACACCTTGAAGACCTATTAATACCCCTGACACATATCACTAACCATGTTATACCTCTTAGTAACTTCCGACCAATTCGTAACCCACACTCAACATCTAATTGCTTGACCATGCCTCAAGCGCCATGTATACTCGCTAAGATACTCACTAATGCAACATTATATGACATCCCAAAACCTCACTACCAATTAAACTTCACTCTTCTTGATGGATGAAACCTCATACAAAATCCTATGCCACATAGACTCCCTTTTCCATCAATGCCACTTGACATCAATGAAAATAACATAACACAACATCTAATGCCTTTATATATTTTGCAAATTTCTCATTTATAAATTGTTGAACTCTCTCGAATGCAAATGCACCATGCCAAAATGGTTTCCCCCCGAGTCTTCATGAGTTATAGACCTTTAATTTGGACTCTTGCATGTTTTTTGTGTCTTCTTCGATGGATGTAATGTGCATACTTTTCTTTCAATAAAATATTTTATTTTGTCTCTCTTTCTACCCTATAATTATTGAATTGCATTCATGCCTCCCATTCCTTCTTTATTATGTTGTGTTTTTTGCATTTTCAAGTTTCTCCATTTTTTTAATGTTTTTTTGTGTAAAATAGAAGGTAAAATTCAGCTTTGGCTGTTTCACTTATGTCTAGATTAATTTGACAACAAGATCACATGGTGGAAATGAAATCATAGCCCACACTTCAATGTTTCTCAAATCATCAGCTAGAAAGAGAATGAATAACTCCTCAAGTTGCTCTCTCGCATTTGGTTGGAGGTGTTGAAGCTAACATTTGATGTCTTGAAGATCTTTCTCATGCTCTATAGTTAGCATGACCAGTGGTGAATATGATTTTGGCTCTAGATCAACCAAATATCTGATAGGGTAGATAATCTTTTTAATTAATGGGTTGATCATTATGATTTTCCCATCTTATTTAAGCTCATCCCCATGAGTGGGGTGTAGTCATTTTTACGCTCATCAAAGCACAAGGAAACCCCATGTGCGGCGGCCTATCACCCAGCGGGCGTTGGGCACTCACCCGAGGAATGCGTGGGAACCGAATCTCTCCTTTATGTGAGTTTAGTGGGAAACATCATACATGATCTTGACTTAGTGATTTAAAGGGAAATTAATACATGCAAGTGCTATAGAGCTTAGAATGGCTTCTAGACCCTTCCCGTCATTCCAAACAAAGGATGCTCAACAAACTATAGAACTTAAAGTGAAATAGAACTAGAAAGAGGGATAAGCATTCATTCATAGTTCAAGAACATAAAAGAACAAGAATCATTAAGATGCATACATTTAACAAAAGTAAAATACTTCAGGCTCAATATGTCTAGTAACCTCATTATATTCATCAAGCTTAATACAAAATGTCACGAGTAATGGCGGACTACGGTCATGCATCATATCCGGATCCATATATGTAGGTTCTCAAAATAAAATTTATATCCCAAGCCCTTTATACATCCTTTCCTATATTCATCTACCCAAGTTCAACGAGTCCTCGCAGTAATTCTACGAGCTCGCTTTCTAATTCTCTCTCTCCCTTTTTCCTCTATAGATGCTTGTATATATAGGCATCCGAAGTGCCAACTCATTATTTTGTAGCCTCGGATCTCGCGCCAAGTGTCGAAGTGTGGTCCTCCACGGGTGCATGCTTCTCAGTGTCTGAGCTCACCACTCCTTGCCATGATGGACTTATAGAATCTTCTATCGTAGAGCATATTCCTTCCGAGCCACCCGTGCCAAAGCCGGTTGGCACCTTATCCACTCGAGTCACGTTTTTCATGTGTCCTACCCAATAGGTCAAAACTGTTTAAGTCCCATATTCTAGTCCGCGGGCGTGCATCCCAGTTCTACAAAACCCTCCTTAACCCCCGCTCTCTGCACACCTTATCTTGCGTGTTTCCTTTAACCGCATGCATTTATGCCTTCTTGACTTGGTATTTATTTCAAGGGCCTAACATCACCCCACACTTCACCTGTTCTCTACCCTCGGAAACCTCCTCAAAGAATAAATCAATATGGAAAGACTTCGTCTTGGGAAAGAATGAAGGGAAATAAAGAATGGGAAAAAGAAAGAAGAAAGGGAATTGTGTTATCTAAAGAAGTAAGAGGGGAAAATTATGTTTTAGGTTGGCCTTTAGATTATTCCAAGCATCAACTTTAGCTTTGCACCCTCTGGCAAAGATCACCGACTAACGTGTTCACCTCATCAAAATTTAATCCTTCCCCTTATGTGTTCAAGGTCTCCACAATTGTTTCCAACTCCTTGCCCATATCTTCCAGGGAATCCATTCTCCTCGTGATTAAAGGGTATAGCTCCTTAAGTCGGTTCTTGATTGAGCTCCGTAAGACCTCAATAGCCTCTGGACTTTTCTCTACCTCATCCAGGATCTTCTCTCGCTCTACCCTCACCGCCTGGTTCTTTTCCCTGAATTCTTTCAGCTCTGCTTCTTCGTTGGTGACCAACATGCTGCCACTTTGTCTCTGTCTATGCAATTTTCGTATGCAACCTTAGTTGTTTAAGAAGTTATTTTTAAATTAGTAAGGACCTTTTTGTACTCTACTATAAGCGTGACGACCTTTAACTTGTCTTCCTTCTCCAAGCATGTAGCTAATTCTTCCGCAGACTCTAAGGATAGAGGTTGCCTCTCCATGGTGAGGATTCACATTAAGTCTTCCAGGAATTCCAGGGAGGAACCATATTTCCACACGGAGAGGGTTAGGTCCTGGATGCCTCCGGATAATTACATCTAAGATACACTCCACCTTCTTATATACCTCACGCACTCGGCCTTTTCTTCCTTCAAATCACGCTGCTGCAACTAGGCGCCGATTAATTTCTCTTGAATGAACTCCTTCAACTTCTCAGCTAGCTCTTCCTCCTTTTTCTCCATTAAATCCTCTAGGACTTTGACCTATCATTCCTACCAAAGAGCCTAGCTTCCACCTCAACAGAGACCTTGTTGAGCACGTTGCACACTTGCTCATCTGACAGTTATTGTGCATTTATAATGGGGTTGTCTCCTTTTTGTATTAGGTAAATTTATTACCATCCCATAGCTTACCTCAAATTTAGGATCATCAAGGTGGGAATCAAAAGCCCATGAGAGCATTTTCCTTGTCCGTGAGTATCCACCCTCAAGATCAAAGGATACCATTGCTTTGTGAGATCCTTTACCGGGACGGTACTTTGAAAGTGTGCGCACAACACTTTATTGGGGTCATCTACATAACCCATCATTGTCCTTTCTCCTTCTATGCGCTTACTCCCCATGTGCGTGCCCTTAGGAAGAGTTACTATCAAAATGGGGCCTCCAGGTGCCACCGTGGCTTCTCTCCTACTCTTTTCCTTGAATTCATTTAGCACCAGCTCCACGTTGCACTCCAACTCTTCATCAACCAAGGCCTCTATTATCTTCTCAACATCCCTTTCTCTACCTCGTTTATCTCCTTTTCGGTGAGTTTGAGCATCCTTAGTTCTTTTGTACTTTCCTCCTCACTCCTTTCTCCATCCCGGATGCCTTCCTCCTCCTGGACACCCTTCCTCTGCGTAGAGATGAATTCATTCTTCGCCTCCTCTCCATCTTCTTCCCCGAGTCATGCACACTATAGATGGGTTGTTCCTGATTTACCTCGGGTATTCTTCTTTATCCTCATCTTTCTCACCCTTACAGGCGCCTGAGCTATCCATGTGCTCCGACCACGACTCTTCTCATCATCTTCTTCTCTCCCCTAACTCGGAGACTCGGTGTAGGTGATGCGGTCCTTTCTTCTCCTGATGACTCTTCCTCGCTTAGTGGTTTTTCTGTTCCTGAGTCTTCTCTTTGACCATAGTTCTCTTTTTCTTGCGTATGTAGGTACTTGGCCTAGGGGTACCTACAGCCTGTGTTTCCACCAAACTCGAATCTTTCTTCTTTCTTCCCTCTCCTTTCTCTTAAGCACGGTCCTCATTCTGCGCAATGGGGTCCTCGGTATGGATACCTCATTCTCTGATACGTGCCCTTTTCAAACTTCAGCCTGATGCGAAGGTATATCCTGGCTGCATCCTTCCATATGATTGGCAATGTCGGGGTCTTACTATGTGTACCTCTTGTGAAATGTATCTTTCAACATATGCACACTTTCCATGGTAGACCAACCCTTTGCGCATCTCTCTATGCTCTGTCTAGACTCCCTAGATTGAGCTTGATTCTTTGATTCCTTAAACTTGTTCACCCCGCTGGAAGTATTGGGCCGTGAAGGAAAATAAGAGCTTGCACCAGGGCTCCATGTGCTATTTGTCAACATAAATCTGCTAATGCGAAGTGTTGGTAGATCACAAACTTTGCTTCTCCCCTGATGGTGGCTGGAAGTTGTTCAGGTATGCGCCATTCTACCCTTAATGTGGTCCTCAGGCGCGCGTACCACTTCTCTAGGTGTGCCTTATGTATTATCGTCATCATATCACAAGTGTATTTTTCAAACCTCTTCGCGGGTGAAGGATCTTTAGGAGGGTATTCCCAAATGAACTTGTCGGATGCATCTGGAACTCGATTTTTATAACACTATGGTTAATAGAACATTTCCAAATAGGATCTTATTCCCTTCTTGCACGATGTTGATAATCTCATCTGCAATGTACGCGGATAGATTGTAGATGGTGCCCTCCGAGATCTTTCTACACACATTTAGCCAGGGCTTGTTCACCTGGGTCCATCTATCTTATCCATTCAACTTTGTGATGAGGTGCATGGCCATCTTCATCACCGGGTCAATAATGTCTGAGATATCAAAATATCTTGACCCCTTCTTGTACTCATATGCAATGATGTGAGTCTCCTTCATTGTTTTGTCATCATAAAGGTCATCCTCTAAGTTTTCTCCTTCACAAATTAGCCCCGTGAAGTGTAAAACCAGCTGAGAGGTTATGCACATCTTGCACCCCATGAAATGGAAGTAGTCCTCATGCACTTGCGTCATCAACCATTGATATAGGTGCTCAGGGCTTCCCAAAGTATGGCAACTCATAAAGCTACAATAGTCCTACCTTCTCCAATTTTACCTTGACCTCGTCATTGTAGATAGGAAATCCATCTGATGTTCTTTTATTCATTGGGTGCACCAACTCCAGCGCCATCTCCTTTTCAATCATGCTTGAGTGATGATTGTAATCGCTTATTGACATCTTTCTTAGGTGGGACTCCCATTCTTGCCCAAGTAAAACTCCATCTGGGTATTGCATTTCTGCATACCATTCCTCATTCATACTTGCATGTACCCTTGCCTTTGCTCTTTCCCTTCTTAGATGTTTCTGCTAGTTTCTTGGATGGCTTTGTAAACGTCATCTTGCACTTTGCTTCTTCCCAAGTTTAGATCTCAAACCGGTGAAGAAATTCTCTTGCATCATGTGCCCTAAAAATAAAACCCTGACCAAGATTTCTTTTCACTCGACATCACTTCTCCATAACACTTCCTACGCCCGTGAATCACTTATTCTCTGGTTTATAAATCAATCGACCACTTACGCTCAAGTTCTAGTAATTTCTCTTCACACGATCAACTCTTGTAACCCTATTTCTCCAAAACATAACTCTTCTTCATATTTGCAATGTTAAATAATTAAGTGTCCACCCTTCTATTTATAGTTTTTCCCACTTTTTCATGTTAAAGGCTACTCCACCTACCACCGTATTTACATTACTTAATGTGGTTTTTTTCAAACAAAACCCAACTTTAGCACCCTTACTCACACACCCAATCCCGCACAGACAACTTTCCCAACCTTCTAGCATGCAACCAATCCATCTTGACAGGAGACTCTTGCATACACAGATCACCAAATGCCAAAGGCACTTCTTCTTTCCTCATGACTCTTGCTTTCACCTACCTCGTGTTGTTTCGTGCTTCTTTCTTCCTATGTACGTGGATTTTCAATGTAGCCTTATCTTGACACCAACCTTCCTTCTCCCACCTATGCACTTTTTTCCAATAGGGCCACTCAATCGGGCTACCAACACAATCTTCCTTGCAATTTCTCCATACTTCCCTTTATCACTCCACCCCACACTAAAATGATGCGCAGTCCTCTACGCATTCATAACTCCAAAAATTAATAAGGTTACCAGCACCCAAGGTGTAAAACAAGACAACAACATGAAAGGGAAACACATGAAAGGAAAATGCATAAAGGAAATTCTAAACTAACTGGTAAAACTACCTTATTTACAAACACCAAGAAGCCTTATTTATAGTAGGGCTTCAACCTACTCCCATTGAAGTGTCCGGTATTTTTTCCCATCTAGTGCTTTTAACTGGCATGTACTGAATCAAGGATGTACGAGATTATATAAGGACCCAACCAATGGACTTTCAATTTCCCAGGATGGCGCAGAAATTTTGAATCATATAGCAACACCATCTTGCCCAACCTCAAATTTCTTATTTTTAATGTGATGATCATGCCATGCCTTTTGCTTAGCTTTTTCAGTTTTCTGGCTCCACCTAGCTAGGGATCGTCTTTCATCTAGTTTCATCAGTTCATCAATTCTTTCTTCCAGCACTTGTTCATCATCCAACCCTCCTGCGCGTGCTATACGCAACGAAGGTAATATAAACTCAACCGGTAAAATAGCCTCTCTCTGTACAAACACCAATTGAAATGGTGTGGATTTGTTCAACCTTTTTGTAAGTTGTTCTGTACGCCCAAAGAACGGCTGATACCTTATCATCCCAGTCCTACCTACCAACATCACATATCTTAGTCAATGTGTGACTAAGTATCTTGTTAAACGCCTCTACAGTTCCATTGGCTTGAGGGTGATAAGGGGTAGTTTTGTGATGGGCCACCATGATTTCGATAAAAGAATCCTAACCATCTCATTTAAGAAGTGTGTATCTCTATCACTCGTCGAGATCAATTGGCATCTCATGCACTGCTGATTATGTTTTCACATAAAAATCTAACAATTTGTAGCTGCATGCATATGCAATCTTAGTGTGCATTACCTCTACCCACCTTGTCAAATAATCAAGATAAGTGATTATATACCATGAACCAGGTCCTTCGCACTATTGGGGAGATTGGTCCGACAAAGTCAATAGCCCATTTCTCAAATGGTTCCGCATTGGGTATTGGTCGCGAAGGGCATTTCATCCCTTTTTCCAAGTTTTCCAAGGCAATCGAAATGGTCATGTGCCTTTCAAAACTCAATGTAATCTTGATAAACGGTCTCCCACCGAGCCCTATGAGTAGAACCTTCCACGCGGTCACATTTCCCGCATAGTGTCGTCCCTACAATCCCACCATGCACTTCCTCCATTATAGCGACACGCTCATGTTCCAAAGACACATCGACGCATAACCTCATCACGACCCATCTTATACAAATATCCATTGATTAACATGTAGGGCGTGACACGTATGGCTAACTTCTTTCTCTCCAACGCCTTCATCCCTTTAGGTGCCATGCCTTCCTTAAGAAATACTGCAATCTCCTCTAAATCTGAGGGCACGTGCCGCAACCTAAATAGTTGTGCATCTAGCATAGTCTCTTCAATGCTCTGCGCGTCCTCCCTAAATTAATTCTTGATAAATGATCAGGCCCACAATTGCTCTTTCTAGGTTTCACCACTACTGTGAACTCAAATTCTTGAAATAAGAGTACCCACCGACATATTCGCCCCTACAAAATGGGCTTGTTTACTAAGTACTTCAATGCCATGTGGTCGGTGTAAAATATAAAGGAGTTTCCAGTAGATATTGTCTAAACTTGTGAAGTGCGTAGATCATTGACAAAGCCTCATGATCAGTTTTCGTATAATTTTGCTCTGCTGGTGTGAACTTCCTACTTGCAAAACACAAAGGATGATCAATAATCCCTTCATCAGGTTGTGCAAGTACTACTCCAATTGTTGTTCCAAAGGCATCTACATGGACATGGAAAGGCCTATCCCAAGAAGGGAAATGTAGAATAGGCGTAGTAACCAGCCTATCTTTAAAGTGTCAAATGTCTTATGTTGTGCCTCTCCACACTGAAAGGCACTCTTGTTTCTAAGTTCTTCCAAAGGCGTGGCGGTCTTGGCATACCCCTTGATGAATTTTTCCTGTAATACCCCATATGGATAAGGAATCCATGCATCGCGCTTTGGCTAGCAGCTCCTCCAATCCCACAATAACTATAACTTTGGCAGGATCTACTAGAAGCCCTCTTTACATATGATATGCCCCAACAACATCCCAAATGGAATTACAAAGACACATTTCTTAATGTTGAGGGATATCCTAAACTACCAACATTTCTAATACATCAACCTCAAGTTATCACAATGGTATTTAACCATCCCATAAACTATCCAATCATCCAAATACACCTAAAGAAATTTGTGGATGAATTCCTAGAATGCTTGTACCACAATACGCGAGAACACCTGCAGATGCATTCTTCAACCCAAAAGGCATAACCGTATATGTAAAAATTCCCCACTCAGTGGTGAAAGTTGTTTTTCTCTGATCTTCCTTTGTAATTTGAACTTGGTGGTATCCTAAAATCCATTCGTAAAAAGAATATACTTCGCGCCTACAAGTGACTCCTTCCAAATTTATTTGGTAAAAGGGTTTGAAAAGGATCAAGGCTACAAACCACATTCAACTCCCTATAATCCACGCAGATCCTAATCTACCCATCCTTCTTTATGTTGATTACAATTGGAGTTATTCATTCTGATTTTTCCACGCTTCAATGATACCGATGCTATCATTTTGTCCAACTCTTGCTTTACCTTTACACATAAATTGGGATTCATCTGGTAGCATCTCTTCCTAACCGGGCATGCACCATCCTTTAGCTTTATCCTCATTTCCCCAAGGAATGGTGGATGCCTTTAAGCTCATGGTACCCATGAAGGAATAAATCCTCAAATTCACGTAAAAGATCGATGATCTTAGATACTTCCTTTTCTGACCAATAGTCTCCAATGATAGCTTCCTTGGGCTCTTCTTCTAAGCCGATGTTAACCTTTTTGGTCTTTAATGGTTCATGGTAAACATGTACATGTGCATTTGCACTATCTACTACCTCACGTGTCCCTACTGCAATGGTTAACATCCGTTTTCTTCCTCTTCTCGATCAATCATGTACACCAACTTCCTTTCTCTTTTCCATCACATACACGCTCAAACTGTATCTCTTCTACTTCTTCTTCAAAAAGTGCCTCCAAACTAGGTTCAAAAATTAATTCCAGCATCCTATCTTCTTGTCATGGCACTATCCCCCGTGGTAAGGTGTTTGACAACATGTAATGCCTCATCAACCAGGTGGCTTGGTACTTCAATACTCAAAGGTGTGAACAAGATCAGCTACTAACTCTTGCCAATTTCCTATATAGCGGTGTGTCTCGAGTGTATGTACCAAGCGTGCGCACAACCCTATAGGGTAGAATATAACTTGTGTACCCATAGTGATGGTGTTAATGCTTCCACACCTTCTCTCCAGATCCTCTCACACTCCTGGATATGGAAAGAGGTGGGTTATTTACCATGGTAGTCTTTGATAGCGGTGGGTACATTACTCCAAGAGAACCGGATAAAGACGGAAATTCTCACCTCACGCCATTCCAAGAGGTTCTCACTGTGTGTAGCCCACCATCTTGCTGCTGTGATGAGAAACACATAACTCATCATCCCATGTCAATCATCCTCCTTCCACTAAGCTTTCATCTATTGCAAAAGGACCTCAGGGAAGTCTCCCCGAATAATTAGCTATTTTATTTCCTTCCAGTGTGCCGAATCTGCTTCGTGCCTTTGTCACCTTGGTCACCGACCCTCTCGATGACGATCAACCAATTCATAGGTCCCATGTGCCCAATTATCACATGTTATACTCGTGGTATCACTGATAGACTGAGCATCATCAAACTAGATGACTCCTTCTATAGGATGGAATGTCTCTGGATCTCTAATCTAGTGCACATATATTCTTTCCAGGACTTCTTCTCTCAGGGGTTCAAGATAGGGTGTAGCCTTTCCATAAGCAAGGGGTATAATGACCCGCTCCTCTTCATTCTCAAAGCTTATGTATCCTTTGTTAAATTGAAGACCCACATTGTTCTTATAACATCACGAGTGCTCAAGTAATGTTGGGAAATTATCTTCCTTGGTGAGCGCTAAGACTTCAAAGTCCCCAAGAAACTTAGCTCCTCGAATAGTGATGCCCGCATCCTTCAAGACACCTATGGGAATTACCTTTTTTATTTTCCATATACAGGACATTTGAAGATGGATTTAATGTAGGCCTTCCCATATGATGCCATGCATCCAAGGTGAGAACGTTGACCTTCGTGCTCGTATAAATGAGAATATTACTTAGCAGCCATCCATCCACAACTGCATTCAATGTTATTTCCTTATCATAATCAATGTTGTGAGGGGGAAGGTTTACATGCAAAACCTACCTCTTGTGCTCTTCTCCTAAGCATGTGGTACCTTCTCTCTCAATCAGTGCTCCTAAGAAGGGAATAACATTCTCTTGCCTTAGCATTTTACACACTTCCTTAACTTCATCCAGGTCATATTTTGGTGCTTCAATAGACCTTCTTTGTTCCTCCTTTTTTGGACCGTTCCTTAAGACACTGGATTTCCCCTTGTAAAATTAGAATAACATCCATGCATTCCTGGTAGACTTCTTTCTGATGATGATCCATAGGGATCCAGAAAAACACACACCACTTCATTAGTTCCATCAACACAAAAAAGAAGAAGTAAGAAGACTGGGGTAAATAGAAGTTCTGGAAGGAACCACTACTCATTGAAGAGTGGCGGTTTCAGAACCACCACCATGGAGGGGTGGCAGTCCTGAAACCGCTTCCCATCCATGGCGGAGGTCTTGAGATCGCCGGTCCGCTCAGTGTGGCACCTGTCACTTTCAAACAGAGAAGAAGAATGGAATGTGAATGGATGCGAATTTGAAGCGCCCATACGTGTCTCTTCCCTTTCATTCCCTTTCACATCCTCCAAAGGCACAAGAGGATGTGGGAAGGCCTATAAATACATGAAAGGAGCAAGAGAAAGGAATCAAGATCCAGAGAGATCGAGAAGAAGAGTTTAATGAGAGCAGTGAGTAAGATCTTCAATGCTGGAATGGAATTGTAGGAGCAAGGTGTAGAAATAGAGAAAGCAAGTAATTGGAAAGAAGGTTTACATTGTTGCTTATTTTCATACTTATTGTAATCTGTAATTTTCTATATTAGACCAATAAAAGTGGGAAGAAAGAGCAGTTGCCCTTCTCAACTGGTTTTCCTCCTTGGAGGTTTCCAGGATAAAATTGTTGGTGTTGAATTTTTTTGAATTCTTTCCTTCTTTGCAATTTCCTTTCTATAGCACTAGATAATCAGTCATGAAGCTCTAATTTTTCAAGAAAATCTGTCATTTTCAAAAGTTGAAAGTAGAACAACATAGTTGTGTGATTCGTAGAGTTCCAAAGTAGAAGTTTACGGATCATTTTGGTATCAAAGATGATTATATATCCAGGACTGTGGAATTTGAATCTTTCTTGTGATTTTGTATGATAGTGACAAGGTCCAAAGGTGAAGAATTTTTACCTTGCGAGCTACATATTTTCTATGAATAAGTGGAAATAAAGAGTTCGAGCTCAAATGGAGGAAAGGAACTTGGTCCGTAGAGTCGAGATGCTAGAGACCATGATGGATAGGTTGCATAGAAAACAAGAAGAGCTTTCAGATCTGCAAAAGATGGTTTTGGTTAAGCAAGATTCCATGGACTTGGTGGTTTGAGTACTAGCCAAAAAATTTAGTCTCAGAAAGAGCCACAAATAGGAAGAATGGGAGGAGCGTGAAGAAGGGATGCCAATTGTAAGCGAGAAGGTAAAATCTGCACATACACCTTTTAAAGTTGAAACAAAAGTGGAAATAAATAATTTTGAAGGACAAGTAGATGCAAAATTACTAGATAAATGGATAAAACAATTAGAAGTCTACTTTAGTGTGCATAATGTCACTGAGGCACAAAGGATCACCTTTGCACATCTCAAAATGGAAGGTCATGCTCTGGTTTGGTGGGAAACCCATCTAGCCACTTGTGAGAAGAAGAAATGTCCTATTGTCAGTACTTGGAAAGGTTTTAAATAATTGATTAGAGCTAACTTATATCCTATTGGCCATAAGATTGACATGATGATTAAGTGGTAGTACTTTAGGTAGGGCAGCAGTCAAAGCATGCAAGACTACACTACGGAATTTCATAAACAAGCCCTATTGCTTAATATAGACTTGGAGGATGAGGACATTCTCACCAAGTATTTGGGAGGACTTCACACTCACCTTTGGAGGAACGTAATCTCCATGAAGCCCAAGGATCTCAATGAAGCTTGTATACAAACATACTACATTGATGACGAGAAGAAGTAAGGAAAAATAGAGCCAAAGGGAGACGATTCAACAGAACAACAGGATAAAGAACAAGGGAAGACAAGTAGCAGAGGTATATGGAAAGGTAAACATGTCGCTACTGCTTTGCATACTTGTAAAGATCCTAATAATTTTTGTAAGAATTATGATGTAAATGGACATACTAACGCCACATGTTGGAAGTTGCATCCGGTAGATAGATGATTTGTATGTCATTTGTAGCTGGGGAGCACATCTATCTAGCTTGTTGGCACTCAAGATTTGAGGGAGTGGATAGCACCTTCAAAAGGATCTTGATCTGATCCTCACTATTTTAGGTTGTGCCTATCAACCAAGGCAAGAGAACCTATATTGCAGCCCTTGTATGGTAAAGGAGATGAGATATCCTTGTATTTTGCACATTATATGGAGATGGCCTTGGGAAAACATGATCAATTATCCATTATTCAAACTCAAAGGAGTTGTCACTACTAAATGATGGAAATGCTTTCAAGACAAGGCTAAGGCTGCTAGAGACATGATAAAATCCTGATATGCTTTGTGCATTTTTGTGAATGGATTGTATTCTTTTGTTAACACACAATGCAATGCAGGGGTAGTATGGGTAGGATGAGTTAGTTTGAATGAAATTTTGTTGGGAGATGTTTAGACAAGACTAGCTAGGAATTACCAACTTCTTTGAGAACCTTTGCAAGAAATTTGTAACACCTACACAACAAGAATGCTTCCAAGAGGTTTTAAATGCTCCTTCAACCAGGATATGTGCACAAATGGAGGCCCAGATCTGCACTCTTCCACACAACCTTTGATAACCTACCACAAAATCTTGAAGCAAAATACCAACAAAGTATCCAAGAATCCCTATTTGATCATGACCTAAGGTGCACCCAAAGGTTTACAAACAATCTCAATATTCAAGGACAGTAAAATGATTTTAAATCTGTTTATCTTCTATCAGATGAAGGCTCTTCTGAATATAAGATTGCAAATGCCATTAAACCATCAACAAGAAATGAGACCCTGTATGATCAAAGAGATCCTAAACACAAGATTGCAACATGAGCAAGAAACACAAATTGAAAATCATTCTGAAACATAAGCATATGCAAATTTTGCCAAGAGATAACACCAAATAATCCAAAATTTGATCAAATACATCAGGGGAATGTTATAAGAACAATCTCAGAGCCTGTTGATGGCTTTACAACTGAAACCAACTCAACATGATGAAATCTGATACAAAATGGAATTGAAAATGGCTCTCAGGTGGTTTTCTCAAAGAAAATGGGTTTCTTCCAGCTTTTTGCTTGAAAAATTCTAAGTCTTTTTCTCTCTCTCTCCCCTTAAAATTCTTCAAAATACATTTTATACCTCATGCCATCTTGGAACCTTGCTTCCCAAGCAAAGAATATGCTTAAGGGATCAAATTTGTTACAAAACCCTTCATCATTTCATGAAAATGACATCAAACTATAAAACAACTCGCATATTGCCAGGGATGCACAAAAATTTTAAAATATTACATGAATTCAGATCCTTATCCATCCCAGGGTCACATTTTTGGCATTCAGGCATGCCAACATGCTTTAGCAATCATTTTTCACCTTTTACCTTTTCAATTTTTACCTCTGCAATTTTTGATTTTCACCTTTCACATTTTTTACATCGGGCCAAAGAAAAAATGCATCAAAAACATCATAGATCATCAAATTAGCTCATGAAAATGGTGCCATTGTTCTCAAAAGGCGAGGGGACTCAAAATCATATAAGGTTTGATGAATTTTGATGAAGAAATGTGATTTCCAAGCTCCTTGGAGCTCCCATGGCGCCCAAAAATGAAAATGCACAATATCCATTGATTTTGATCAACTTTTAATATCAACCTTACACGTGGATAATGCCATTTAAAAATTAAGCTCAAAACCCTTTTGACCTTTTGGATAAGGTGGGACACATGTCAAAAAACCATTGGATCGAACTCCCATGCTTTAGAAATGCATTTGCGACCTTTTTTAATTTGGAAAATTTTACAAAAATCTCCGCTTCTCCCCTGGACCCGCCACGTGTCCACATGTGGGCCCTACTTGAAAATGCGGGCTCATTTTATGAATTTTGGCACCCTTTTGAGAAAAGGAAAATTTTCTCAAAACTCTCCGTGGGCCCGAACACCCACTCTCTTCTCCTCCACCACGTGGCGCCCTCTAATTCACCGCGGGGCCACGCCTCCAATTTGCCTCGACCTCCCTGCCAAATTTTGAAAAATTCAAAACTCATTGCGGGCCCACAATCTCCTTTTTTCCCTTGAAATGTGCCACATGTGTCCAACATGGATTGGCCATGGAAGCACGCCTTCAATTTTTTCTTTGAAACATTAGCCGAAATTTGTAAAATTTCCAATAGTAACTCCGAGCTCCAAACCTCCCCTCCATTCACATTTCTTTGTATTTGGCAAAGCGGACAATTTTTTGATTTTAAGTTTTTTGCCTCCAAAGGCAAAAAAATTCAAAACTTCCCACCAACCCGCTTTTCCCTTTCTTTCTTTTGGACACGTGTCCTCTTTTCATTGGTTGGGGATTTGGGCTTTGAATTTTTTTACCTTTTTTTTGGCAAAAAAAAATTCAAAGTTAAACTTTCCTTTGGCCACCCTCCACCATTTTGCTTCTTTTACACGTGTCCACTTCTTAATTGGATGGGCCTTCAGGTCAAAATTTCCTTTACCATTTGAAAAACATAAAAATTCAAAATTTCTCCAACCCCAACCCATTTCATTTCATGCTTCCCTTTGCCACACGTGTCTCCTTCTCATTTGTTGCGGACTTTGGGTCAAATTTTTACTTTAAAGTTTTGAAGTTAAAAACTTCAAATTCATCGAAACTCCTGCCCTTCCATGCTGACTCCTCCTCCAGGACACGTGTCCACCTACCATTGATGTGGGCCTTTCGGGAAAAAATTTAACTTAGGAAATTTTACAAAATGGAAGCAAAAAATTTCTAAGGCAAACCCCACCCGCCATTCCTCTAGCCAATCACAATGTGCCACGTAGGCACTTTACTGTAGCAAGCAGCCAGCTGGAACAAAATTTTCCTTTTGCCAAAATTTTAAAAATGACAAGTTAGAAACATTTTCCCAACCACCCCCAACCAATAGAAACCCGCCATGTTACCATAATGTCATGATGATGAATTTGACGGGTATAATACACCCGTATGACCGTCAAAATGTCAAAATGCAAAGGGATGCCCTAGAAATCAAATTTTTTGACAAGGAAGGTAGATTTCTTGATCTTAAACCAATTGAATCATGATTTACATTTGTTTTCAACTTGGGATTGGGAAAATACTTGCACAAATTTGGGATTTGATCAATTTCAAGTTTTTTCATGATTTGACAAAGGAGAAAACACAACCCATAAAAATGAAGAAATTAGGGCACAAAAAGGGGGCAACTTGGAAATTTGTTTCAAATTAGGGAAAAACAACAACATTATGAGCATTTTCAAAGTTTTCAAAGCTTGAGAAAAATCGAATTTTGAAATGAACCACCAAATCAACCAATGAAACATTTCAGAGCAGAATTTGACATGAAAATTAAGGCACATTATGAAAACTCAATAATGGGACCAACATTGGCTCTTTCTTGGGGATGGGCACTCCCAGTGAGTGCCACAAGATCAAAACATAGACCAAGTGCCAAAAACCATTGGGCAAAGGAGTCAAAACACAAAGGCAGCCCAAAAACTAGAATTACCACCAAAAAGGACCGAGAAAACCACCCAAAATGGTTGCCAAGGACAAAAGGGCAAACCACACACCAACCAACAACAAAAACAAAGCAAGAACAAAGACTATACAAATATACAACTTGTGCATACCTCACTTTGGGGATTTAATCCAAGAAATGTTTTAAATGTCTACCATTAACAGGTAGCTCCAGCAAATTCCCCATCTAGATCTTTGAGAAAAAAGGTGTGCTCACCAATTCTGATGTCAATGGCATAAGGGCCCATCCATAATGCATCAAACTTTCCATGCTTTCCCTTGTCTTCATGCCTACTATCCCATAGCAAAACCAGATCTCCAACATTGAAGGCTCTAGGAGTGACCTTCTTATCAAACAACCTCTTCAATTTCTCTCTAAATCTGATATGCCTTTGATGAGAAACTCTTCTCTCTTCATCTAACTCAATGATCTGATTGATTCTTGATTCATATGGGCCATGTTCTTGATCTTCCAACTATTGGGAAAACTGAAAAGTGGATAATTGCAGGTGTAAGGGCAGCAAAGCTTGAGTTCCATACACCAATTCAAATGGGCTCTTACCAGTTGCTCTTTTAGGAGTTATTCTATCATCCCAAACTACAAATTTCAATTGCTCTCCCCACTTCTTCTTGTTGATTTCCAAGGTCCTTCTAATGATCTTGAGCAAGTTCTTGTTACTTGACTCAGCTTGTCCATTGCCTTGTGGATTGTAGTTTGAAGAATAAGTCAGATTTATCCCATATTCATTGCACATTGCCATCAAAGGTTTGGCTCTAAAACACATGGCATTATCAGATACAATCTTAACTGAACTCCAAATCTACATATGATATGATTCAACAAGAAATCCATTACCACTTGGTGTGTTGCCTTTCTAGATGGAATTGCTTCAACCCATTTTGTAAAATAATCAGTTGCTACAAGGATCCATTTATGACCAGCACTAGAAGGATCTGAAATCTCACCAATGAAATCCATTCCCCATTGTTTGAAAGGGCTTCAATTGATACAGGCTGCAAAGGAAGGGAGCCTAAAGCTTTCAGTCTTCCAGAGAAATGTTGGCAACTATCACACTTTCTAACCAGCTTGGGTTGCATCTTTAAAAAGAGTAGGCCACCAATAACCAGCTCTTAAAATCTTATGTGTTGTCACTCTCCCAAAAAATGTCCTCCACAAACTCCCCCATGGAAATCAGCAATCAACTTGGGAGCTTCATCTTCAGTTATGCATTTCAAGAGGACACCTTCAGGGTTCTTCCAAGCCAGCCCAAGGTCTGTTATGATATATTTTTGAGAAGCCAACTTGAGGGCTCTTTTCTAATTTTTATTTAAAGTGACTAGGACAACATAGGTGTCTGAGGTAGAAGATCACATCTTTGTACCACTCAAAATTCATCAATTTTGTCAAGAAGATCTATCCTTTCTTCCTCTAGCTGATTCACTTCTACATTTTGCAAATTGCTCTCAGCCATGAGCTTGGCAAGACCCAAACCTCTTACTAGCTTTGTTGTTTGGATATCCATATCATATTCTTGTAATTTGTTGACCCATCTACATCTCTTGCTTGATATCTCCATGTCTGATAAGATGTCTTTAACCATGGTGTGGGGAACATAAGCAACAACTTTTGAACTCAATATATAAGGCCTGAAAATCTTTGTTGCTTTTACCAAGGCAAACACTTGTTTTTCCATGATTGTATACTTCAACTCAGCTACTTGTAAAGCCTTGCTAAAGAAGGAAATAGGCCTCTCAGCTCCATTCTCATCCTTTTGTAACAAAACTGAAGCAATAGTGAATTCAGAGGCAAAAGAAAAGATTTGGAAAGGCCTCTTATAGTTTGGAGCTGCCAAAATAGGTGCATGCTTAAGTGCATCCTTTATTCCTTCAAAATCTTGAATGGCAGCCTCCTCCCACCTGATAACTTGATCCTTTTTTAACATGCTTGTGATTGGAAGAGTTAGCTCAGCAAAATTGGAAACAAACCTTCTAATAAAATTGATTTGGCCAAAGAAAGATTGGATACCTTTCTTGGTTCTTGGGATAGGTACTTTGCTGATTGCTTCCACTCTCTTAGGGTCTATCATGACACCATCCTTAGACACAATATGTCCCAAAAACTTGGCCTTTTGCATGCCAAAATGACACTTCTTTGGATTAAGAGAAATTCCATACTCCCTACATCTGATCAACATCTTCTCTAGGTGTTGCAAATGGTCTCCTCGCTGCCTTGAAAATATAGTCACATCATCTTGGTAAACTACAATAAATTCATTGATGTAACCAGCAAAAGGCAACATCCATTTCTCTTTGAAAAGTGGCACCAACATTCATCAATCCAAAGGGCATCCTTACAAAAACATAAGTTCCCCAAGGCATAGTGAAGGTTGTCTTAAGTCTTTCTGATTCTTTAACAACCACTTGATTGTATCCGGAGAAACCATCCAAAGTAGAAAGCATTTCTGACCCTGTCACAAGTTGCAACATATTTTCCATATTTGGCAAGGGATAGTTTTCCTTCATGGATGCTTTATTTAGATTCTAAAATCCACACAAAGTCTGATGTCTCCATTCTTCTTTCTGACTGGCACAAGGTTTGCAACCCAAGATGAATATCTAGTGGGCTGAATAATACCTCCATCTCTCAAATTTTTTAATTCCTCTTGCATTTTCATGGAGAGAAGTGGATTAATAGGCCTTTGTCTCTATCTGAATGGCTTAGTCTTGGCCTCAAGAGGAATCTCATGTTGGAACAAATCTTCTCTATATGCCTTTAGCTCTGAATAAGACCAAGCAAGGCAGTCTTGATATTTCTTTAAAAGTTGGGCATAGGACTATTTTCCTCTTTACTTAGATTGCTGCCCAACCAAATCTTCCTTGGTTTATCCTTGGTTCCCAAGTTGTGCTCTTCCACATCCCTTGAAGCAAACATGTTCCTATTAATGATGCAATCAACATTGCTAAAATTTGATTCAAGTGCAACAAGACCTTTAGGAATGGTATTTGTTTTTAATTGTATAATATCCTTGTCAAACAAAGTTTCTCTCCCTTCATTCATGCATACCATTGGCTCCCAATCAATGTTCTGACCAGAAAACTCACCTTGGCATTGTAAGAACCTCAACACTTGTGCATCATCATCAAAAATCTGCCAATGTTTCACATTATCCGGGACAGCTGGCCTTGTTAGCACTTCAATGTTATATTCACAAAAAGGTGAAATGGTACAATTGTCAAATCTAGAGCCAAGTACAACCAACTTATCAGCAGCAGCATTAAGACTTCTATCATGGTAAACAATGTTAAAGGAATCAAACATTTCAATCAAGTCCCAAACAACATGCTTATATTGTTTCATACGCTGATTTTTTGTGGCATATAACTTTCTTATTTGTTTGACAACCAGCTCTGAGTCTCCTTTTGGCAAATATCCTTCACTCCATACTTCCATGCAATTCTTAACCCCAACAACAATGCCTCATACTCAGCAATATTGTTAGTGCATTCAAAATTAAGTTTGAAGGAAAAAGGAAACTCTTCCAAACTAGGAGAAAGCAAAACTATACCAGCACCATTTCCAAATTTGGAGCAAGCTCCATCAAATAAAAAGTCCAAGGAGAACCTATCATATCAAGGCATTCTGATTTATCCATCTTGTTCTCTTTTCCATCAGCAAAACCAATGAAATTGTCAACATCTACATCAGCAAACAACACTTCATAAGAAGCATTGTTGGGATCTTCAATCAAGTGCAACATCTTCTTTTCACCATAGAGTTTGACAAGGCTGCCCTCAATGGGAATGGTGGCAAAGGACATGTCCATTTGAACACTACCACCAACACTTGCAGCCCATTTTCTTGACAAAAGCATACCCCATTTGGCAGGGCAATCAACAATTACAACATCAAGTTTTAAATTCTTACCCGGATAGGCTGCAAGTTGCACTACTAAACCCTTCACACAACCAACAACCAGCACTTCCCTTGAATCCATGGCTAGTACATTTCCCATATGCTGTTGTCACTTTGATATCCAACTCATTCATGACTTCTAGAGGCATGACATTACATGATGCACTAGAATCAAACATGCAATTGTGAAGCAACCTATCTTTTATGAGAAAAGTTGTGAAAAATGGATCAACATTCAATTGGGAATCAACCAAGGATGTCCCCAAATATACTTCAGGTGCCTCTCCAAGATCTTCCACTGGTGGTGGTGTTTCAAGGCCAACAATGATTTGAAGAGGAGTCTCAACAACATTTACATTTCTACTTGGGGTAATCTTCTCTTCTTTCAATCCCAAGTACTCAAATGCTCTCTTCTTATGCTCAGAATTCTAAGCAACTCAATGATGGGAACACTCACTTTAATTTGGCTCAATACTTGGGCAATATCATATGGAACACTCTTTGGTAAGACAACATTGGAAGGGAAACAAGAAGGTTCATCAGATGGAGAAGTATTCTTGGCAGCCTGGGCATGAAGAGGACTGATATTTTTGCATGGGACAACAGGGTTCTTGGCAAGTGTTTCTTTTCTAGGATTATCTTTTGGAATGCTTGTGAGCAAGGGTGTCTTTGGCTTGGCTTGAGGACCAGCTCCTCTAACAACTTTACTTCTAGTATTATACTCTTTCTCTTGACCAACCACAACATTCATTAACAATTGTCTATCTTCCTCCTGAAGGAAATACCACCATCATACTTCTTGATCATTAAAGCCCTTAGATATTCAAAGTCATTATTAGGAATTTCAAAAGGCTTGAACAACATCTACCTCATGAGTTTGAGGAAGAGAAAGAAATGGTACCCTCTTTATGCAATCCCAAAAGGTTGCAGTAGTCCTTGCACTTATCACATCTGTTGATGTTGCTGCTTGTTGTGAGCTTGAAGAGCTGCCCATCATACAAATGTCATCATCCATTTCATCTTCATTATCATCTTCAATAACTTGCTGGTCCATTTCACATGGAGGATGAGGAAGAAAACATCTATCACACCAATCCATATCAGCAATTTCTTGAACAACAACAACTCTTGCAGTTAGAGGGTCAGGCACCACTCTATTTTCACATGCTTGGGGTTGTCTATTTCCCCCACCAACAAGCCCTTTACCTCTATCATCTTGTCTTTGATCACCCCTAGGATGATTTCCAAATCTATCATGGTTTTGAGTTCTTTTTTGTCCTTGTGAACTTTTCCCAATTCCTTTCTCACCTGGCTAATTTGTAAGAAATTTCTTTGACAACCCCTACCAAAGTCTTGACAACATCTTCTAAATCAGCACCCTTGCTAGCTTGAGGCTTCTCAGGGTTTATCAGCTTCACACCATCCCTCTTAAGTGGTTTACCAATAGCTTTAATATTATTTTCAATTTGAAGTGCCATGGTGAAAGCTTGCCTCAAGTTTGTAGGATTTTTGTCTCTCAAGTAATAGGCTGCCTTTTTATCAAATGCATCTACATATTTGATCAAACAAGATTCATCACAAGGCCTCAAAATGACAGGAAACCTTCTCAATGTTTTATTAAATCTTGTATTGAAGTCATGGACTATTTCATTTGGGTTCTTCTTGATATTCTCAAATTCAGACAAAAGAAATCTAGGATCAGTCCTGTCACCATATTGCAACCTAAATGCATTTTTCATTTCAGTCCATGAATCAATAGAGTTATCAGGTAGAGCCTTGTACCAATCCCTAGCATCTTCTTCAAGTGTATGAATAAACAACTTAATATACACATCCTCAAATTCTATCTCAAAATCTTCCATCATATTATCAAAAAGTTTGAGATGTTGATCACCAGTAATGGCATTGTTACCTTGGAATTTTGGCAACCTATTTCTGACATCTTGTGGGACAACATTTGGGTAACCATCCATTCCTCCAAAATTTATAGGACCAAAAGTGTTAACAACAAATGGAGGTCTAGGCTGAGCCATATTGTTTGGTGGGGGTGATCTTGGAGGTGAAACAAATTGGTGAGGAGTACAATATCCTTGGGGCTCAAGAATGTGATTCACAAGATTGGTATCTTCTAAGTGCTGATTTTCTTGGGAAGTTTTATTTGAATTAAAACACAGAGGTGTAGATTGGAGAAGGAACTTACTAGGTATAGCAGAAGGACCTTCACCAGCTGAGGCAAACAAGTTTATGAGAGGATTTCCTAAATCAGAATCACTTGAAGAAGAGTGATAGTCTTCTACCAAAGGCTGATCTCTCTCACCAATGACTGTATCTTTGTCTGATGTCTGACCTTTAACCACTTTCCAAACTCTTCTCCCTTCCAACTCTAAGTTTCTTAAGTCTGAGAACAATTTTTTAGTAGAGTCTTTAAGGAAGAGAGATCTTCTTCCCTCCAGTTTTGTAGAGATCAATAACACAAAAATAAATGACAGAAAGCTCAAGACACTGGTATTTCTAAATTCAAATCAGCATGGAGTCGCCACTAAGGAATTTCACCTCAGTTGTGCAAGAATGCACTAAAATAATTTTGTCAAATGCTTGCTAATACTGATAACTTTGCAAGGCCTCATAAATCAGACCTTCCTCTTCTTAAATCAATCAAAGACAAAGCAACCAGGCTGTATAAACTGCTGGTAAATGCAAAAGAGCAGGCTGAGCTTGAAATTTTTTCCTAAAACTTGCAGATCTGAAGTACAAAATAATATTTCAAGAATGCAACAACTCAGATACTTGAATATGCAAATGCTCAAACCCTCAAACACTCCAAAAACACCAAGAAATTCAAGAAGTCCCCAGCAATGGTGCCACTCGGTGTTGGTATCTAGATTTAATCTCCTTCACAACTTGAACAACATCATGCATTTGCACAAGACACTCAAGGGTAGATAGATGATTTGTATGTCATTTGTAGCCGGGGAGCACATCTATCTAGCTTGTTGGCACTCAAGATTTGAGGGAGTGGATAGCACCTTCAAAAGGATCTTGATCTGATCCTCACTATTTTAGGTTGTGCCTATCAACCAAGGCAAGAGAACCTATATTGCAGCCCTTGTATGGTAAAGGAGATGGAGATATCCTTGTATTTTGCACATTATATGGAGATGGCCTTGGGAAAACATGATCAATTATCCATTATTCAAACTCAAAGGAGTTGTCACTACTAAATGATGGAAATGCTTTCAAGACAAGGCTAAGGCTGCTAGAGACATGATAAAATCTGATATGCTTTGTGCATTTTTGTGAATGGATTGTATTCTTTTTGTTAACACACAATGCAATGCAGGGTAGTATGGGTAGGATGAGTTAGTTTGAATGAAATTTTGTTGGGAGATGTTTAGACAAGACTAGCTAGGAATTACCAACTTCTTTGAGAACCTTTGCAAGAAATTTGTAACACCTACACAACAAGAATACTTCCAGAGGTTTTAAATGCTCCTTCAACCAGATATGTGCACAAATGGAGGCCCAGATCTACACTCTTCCACACAACCTTTGATAACCTACCACAAAATCTTGAAGCAAAATACCAACAAAGTATCCAGGAATCCCTATTTGATCATGACCTAAGGTGCACCCAAAGGTTTACAAACAATCTCAATATTCAAGGACAGTAAAATGATTTTAAATCTATTTATCTTCTATCAGATGAAGGCTCTTCTAATATAAGATTGCAAATGCCATTAAACCATCAACAAGAAATGAGACCATGTATGATCAAAGAGATCCTAAACACAAGATTGCAACATGAGCAAGAAACACAAATTGAAAATCATTCTGAAACATAAGCATATGCAAATTTTGCCAAGAGATAACACCACATAATCCAAAATTTGATCAAATACATCAGCAGGGGAATGCTATAAGAACAATCTCAGAGCCTGTTGATGGCTTTACAACTGAAACCAACTCAACATGATGAAATCTGATACAAAATGGAATTGAAAATGGCTCTCAGGTGGTTTTCTCCAGAGAAATGGATTTCTTCCATTTTTTTCTTGAAAAATTCTAAGTTTTTTTTTCTCTCTCTCTCTTTTAAAATTCTTCAAAATACATTTTATACCTCATGCCATCTTGGAACCTTGCTTCCCAAGAAAAGAATATGCTTAAGGGATCAAATTTGTTACAAAACCCTTCATCATTTCATGAAAATGACATCAAACTATAAAACAACTCACATATTGCCAGGGATGCACAAAATTTTAAAATATTACATGAATTCAGATCCTTATCCATCCCAAGGTCACATTTTTGGCATTCAGCATGCCAGCATGCTTTAGAAATCATTTTCACCTTTTACCTTTTCAATTTTTACCTCTACAACTTTTGATTTTCACCTTTCATGTTTTTTACATCGGGCCGAAGCAAAAATGCATCAAAAACATCACAGATCACCATCAAATTAGCTCATGAAAATGGTGCCATTGTTCTCAGAAGGCCGAGGGGACTCAAAATCATATAAGGTTTGATGAATTTTGATGAAGAAATGTGATTTCCAAGCTCCTTGGAGCTCCCATGGCGCCCAAAAATGAAAATGCACAGTATCCATTGATTTTGATCAACTTTTAATATCAACCTTACACGTGGATAATGCCATTTAAGGAATAAGCTCAAAACTACCTTTTTGACCTTTGAATGAGGTGGGACACATGTCACAACGTGATTGGATCGAACTCCCATGCTTTAGAAATGCATTTGCGACCCTTTTTACCTTTGGAAAATTTTACAAAAAATCTCCGCTTCTCCCCTGGACCCGCCACGTGTCCACATGTGGGCCCTACTTGAAAATGCGGGCTCATTTTATGAATTTTGACACCCTTTTTGAAAAAGGAAAATTTTCTTAAAATTTCCACGGGCCCAAACACCCATTCTCTTCCTCGCCACGTGGTGCTCTCCCATTCGCCATGGGTCCAAGCCTCCCACTTTGCCATCGACTTCCCTACCAAATTTTGAAAAATTTAAAAACTTTCCCTGGCCCACTCTCCCTTTTGTCCTCTTTGAAATGCCATGTGTCCAACATGATTGGCCATGGAAGCACACCTTCAATTTTGTCTTTGAAACATTTGCCAAAATTTGTAAAATTTCCAATAGTAACTCCGAGCTCCAAACCTCCACCCCTCCATTCACATTTCTTTGTATTTGGCAAAGGTGGACAAAATTTTTGATTTTAAGTTTTTTTCCTCCAAAGGCAAAAAAATTCAAAACATTCCCACCAACCCTTCTCTATTTCTTTTTTTGGGACACGTGTTCTCTTTCATTGGTCATGCAAGACTTCATCTTTCATTTTTTTACCTTTTGAAGTTAAAAACTTCAAAATTTCAAAAACTTTCCTTCGCCCCCCATTTTGGCTTCTTTTCCGACACGTGTCCACTTCTTACTAGATCGGCCTTCGGTCAAAAATTTCCCTTGACACCATTTGAAGTTAAAAAACATCAAAATTTCATCCAAAACCCCCCACCATTTTTGATTCTCCTTTGCCACGTGTCCTCTTCTCATTTGATGCGGGCTTTTGGGTCAAAACTTTCTTTAAAGTTTTGAAGTTAAAAACTTCAAATTCATCGACCTTCCACCCTTCCATGCTGACTCCTCTAGGACACGTGTCCACCTACCATTGGATGCGGGCCTTCGGGAAAAAATTTAACTTAGGAAATTTTTACAAAATGGAAGCAAAATTTCTAAGGCAAACCCGCCACCCACCATTCCTCTAGCCAATCACAATGTGCCACGTAGGCACTTTACTGTAGCAAGTGGAGCCAGGGAACAAAATTTTCCTTTTGCCAAAATTTTAAAAAATGACAAGTTAGAAATATTTCCCCCACCCCATGGCCAATAGAACCCACCATGTTACCAATAATGTTATGATGATGATGAATTTGATGGGTAAAACGCCCATATGACCGTCAAAACGCCAAAAATGCAAAGGATGCCCTAGAAATCAATTTTTTTGACAAGGAAGGTAGATTTCTTGATCTTGAACCAATTGAATCACATTGACATTTTGACATCATTTTTTGACCTAAGGAAAAATGACACAACGGGATTGGGAAAATACTTAGCAAAACAAACATTTTGAGGATTTGGGATTTGATCAATTTCAACCAATTTTTTCATGATTTGACAAAGGAAAAATGACAACACCACCAAGCACCAAAAAATGAAGAAATTAGATCCTTGTATCTACCTATGGATTCACTAGACTGATCATGGGAAACAAGAAGAAGAGGGGATACAAGGAATGGTGGTGACTATAGCATCAACGTGCTTAGAGAGGATTCGTCCCAATCCACCTCAAGAGACAAAGATAAGAAAAGATTAAACCACTACAAGATGGGATCTTCGCCGTACTTAAGTAGGTTGGAGATGAAGCCTTTAGGCCATACTTCATGCAGATGCATGCAATAGCAAGTTGCAAGAGCTCACATCCACTAACACCATCTATGCATGAAAAGGAAGGAAAGATACAGAATTTACCTTCCAAAGAGGATTGTACTCGAGGAAGCTCAGAGGAGGATATAGCACTGGAGCAACAAACCAGAGATCCAAAGGAGTCTTGGTAGATTGGATGAGAGAAGACACCAAGGCAGACCCAGTGGTACTTGAATGAGCATGAGAGGCAGTCGATTCCTCTACCACTCCCCCACTAAGCTTTTGTGGGACCAAAATCCTCCTAAGTAGGGGATGTATGATCCATAGGGTTCTATAAAAACACACCACTTCATTAGTTCCATCAGCACAAAAAAAGAAGAAGCAAGAAGAGTGAGGTAAACAGAGGTTCTAGAAGGAACCGCCGCTCTGTGTAGAGCGGCGTTTTAAATTGCCACCTGTAGGGGCAGCGGTCTGAAACCACCGCCTAGCTAGGGCGGCGGTCCTGAGACCAACTGGTCTACTCAGGGTGGCAGTCCTGTCACTTTCGAATAGAGAAGAAGAATGGAATGCGAATGGACGTGAATTTGAAGCACCCAGCCGTGTCTCTTCCCTTCCATGCCCTTTCACATCCTCCAATGCACAGAGGACATGTGAAGGCCTATAAATGCATGAAAGGAGCAAGAGAAAGGCATTCAAAGATCCAAAGAGATTGAGAAACAGAGTTTAATGAGAGTAGTGAGCAAGATCTTCAGTGCTAGAATTGAATTGTAGGAGCAAGGTGTAGAAACATAGCAGAGTAAGTAATTGGAGAGAGGGTTTACATTATTGCTTCTTTTCATACTTGTTGTAATCTATAATTGTCTATAGTAGACCAATAAAAGTGGGAAGAAAGAGTAGTTGCCCTTCTTGACTGATTTTCCTCCTTGGAGGTTTCCAGGATAAAATTTTTGGTGTTGAATTTTTTTGAATTATTTCCTTCTCTACAATTTCATTTCTATAGCACTAGATAATCAGTCACGAAGCTCTAATTTTTCAAGAAAATATGTCATTTTCCAAATTTGAAAGTAGAACAACATAGTTGTGTGATTCGTAGAGTTCCAAAGTAGAAGTTTATGGATCGGATGAGCAAGGTCAGGTACTTTCCATGCACTACCTCTTCTCTTAAAACCGAGTCCTCTGCCTAGGTACCTCTTTCACGTGCACAACTTCTTCTCTTGTCGTTATCATAACAGGCTCCAAGTTTGACTCACACATTACCCGTGGGAGCCACTATGTGTCAGCTTTCTAAATACTTACCATGGTAGCGCCCTTGTACTTTTGGTGCTAATGGCTCATATGCTCATATAACTCTAGGAACTCCTCATACTTATGTTTTTTTCCACACCATGAGCACTGCAGAAGCTGAGGCACTCACTCACGCTTATAGTGGTATGTGAACCCACAATTAAAACAGTTTCACTTGGGAACTCACTTCTTCCTCCAAGGTTACCATGACCACGAATCCCCGCAAAATCCCCTTCCATGCATGCCTCCATATGTGTGCTATTCATAATGATGCCAATCACCCTTAGAATTGTTATGAAGGCTAGTTTGGCACACACCAAGATCAATAGCATCATGAATCTGGTCAATCAGCCTATAGTCCTTGGTGTCATGTGATGTGGATGTGCAGATCTTGCAATAACAAGATACATTCTTATGGATCACATGCTATAGAAGAGGGAACCTACTTGCATCATGGTCCCCATGACAAATTTCACAATCCACCGTTACTAGTGCGCACTGCCCTCCGAGTGCATATCCCTCCATTATCTTTCATGTGGCCTTCCACATCACAATCTAAGAGCCGAGCTAGCGAGATAGATTTTCCATTGCTTAGCCATGGCAACGATCTCGAGCCTCCAAAAAGGGGCTAACACCGAGTGTCAACACTCCTAATAGCTTTAGTGTGTAAATCATCTTCCAACGCCTTGCACGGGTCTTTGAAAGTCTTATGAGACAAGGCCCTCCTAAATGGTGTGATCAGCCCTCCAACAAACCATTAAGCATGTTGTAAAGGGTGTATATCATATGATAATTTAGATAGAAGAGTTTCAAATCATGCATCATACTCCCACACACTCTCTGCCATTCCCTGCTAAATTTCCTTGAGAGAGCTGATGCTCTTCTGCTCAAACTCAGGTATATGGAATTCTTCCAAGAAAGCATTCTTCAATGCAGTATAATCCACAACCATCTGATGGGGTTCATAATTTCTATACCAACTATGCGCGCACCCTTGCAACATTGTTACAAATTGACTAGCCTTCTACTCCGGGGTTATGATCCCCTTCGCGTGCCATAGTAGCTCACACTTATGCACATGCTCCGCAACATCTTCTATACCTCGGTAATCTGGCAAGTGTAAATACGTCTCAAAGAAAACTTGAGGAGGTGCCTGTGGTCCTTGCTCTCCTGATCCAGATCCTTGATTTCCTCCAGTGTTTCCTCCTCCACCGGATCCAATAGATCCATGAATTCCTATGCCTCTAGTTCCACCAATTCCACCCCTCATATCCTCCCGCTGTCAACAAGATGCAGAAGTGGTTGTACTAGTGTCCCCAACATCTCACCGAATTACGCACCAATGGCCTATGAGATCATACCACTTCCGGATATGTGTCGCACACCACTCCCGACACATTACCAAATCCTTGTAAATTTTCTCCTTGTCCAAAAATACGTCCAAATATTGGAATAGAATGAGCATCTGTAGAAGTAGGAAATGAAAAGTTGTACCTCCTAAGCATGGATCAAGTACTTCAATGATACCCTCTTTGGGTTAATGATACTTCTCCCTTGATCTAGAAAACCAAGTGCCAAGGTGTGGTCACTAGGTGGATTCGAGATGCGCGCCAACGACTCTTCTATCTCCACGCACTTGCCAAGATGGGGTAGCACACAGGCATCGCTTAGGTTCTACGTCCTTTGCATGAACCTCAATTCCTTCCTACAACATCTACCTCCATAAATCCATCACACTAGCAGCCTCACATTGTCTAGCAATCTCCCTTTTATGTGCTTCGCTATACTTGAGTCGTCTCTCCTCCCTTTCTTTCTTAGTCACAAAGTCTGCCATCTTCCTCCAACCTAGCTTCCTCACCCAAAGACTTAGAAGGGTTTATCCGGCCATTGGAAAATCCTCTAAACTCATGGTCACGATCAAGATATTCATTGCCAAGGAATAGCACATAGAAATGATCCTCTGGCTCCCATAAAAATTAAAAATCAGCAACCTCCAAACACGAATACGTGGAAATAACATATTCCGGGTGTAGCTAGCCAATACTCCTTTCCACCAATGATACACAACATGGGTCCATGTCGATTAGCATCTTGTAACCTTTGGTATGCTTCTTGGGTCCATGGGTGTGATCGATAATACAACCTTGATCTAGACACATATGCCAAGAGTCATTCATATAGCTCTCTTGGGAAACAACGAAGAAATATTCATACAACTTATGATAAAGGTTGTCTTCTACCCATCTACGTGCATCAAACTTAGGTCCAATACTTAACCTCGATAAAATTCACCCTCCGTGCTTTTAAACCAAGTTTCAATGCCTTCCAGGGGTTAACCGCTCTGTCATCACTCATTGCACGAGATCATGATGTATGCCATGTCCCACTACAAATTCGAAAGGAGGTCTCGGAAACAGAACCAAGATGTAGTCATTTTTACACTCACCAAAGCACAAAGAAACCCCATGTGCACTATCCTATCACCCGGTGGGCGTTAGGCGCTCACCCGAGGCACGCGCGAGAGCCGAGTCCCTCCTTTATGTGAGTTTAGTGGGAAACATCATACATGATCTTGACTTAGTGATTTAAAGGGAAATTAAGACATGCGGGTTCCATAAAGCTCGGAACGGCTTCTAGACCCTTGCATTCATTCCAAACAGAGAGGATGCTCAATAGACTACAAAACTTAAAGTGAAATAGAACCAGAAAGATGGATAAGCATTCATTCATAGTTCAAGAACATAAAAGAGAAATAATCATCAAGATGCATACATTTAACGAGTAAAAGATTTCATGCTCAATATGGCTTGTAACCTCATTATATTCATGAAGCTTAATACAAAATGTCACAGAATGGCAGACCACAGTCATGCATCATATCTAGATCCATATAAGTAGGTTCTCAAAATAAAATGTATATCCCAAGCCCTTGATACATCCTTTCCTATATTCATCTACCCAAGTTCAACAAAGTCCTCATAGTAATTCTCTGCGAGCTCCACTTTCTAATTGTCTCTCTCCTTTTTCCTCTATAGGTGCTAATATATATAGGCATCACGAAGTGCCAACTCATTCTTTTGTAGCCTCAGATCTGGCACTAAGTGTCAGAGTGTGGTCCTCCCTGGGCGCATGCTTCTCCAGGTCTAAGCTCACCACTCCTTGCCATGATGGGCTTCTAGAATCTTCCATCGCAAAGCATATTCCTTCCAGGCCACCCTGTCACTAGGATGACACCTTATCCACTTGGGTCATGTTTTTCATGTGTCCTTCCCGATAGGTCAAAACTGGCGCTAAGTCCCAGATTCTACTCCATGGGCGTGCATCCCAGGTTCTACAAAACCCTCCTTAAACCCTCTCTATGTTCCTTATCTTGCGCCCTTCCTTTATCCGCATGCACGTATGTGCCTTCTTGACTTGGTATTTATTTCAGGGGCACAACATGGGGTCATCATGCAAACTATCCTTATGAAGGATGATTGGTATATGAATTAAACTTTGCTCTAATTCTTGTGTAAACAACTCTACCTGATTTGGATATGCATCCTTCTCCTCAAAGAAGAAATATGTTTGATAATTCAAACTTATCTTCCTCCTTAAGCCCATGGTGCCTATCATCTTCGAACTCATCCCTCTTAGGCAAAGCCACTTCATCCTCCTTTGTATATTTCTCACTTAAAATATAAGGAGGCTCTATGGTGAGGAGTAATGAAATTTACGTGTAGATGTAGGTGATTCATAGGGGATTAGAGAAATACATGGTAAAGGTCAGTATTTGGGAGGAAAGAGGGTGGGAAAATGAAGGTTAGAAGGAAGGGGGAGATGGAGAAGGGAGTCCTCAATAGGAGTTGACAAGAAGATGAGAACATGGAAACCAGACCGAGATGGTGTAGATTGGGAAGAAGAAATGGGAGGGATATAAAATGCTAGTGTACATGATGACTCCATTCAAGGGGATGATCTTAAATAAGATATGAACATCATAAGGATCATCCCATTAATTCAAAATGATTTCTTCCAAATCATATATACTATCCTGGTATAGACTGAAAATAAAAGTTACCATCGGTAATGATCACTTCGAGATCATGAGTAGGAACTTCAAGAAATCAAAGGCCAACTTCAACACCTCTAACCAAATGCGAGATAAACTTGAGGAGTTATTCATTGTAGTTTATACTTTGAGCAACATGGAAGTACGGGTTGTACTTTCATTTCCACCATGTGATCCTATTTCCAAATTAATCACATGGTCCAATTTTGTAAGAAAGATAAGATATTTCTCCCAACAAATTGTTGTCATTGTTTATAATGCTTTTCCTTTCGTTAGAGTAAGATTAGATGAGGTTTTATTGTTACAAAATGAGTGCATTTTACACTCTTTGCATGTTTCTTCTTGGAACATATATGATTTTCATAATTTTTACATATTTTTTTGTGGTTATTGGTTGTTGTTACACGGTCCATTTCAAGGTGTTCCATGGCATAAATCATATAGTTGGAATAAATTTCAGTATATATCCTTCTAGATTCACAAGATCAACTTCATTGGTGTTAAGTTCATGTTGATTCGGGAGACATGGTTTAAAGGATGAGATCAGCTTTCAAGGTATATGCTTGACGCCATACCTAATGGATGCTTCAAGGCTTCTTGTATTCACCATCTAGTAGGTAGATTTCCTTGGATTTCACCAAACTATTATCCAAAATTGTACCCTTTGCAATTTTGGACAACTTATAAAAATTTGGACTTAGGTGAATTTTTCTCAAATTTCACATGAGAGTTGTGGAACAAAAGGAATGATTTTGGGAGGAAAACAAATGTCCAAGTATAAAATATTCAGAGACGAGTTGTGGAAGTTATTGCAATCTATGAAATGAAGGAGTTGCATTTTGGGTCTTCCATAGATGTCAAAGGTAGTATCCCATAAGTTTGAAGTGAAACAGAGCTCCACGGATTTGTTTCCCTCCAATCAGAGTCAAAGATAGTGTTCAATGGGTTTCCCTAAAGTAGTGTTCCACGAGAATCTAAAAGTTTGCTGAACAAAAATAGGATCACAAGTTAAAATGTTACGGGTTAAAGAATTAGGCCTTCATATGTGTTGCAAAAGGATTTTTGCGCATCAAAACCAAATCAAAAATATACATCGAAGCCACGGGACAAGATGGGAGTCTTTCATAGGTTTTGATTTCAAATAGGTGCATGAGAGGTTCCAAACAACCACATAAAAAACAAGAAATATTTTTGAGGGTGTGCAAGAATTTCATATTACACCTATACACACTTGTAGTTTGGTCAATGCACTATTATTACTAATATTGCACTAGTTATGCTTCTCCCTACAAACTGACGATACACCGCCAGTTTGACCTATCTAACTTTCTTCCTACAACATCCTTTTGGTCATTTTTCCTCTTGTAAACCATTTTAACAAGCTATTACGGCTTCATTCTAACTACATTAGCTTCTTATTTCCTTCTAGTCCACTTCTACCACCTTCCTAGCCTATCAATCCATTCCATTGGATTGATCTGACCCCTCAAAACCCTCTCAAAACCCTAATTGTCTTCTAAACAGGGTTAACTAACCTTAACCATGGTTTATCCCTCCCTAAACCTAGTCAAAGTAAGCTTTGACTTGCTAAAAGTGGTTTTTGGAATTTAGTGTTTGTCCCACATGCACCCAAATCTCCCATTTTCCCAAATGGAAAACTATATATAGGGCTAGACCCCCTCTCTCATTTTCAAGAATTCCTCCCTTCTTCCTAAGCATAAATTATAGTATTTTGCATCTAGGTTCTAGATTTCATTTCTAGTTTAGATATTGAGCTATTTACTTCATTTTTTGCATTTTAACACACAAATTGTAGAGTAAAAGAGAAGAACCATTGGCCTAAAGGCCTATAATGGTGAGATCTCTTTCTCTTAATCACTAAAAACTGATTGCTTAGGACTTATTAGGTTCATTATTTCAAGCTTTCAAAGAATAGAGGTAGTTTTAATTAGTTTAATTTGATTGTTTACTTCAAATAATGTATGCTAATTAGGAATCCTTGCTCATTTCTTATCGATGGTCCACTGATTTGTTGTTTAAAGCCTTTGGGGATTCTATTGGAATTCTTACCACAAGTTTTGTGGCTTTTACAACTTCTCTTTGAACACAACACCAACTAAGCGGAAATCCATGAAACAAGGTGGAAATAGTGTTTTAGCCATAACTTTTGTTGTGGGATCCAAGTTGAATAAAATTAGTGTTGTTGGAACCATATCTTCAAGGGTTTCATTTTGATATCAAGAAACATAGGATTTGATTGAGTTTTGAGGGTGAAAAGTGTAAAAACAAGTTTGGGATGAGAAAAGTGTAGTTTTAATAGTTCATGCATGCAACCACGTCAACCACCAGAATTTAATGATGAATGGGGCTCATAGCTCATTCAGTAAGTTGAAAGACATATAAATATGGCTCTATTAGGCACTCATGTAGTCTTTTAGAGAGTTATTGTGTTTAGTGGGTGGTTGAGTTTTAATTTGGCATGCCCTCTCTCTTACCTCCTTCTCTCCCCCATTATTTATATATTTTGCAAATCTCTCATTTGTAAATGATTAGACTCTCTCATAATGCAAATGCACCACGTCAAAATGGTTTCTTAAGTGTTTATGAGTTGTAGACCTCTGTAGATGTAAAATCTATGCACTTTGGTACATATTTAGGTCTTAAATAATACTAATGTATACATGATTCCTGAGCAAGAAAACTAGAGGTTGACAATTCCTTTTGGCCTCTTGGTTTCTTTATCTCTTGCACTTTATTATTTATGAGCTTGGCTGAGCTTCCTAGTGGCTTTTACACACCCTACATTTTTATCAAAGCACTCGAATGATTTACCTTTTGATGGCTTGAGACACTAGTGCTCGGTTGGGATAGAATTTCCCGGTGCTCCTTTCCCTTCTGGGTGCTCATGTCCCTCTCTTCCTTCTTCTTACATTTTTGGGTCCTTTTCACCTCTTGGGAATCTTTTAATAATTTGGGTCATCCTTTCAGTTTTCAATTATGAAATTCAAACAAGGTAATCATATATATATATACTTAGTTACTTCTCTCACATAAGGGGTCAAATACTATAAGCATTATCTATCACAACTTAAGATTGCACAAATGCACAAGAGCACTACAAAAGAATACATCTAGCACATCTACACAAGGGATAAGGGTTGCACACCGATCTGCATACAATACATAGGAGGGGGTTCATTCTATTCCATTACACACATTTTGCATATTCGGGACAAGATTAGATCTAGCTGCTATCATCATGCAAATTATAAAAGGAAAACCTAGGAAACAGGACATGTATACGCACACATACACAAAGAACTACATAGAGTTTGATATGTAGTGCAACACTTGGTCATAAGTTCACTCTTTAGGTAATTTATGGGTTCAGACTACTACACATTCTACATATTCTTAATTAGATTTGATGTGGTTTGTGGGCACGTGTAGCTAATTATCTATTTTATAGCTTACATGTGTGATTGAAACCCTAGCGAGAAAATTTGGAGTGAAAAAGTTAATATTGGAATAAAGACCTTCCAACCCGGAAAAGATGAGAACTTTGAGCATATGAGTAGACATAGGTACCCCGGACCCTTTGAGTCACTAGCACTTGGGGTGATCCTGTCCTCCTACAGGATTCTATCCTACACATTTCTATACTCCCATATCTTCATCAAGTTATTATGACATTGTTCCCAACTTGTTCCAAAGTGATACTGAAGTCATGGTCACTCAGGGGTTGCAAAAAACTAGCTAAGTCATCATCTCTCTCTCATCTACTTAGGGTTTTACATTTATTGAATGCTTATTACTTGTCCATATTGTAAATAATTATTAGAATACCATTTTTGTAGTAGTTACTCTAAAATTAGATTTAATTCAATTTATATAAATCATTTAGTAAACCCCCACTTCTCCTCGAACATTATTCGAGATCTTCTTCCATGGCCAAGACTCATGTCCCCTTTACTAAAAATGATCTTCATGACCTCCAGACTTACATTACTATAAACCCTCAAGACCTAGATCTTTTATTATACACTTCTCATGATGAGGCCAAGCGGTTAGCTGAGCTTAACCTTCCATCCTCCAATGACACTTCTATTCATATTGTAACACTTCCACCTTCTTCCACCACCACTCTTCTACATGAATCTATTATCCCAATTTCTATTCTTACCCTAATAAATCACTTTAACCTCCCATTACTTATCACACACGACCTATATCCTCTTGATAAATCATGACCTTACCTCCTCATATCAAGATTTCTAAGCCCAAATTCATCAGCTATAATGAGCCTCCTCATCCTCCTCTCCATCTCTAGATTATTCACTCCTCCTACATAGACCTTTTGCATATATGATTTCCTCTTATTCCTTACCTCTTAACATTTTTTTCACCTAAGCTTCCTACCTTGATGGCCATGGTGACCCTCAGGAACACCTTTTCTCCTTTCATGTTGCATGTCTAGACTATGTTGATGACCATACACTATTGGCAAAATTGTTTCCTCATAGCTTAGATGATTATGTTATGTGATGGTTCTAAGATCAATCTATCCATTCAATAACATAATTTACATATTTAGATGACACATTCCTTTCTCATTTCTCTATAAATACAACACTAAAATATCCTATGCACAATTAGCTAAAATTAAACAAGGATCCAATGAACACCTTGTAGACTATGTTTTGCGATATAAGAATAACCTTGCCAAAATGACCAATGTTCTAGCTGATTCATAATTGTAAGACCTATTCATTCAAAGCATTTTGTCACCATTATAAGAGTGTTATTTTTAGACTTATCCTTTGTTTGATTAATTATGTCACATGCTCAAATTACATGAAACCAAATTAATACCTATGGGAAAATATAAATATTATGACACTTCTTCAACTTCATATTCCACCAAGTTTCAAGAAGCTAAATTTGCATTCAAACCATCCCTAAGCCTAAAGATTATAAATTTACTATCAAGGTTTTTTACACCAACCACACTTCAATTTCAATATATGTGCACCCCTTTACTAAGATGTTATGCCCTTAACATATTGCTTGTAATAGGATATGAGTAGCCGACTTGTGGATTACCATATCATTTTACTATATCATTTATATTTTCTCATGCTTAGTAGGTCGGCCTTGGTGATGTAAATAACATATGAATAATATATATAGGGGATTGTAGCTAGAGTTCATCATCATTGGAGCATTTGAGTCTTATTTTATAATTTGGAGGTTTCCCCCTCGAAGTGGCAAAGCTATTTTTATTGCATATTGAGATCATTTATCTACAAAATTATGTTCTTTAATTTTCTATCTATGCTCATAATCTGAATTATACAAGCTATTTCATTACAAGTGGTATCAGAGCTGCGATCCAGGCCAAAATTAGGGTAAAAACCTAATTTTTGCTTTTTCGATATATCTTGTGAACCATAGATGATTTGTTGAAGATATTTTTACCACGATTTGCAAATAATTCCATGTAAGATTCCCTAAAATTTTAAACTTTTTTTCATTTATTTTGCAAATGTTATTACAAATTTAGGGGTTTTCATAAAATTGCTCCTAGGTGACATTTGTGAAATTTTCCAAGTTCTTTACATTTTCAAAGCCCTCAAAAACATATTTGTAGTATCTTCTTTGTGTTTTTTCCTATTCTACCTAGAATTTTTATCGAAACCCTAAACCCTAGGGTTTTGACATCATGGTGGGGCCTTCATCAAGAGCCAAAAAGAATCTGGTCACTATAGGTAAAACAACAGATAAAGATGGGGTAGTGATAGAAGAGTTGGATTCGGAAGAGGTAAATAAAAATTCCTCGACTAGGGTTTACCTCGATTAATCATAACATGAGCCAACTTGAATATGAACTACGAAATGTACAATTTGAGATGGCACAGTAAAAGAGACAGACCAAACCAATCGGGGTTGGATGATATCATGAAACATAGAAAGGGTAAGCAGTATGTCCCAAATCAGTCCCAACTCAACCAAGGAGGATATTCAGTTCAAAATAATGGGAAAAATAACCATGTTGGATCACTTTTCCAGCCCAATTAGAATCCAACTTATTTGCAACCACGAAACATGATGCCGAAAGTGGAGATGTGCAAATTTGATGGGAAGGATCCACTAAATTGGATAAATCAAATGGAGAACTTATTTGAGTTACATCAAACCCCATCAGGACAAAATGTGACCTTGGCATCCCTATATCTTAAAACAGACCAATTTGTCTGGTATCGATGGTTATGTGCTCAGAGGCAGAAGAGTGGTCTCAGTGTCACTTGGACAGTTTTTACTGAGGATTTGCAATTACACTATAGTTCTAGTGTTTCAGATAACTACTTTAGTCAATTGGAAAAGTTAAGACAAACATGATCATTCAAAGATTATGTGCATCAATTCCATAACCTATCCTTAAGGGTGGAGAATATTACAGAAGAGAACTTGAATGACTTGTTTCTTGGGGGTCTTAAGGACCACATTGAGCATGAGGTATGTATGTTTAATCCACTCAAGATTTCTAATTCTATTATCATGGCACATAGAGTAGAGGAAAAAATTATTTGCAGTAGGAGGCAACCTTTCACTAACACTAGAGACCGTAGTACCCCTTCCCCATCATTCACTCGGCCAATTAGACTAACTCCTCAAAAAATGTAAGAAAAAAGAGAAAAATTATTATGTTTTAACTATGAAAACAAATATGGACTGAGACTAAAATGTGATGAGAAGAATTTTTCTATATTGAAGGAGGAAATGAGGATGAATAAAAGCCTAAATTATAGGAGAAGTTGCGGAATTGGTAGAAGATGAAGTATAGGATCACCAAAATACAATTTCTTGCCATGCGTTATCAAGTATTAATACTCCTCAAATACTCAAGGTTATTAGCTATCTCAAAAAATAGAAGGTGACGATGTTGATTGACTCGGGAGTACTCATAACTTCATAAATAGTAAGTTAGCTACCCACCTCAATTTCTTTATTTACCCATCTCTAGAAATGCAAGTTATGATTGCGGATTGTGGGATAGTCAAGTGCATAGGAAAGTTCCATAGTATCAAGATTTCCATGGGATACTACATGTTAGACTCACCTATGTTTTCTATTTCTATGGGAGGGGAAGATATTGTTTTGGGTGTCCAATGTCTCACAACCTTGGGTACTATAGAAATGAATTTCCAAGAATTGTTCATGCGATTTCATTCAGAAGGAAGGAAAATACAATTGAAATGGATGGTAGCTAAGTCTCCATAGATTATTATCTCTCATCAGATGCGAAAGGTTCTCATAAAAGGATTATATGGATTTGTAGTAAAGTTATTTTCCATAGAGGTACAAAATATAGAGTCTTGATGCCACCCAATCTTGAAACATTGTTGATGCTAACTCATATTTTTTGATGAAATTACAAATGGATGACCACGGTTATGGATCATGATCATGTCATTCGTTTGATTCTAAGGAGCCAACCACCACCTAACATTAGACCATACGAGATACCCATATTCCCTAAAAAGTGAGATCGAGAAAATGGTGCACGAAATGTTGAAGGAAGGTATCATAAAGCATAGCGAGCTCATATTCTTCACTAGTGGTCATGGTGTGTAAGAAAGATGAAACATGGAGGATATGTCCAACTTACCGATAACTCAACAAGTACACCATCAAAGATAAGTTTCCTATTCCAGTAATTGATCATTTACTTGATAAATAACATTGTGCTATTTACTTCACAAAATTATATCTTCATCAGGTACCATCAAATTAGAATAAAAGAGGAAGATGTTTATAAAACAAATTTCAGGACTAATGAGGGCCATTATGAGTTTTGGTAATACCTTTTGGTATTAAAATGCTCCCTCAACATTTCAAAGCTTGATGAAAACTATTTTAAGCCATTTTAAAGGAAATTTGTATTAGTTTTCTTTGATGACATATTGATTTACATTAAGACATGGGAAGAACACTTACACACATGTAAATAAAGTATTGGAAGTTTTAGAAAAACATAAGCTCTATGAAAAGCCATCCAAATCTTCTTTTGGTTTACAATAGGTAGTTTACTTGGGTCACATTGTATCCCATGAAGGTTTCAAATTTGATCCTCAGAAGATCAAAGCTATGGTGGAATGGCTAAGGCCCAAAACTCTCAAAAATCTCTAAGGGTTCCTAGGACTAACAGGGTACTACAAAATATTTGTGAGGGGATATGGTAGAATCATGGCTCCACTCAATACATTGCTAAATGAGGATGGCTTCCATTAGACGGACACAATGACTAAATCCTTTGAGCGATTGAAGGAATCCATGTGCACCACCCTAGTTTCGGCTACTCCAAACTTCACAAAAACCTTCATTGTTGAATGTGATGCTTGAAGATCAGGGATTGGATCAGTTCTAATGTAGGAAAGAAAACTAATTTCACTTGAGATTCACCAATTCAAAGTAAAATATCTTCTCAAACCTGTCATGAGAAAGAAATGATGGTTATTCTTCATGTAGTCAAGAAATGGAGGCCCTATAATGCGTAGACACTTGAGGTAAAAATTGATCATGATAGTCTCAAATAATTTTTGGAGAAAAGGTTATCATCTGAGGAACAACAAAAGTGGGTAAAAAATGTTGGGTTATGATTTTGAAATCATATACAAAAAGGGTAAAGAAAATGTAGTAGCCGATGCGCTATCCAGAAGGGATACATCTGCAGATGCCTTACTATGTGCAATGTCCATATTGAAGGTCAATTGGGTGGATGAAGCAAGATTGGAATGGGAGAAGGAAAAGGATACATAATCTCTAATACAAAATATCAATCAAGGATCTATAACATCTAACAAATTTGAGTGGAAAGGTAATTCCCTATGGTACAAGGACAAGTTATTCTTGTGTAAAGATTCTGAGTTGAAGCATAAGATTCTTGCAGAGCTACATGCATCACTTGTTGGAGGACACTCTGGGTTTTTGAAGACATATCATAGAATAAAAAGAAAATTATTTTGGGAAGGACTTAAGGGGGATGTACAAAAATTTGTATCAGTGTTTGGTGTGCCAACATAACAAAGTGAAACCATTAAGACACTAGGTCTATTACAACCATTACCAATTCCTAACTAGAGATGGGAGGAGGTTTCCATGGATTTCATCACAAGATTACCTTATTTAGAGGTAAGAATTTTATTTTGGTGATTATGGATAGGCTCATAGAATATACCCATTATTTTCCATGTCACATCCATTTGTAGCTAATATAGCCGCAACTATTTTTTTGAGATAGTTCAAAGGCTACATGGAACCCCAAATATAATTGTAAGTGATCATGATCCTATTTTCACAAGTAATTTTTAGACATAATTATTTGCATGTTTGGGTACTTAGCTAGCTCATACTTCATCTTACCATCCTAAAACTAATGGGAAAATGGAAGTGATCAAAAAATTCTTAGAGGGGTATCTACATTGTTTGTTTCGATAAGAAAACGGTGGGTTAAATGGATACCACTTGCGAGAATGGTGGAATAACACATATTTTCATACCTATTCCCAAATGACCCCATTTTTATCATTATATGGTTACCATCCACCATCTATAACTTCTTCCTTGAGGGTGAAAACTAAGGTCGGATATGTTGAGGATCACATTCAACATCAACAACGGTTTTGGCTAGTTTTAAGAAGAATTTGGCATTGGCACAAAACATGATGAAATAACAAATAGATCAACACCATAGTGAAAGAAATTTTTAAATTGGTGATTGGGTTTGTACGTCTATATCTTTACAAGAAAATGTCTCTACGAAGCAATAAAAAAATGACAAAAACTTTCTCTTAAATATTATGGTCCTTATCAGGTTACATAGAAAATTGTAAGTGTTGCTTATGAACTAGAGTTGTCTCAATATTCACACATACACCCGGTATTCCATGTTTCTGATTGAAGAAGGTTATTGTAAAGAAAATTGAATCCCGGAAAAAGCTACTAAAACTTGATGAGGTAGGAAGAATCATTTTGGAGCCGAGAGAATTCTGCAAACACGTACTAAGAGGTGAGAACCAAAGAAATTAAGGAATATTTGATCAAGTGGAAGAATCTTAGCATAGAAGATGTGACTTGGGAGGATGAAGGTTTTCTATAGTAACATCCAGGATTATTCAACATTGAGGAAAATATTGGTTTAAAGGGGAAGGGCATGTTACACCCTTAACCTATTGCTTGTATTAGGATATGAGTAGTCGACTTGTGGTTTCCCATATCATTTATACTTTCTCATGCTTAGTAGGTATGCCTTGGTGATGGCCATAACATATGAATACTATATATAGGGGATTGTAGGTTATAGTTTATCATCATTGGACCATTTGAGTCTTATTGTATGATTTGGAGGTTGCCCCTCGAAGTGGAAAAGCTATTTTTATTGCATATTGAAATCATTTATCTGCAATATTTTGTTCTTTGGCATTTTCTTTATGCTCATAATCAGAATTATACACGTAATTTCATTACAAGTGGTATCAAAGCTGTGATCCGGGCAAAAATTAGGAAAAAACCTAATTTTTGGTTTTGATATATCTTGCGAACCTGATATTATTTGTCAAAACTATTTTCACTAGATTTGTGAATAATTCCAAGTAAGATTCCCTAAAAATTTAAGACTTTTTAAAAAAATTCAAAAGTTATTGCAAATTTAGGGTTTTTCATAAAATCACTTCTAGGCTTAATTTTGTGGAATGTTTCCAAGTTCTTTGAATTTTTGGAAATCTCTCGAAAATATATTTATAGTATCTTTTTGTGTTTTTCCTATTCTTCCAAATTTGTATCGAAACCCTAATACCTAGTGTTTTGACATCATGGCGGGGCCTTCCACAAGAGCCAACAAGAATCTGGTTACTTCGGGTAAAACCCCGAGATAAAGATGGGGTAGTGATATAAGATTTGGAGTTGAGGTAAATAAAATTCCTTAGCACTAGGGTTTATCTCGATTGATCATAAGAGAGCCAACTTGCTAATGAAGCTGTGAAATGTAGAATATAAGATGGCATGTAAAGAAGACAGGACCAAATAAATCGGAGGTTAGATGATATCATACTGACATATAAATGGTAAACAATATGTCCCAAATCAGTCTCAACTAAACCAAGGAGGATCTTCAATTCAAAATAATGTGAAAAATAACCATGTTGGATCACTTTTCCAAGCCCCATCAGAATCCAACTTATTTCTGCAACCACGGAACATGATCTTTGAAAGTGGAGATGCACAAATTTGATGGAAAGGATCCACTAAAATAGATAAATCAAATAAATAAATAATTTTAGTTACATCAAACCCCATCAAGACAAAAGGTGACCTTGGCATCCCCTGTATCTTGAACCATACAAATTCATCTAGTATCGATGGTTATGTGCTTAGAGGCAGAAGAATGGTCTCAATGTCACTTGGAAAGTTTTTACTTTGAGGAGTTGTAATTGCACTATAGTTCCATTATTTCAAATAACTACTTAGTCAATAAGACAAACATGATCGATCGAAAGATTATGTGCATTAATTCCGAACCTATCCTTAAGGGTGGAAAATATTACGAAAAAAACACGAATGACTTGTTTCTTGGGATTCTTAAGGACCACATTGAGCATGATGTACGTATGTTTAATTCACTCAATTTTTCTTATTATATTATCATGTCTCGTAGAGCAAAGGAAAAAATTATTTGTAGTAGGGAGCAACCTTTCACTAGTACAGAGACCATAGTACCCCTTCCCCATCATTCACTCATCCAATTAGACTAAATCCTCAAAAAATGGAAAGAAAAAAGAGAAAAAAGGATTATATTTTAACTACGACAACAAATATGGACTGGACACAAATTTGATGAGAAGAAGTTGTTCTATATTGAAGGAGGAAATGAGGATGAAGAGAAACCTGAAATTATAAGAGAAGCTAAGGAACCAACCTAGAAGATGAAGTAGAGGATCACGAACCTACAATTTCTTCAATGTGTTTTCAAGTATTAGTACTCCTCAAAAACTCAAGGTTATTGGCTATTTAAAAAAATAGAAGATGATGGTGTTTATTGACTCGGAGAGTACTCATAACTTCATAAATAGTAAGTTAGCTTCCCGCCTCAATTTTTTTATTTACCCAGCTCTAGAAATGTAAGTTATGATTGCAGATGGTGGGACAATTAAGTTCACAGGAAAGTGCCATATTATCAAGTTTTCCATGGGAGACTACATGTTAGACTTGCCTATGTTTTCTATTTCTATGGGAGGGGCAAATCTCTTGTTTTGGGTGCCCAATGGCTCATGACCTTGGGTACTATAGAAATGAATTTCCAATAATTATTCATGTGATTTTATTCGGAAGGAAGGATAATACAATTAAAAGGGATGGTAGCTAAGTCTCCACAGACTATAAGCTCTCATCGATGCGAAGGTTCTCGAGAAAAGGAGTAGATGGATTTGTAGCAAAGTTATTTTCCATAGAGGTATAAAATACATAGTCTTGATACCACCCGATCTTGAGAAGATTGTTGATGCTCACTCATCTATTTTTTATGCAATTACAAAGGGATGGAAACCGGTTCGGGATCATGATCATGCCATTTGATTGATTCCGAGGATCAACAACCTAACATCAGACCATACAAATACCCATATTCCTAGAAAAGTGAGATCGAGAAAATGGTGCGGGAAATGTTTAAGGCGAGTATCATCGGGCATAGCCATAGTGCATATTCTTCACGAGTGGTCATGTACGTAAGAAGGATAAAACAAGGAGGATGTTTGCAGATTACTAAGAAATCATCAAGTACACCATCAAAGATAATTTTCCTATTCAAGTAATTGATGATTTACTTGATGAATTGCATGGTGCTATTTATTTTACAAAATTAGATCTTCGTTCCGGTGCCATATAATTAGAATAAAAGAGGAAGATGTTCATAAAATGTCTTTCGGGACTCGTGAAGGCCATTACGAGTTTTTGGTAATGCCTTTTGGTCTTAAAATACTCCCTCGACATTTAAAATCTTGATTAACACTATTTTTAGGCCATTTTAAAGGAAATTTGTATTAGTTTTCTTTGATGACATATTGATTCTGATAAGACATGGGAAGAACACTTAAACATGTAAATAAAGTGTTGTAAGTTTTAAAGAAACATAAGCTCTATGCAAATCCATCCAAATGTTATTTTGGTGTCAAGAGGTAGAGTAATTGGGTCACATTGTATCCCAAGAAGGTGTCAAAGTGTATCCTCATAAGATCAAAGCTATAGTGGTATGGCCAAGGCCCACAACTCCCAAAATATTTGTGGGTTCCTAGGACTAAAAGGGTACTACAAAATATTTGTGAGGGCTATAGTAGAATTGCAGCTCGCTCAATACATTGCTAAAGAAGGATGTCTTCCACTTTGGGCAGAACACAACCATTAAATCCTTTGAGTAGTTGAAGGAAGCCATGTGCACCACCCTAGTTTTGGCTACTCTCCAAACTTCTCAAAACCTTCATTGTTGAATGTGACGATTCGGATCATGATTCGATTAGTTCTAATGTAGGAAGGAATACTAATTTCATTTAAGAGTCACCAATTCAAAGGAAAATATCTTCTCAAACACAATACATGAGAAAGAAATGATGGCTATTCTTCATGTAGTCAAGAAATGGAGACCCTATATAATGGGTAGACACTTCAAGGTAAAAACTTATCATGATAACATCAAAGATCAAATAATTTTTGGAGAAAAGGTTATCATCGAGGAACAAAAAAATTGGGTAACAAAAATGTTGGGTTACGATTTTGAAATCATATACAAAAAGGGTAAATAAAATGTAGTAGTAGCCGATGCACTATCTAGAATGGATACATCTGCGAGATGCCTTACTATGTGAAATGTTCATATTGAAGGCCGATTGGGTGGATGAAGCAAGATTGGAATGGGAGCAAGATGCAGGATACGCAATCTCTATCTGAGAATATCAAGCAAGGATCTATAACATCTAACAAATTTGAGTGGAAAGGTAATGCCCTATGGTAAAAGGACAGGTTATTCTTGTGTAAATATTTTGATTTGAAGCATAAGATTCTTGCAAAGCTACATGCATCACCTATTGGAGGAAACTCTGGGTTTTTGAATACATATCATAGAATAAAAAGAGAATTATTTTGGGAAGGACTTAAGGGGGATGTACAAAATTTTGTATCAGGTGTTTGGTGTGCCAACATAACAAAGGTGAAACCATTAAGACACCATGTCTAATGCAACCATTACAAATTCATAGCCAGAGATGGGAGGAAGTATCTATGGATTTCATCACAGGATTGCCTTGTTTAGAGGGTAAGAATTTTATTTTGATGATTGTGGATAGGCTCACAAAATATGCTCATTTTTGTGCCCTGTCACATCCATTTTATTTGCTAGTACAATCGCAACTATTTTTTTGGGAGACATTTCAAAGGCTACATGAAACCCAAATACAATTGTAAGTGATTGTGATCCTATTTTCACAAGCAATTTTTGGACATAATTATATGCATTTTTGGGTACTCGGCTAGCTCATAGTTCATCTTACCATCATCAAATTGGGGGAAAATAGAAGTGGTCAAGAAATGCTTAGACGGGTATCTATGTTATTTTGTATCTGATAAGTAGGAATGGTGGGTTAAATGGCTACCACTTGTAGAATGGTGGAACAACACATCTTTTCATACCTCTTCTCAAATGACCCCATTTTTAGCATTATATCGTTACCATCCACCATCTATAACGTCTTCCTTGAGGGTACAAACTAGGGCTAGAGATGTTGAGGAAAACATTCAACATCAACAAAATGTTTTTGATGGTTTGAAGAAGAATTTGGCATTGGCACAAAATAGGATGAACCAACAAGAAAATCAACACCATAATGAAAGACATTTTGAAATTGGTGACTGGGTTTTTGTATATCTATAACCTTACAAGCAGATGCCTTTGAAGCAATAGAAAAAAGGACAATAAACTTGCTCCTAAATACTATGGTCCTTATTAGGTTATACAGAAAATTGGAAGTGTTGCTTATAAACTATAGTTTCCTCAATCTTCACACATACACCCAATATTCCATGTTTCACCTTTTGAAGAAGGTTATTGGACAGAAATTTGAAGCCTAGAGAATGGCAGAGTAACTTAACTTGATGAGGAAGGAAGAATCATTTTGGAGACAGAGAGAATATTTTACAAACACGTACTTAAGAGGTTGAGAACCGAGAGACATTAAGGAATGTCAGATCAAGTGGAAGAATCTGAGCAGAGAAGATGTGACTGGGAGAATGAAGATTTTCTACAAAGAACATCTAGGATTATTCAACATTGAGAGGACAACAGATTATTTGAATGGGAAGGGCATGTTACGCCATTAACCTATTGTTTGTATTAGGATATGAGTAGTTGACTTATGGCTTACTATATCATTTATACTTTCTCATGCTTAGTAGGTCGGCCTTGGTGATGGCCATAACATATGAATAGTATATATAGGGGAATGTAGGCATTAGTTCACCATCATTGGAGCATTTGAGTCTTATTATATGATTTTGAGGTTTCCCCCTTGAGCGGCGAAGCTATTTTTATAGCATATTGAAATCATTTATCTCTAATATTGTGTTCTTTGGTGTTATATTTATGCTCATAATCTGAATTATATAAGTAATTTCATTACAAATTGTATCAAAGTTGCGATCCAGGCATAAATTAGGGCAAAAACCTTAATTTTTGGTTTCGATATATCTTGCAAACCGAGAGATTTTTCAAAATATTTTTACAAGAGTTGTGAATAGTTCTAAGTAAGATTCCCTAAAAATTTCAGACTTTTTAAATTTATTTTGCAAATTTAGGGTTTTTCATAAAATTGCTCCCTAGGCTGAAATTTGTGGAAATTTTCCAAGTTCTTTACATTTTCGGAAAGCCCTCAAAAAAATATTGGTAGTATCTTCTTTGTGTTTTTTCCTATTCTTAAATTTTATCGAAACCCTAAACCCTAGGGTTTGACATCATGGTAGGGCCTTCCACAAGAGCCAAAAAGAATCTGGTCACTCTGGGTAAAACCCCAGATAAAGATGGGGTAGTGATAGAAGAGTTGGAGTCAGAAGGGGTAAATACAAATTCCTCAGCACTAGGGTTTACCTCAATTGATCATAAGGTGAGCCAACTTGAGTATGAACTGAAAATGTACAATCTAAGATGGCTTGTAAAGGAGACATAAACCAAATCAATCATGGTTGGATGATATCATGCAACATATAAAGGGTAAACAATATGTCCCAAATCAGTCCCAACTCAACCAAGGAGGATCTTTAGTTCAAAATAATGGGAAAAATAACCATGTTGGATCACTTTTCTAGCCCAATCAGAATCCAACTTATTCGCAACCACGAACATGATGCCAAAAGTGGAGATGTGCAAATTTGATGGAAAGGATCCACTGAATTAGATAAATCAAATAAATAAATTCTTTGAGTTACATCAAACCCCATCAAGACAAAAGGTGATCTGGCGACATCCTGTATCTTGAACTAGACCAATTTGTTCTGGTATTGATGGTTATGTGCTCGGAGGCGAAAAGTGGTCTCAATGTCACTTGGAAAGTTTTTGCGAGGAGTTGTAATTACACTATAGTTCTAGTGTTTCAGATAACTCTTTTAGTCAATTGGCAACTTTAAGACAAATAGGACTAGTCAAAGATTATGTGCATCAATTCCATAACCTATCCTTAAGGGTGGAAAATATTACAAAAAAACTTGAATGACTTGCTTTCTTGGGTTTATTAAGGACCACATTGAGCATGACATACGTATGTTTAATTCACTCAAGTTTTCTTATTCTATTATCATGGCTCATAGAGTAGAGGAAAAAAATTCTTTGTAGTAGGAGGCACCTTTCACTAACACCAGAGACCATAGTAACCCTTCCCCATAATTCACTTGTACAATTAGACTGGCTCCTCAATAAATGGAAGAAAAAGAGAAAAAAGGATTATGTTTTAATTGCGATAAAAATATGGACTGGGACACAAATGTGATGAGAAGAAGTTGTTCTATATTGAAGGAGGAAATGAGGATGAAGAGGAAGATGAAATTATAGGAGAAGCTAGGAATCGGTAGAAGATGATAAAATAGAGGATCACCAACCTACAATTTTTGCCATGCGTTGTCAAGTATTAGTACTCCTTAAACACTCAAAGTTATTGGCTATCTCAAAAATAGATGGTGACAATGTTGATTGACTCGGGAGTACTCATAACTTCATAAATAGTAAGTTAGTTGCCCGCCTCAATTTTTTTATTTACCCGGCTCCAAAATTCAAGTTATGATTGTGGATGGTGGGACAATAAAGTGTAAAGAAAGTGCCATAATATCAAGATTACCATGGGAGACTACATGTTAGACTTGCCTATGTTTGTTATTTCTATGGGATGGGCGGATATTGTTTTAGGTGTCCAATGGCTCACAACCTTGGTACTATAGAAATGAATTTCTAAAAATTGTTCACGTGATTTCATCCGATGGAGGGACAATACAATTGAAATTGATTGTAGCTAAGTCTCCATAGATTATTAGCTCTCTTCAGATGTAGGAGGTTCTCAAAAAGGAGTAGATGGATTTATAGCAAAGTTATTTTCCATAGTGGTACAAAATACATAGTCTTGAATGCCACCCAATCTTTAGAAGATTGTTGATTCACTCATCTATTTTTGATGCAATTTCAAAGGGAAAACCACCAATTAGGGATCATAATCATGCCATTCGGTTAATTCTAGGGATCCAACCACCTAACATAAGACCATACTGATACCCATATTCCCGGAAAAGTGAGATCGAGAAAATGGTGAAGTAAATGTTGAAGGTAGGTATCATCGGGAATAACCAAAGTGCATATTCTTCACCAATGGTCATGGTACATAAGAAGGATGAAACATGGAGGATGTTTCCATAGTCGAGAACTCAACAAGTATACCATCAAAGATAAGTTTCCTATTCCAATAATTGATGATTTACATGATGAATTGCATGGTGCTATTTATTTCACAAAATTACATCTTCGTTCTGGGTACCATCAAATTAGGTAAAAGAGGAAGATGTTCATAAAATGACTTTTAGGACTCATGAGGGCCATTATGAGTTTTTGGTAATGCCTTTTGGTCTTACAAATGCTCCCTCAACATTTCAAAGTTTGAGGAACATTGTTTTAGGCCATTTTAAAGGAATTTTTATTAGTTTTCTTTGATGACATATTGATTTACATTAAGACATGGGAAGAACACTTACAACATGTAAATAAAGTGTTGGAAGTTTTGAGAAACATAATCTCTATGAAAATACATCTAAATGAACTTTTGGTATACAAGAGGTAGAGTACTTGGGTCAAATTATATCCCATGAAGGTGTCAAAGTTGATCCTCAAAAGATCAAAGCTATGGTGGAATGGCCAAGGCCCAAAACTCTCAAAAATATCTGAGGGTTCCTAGGACTAACAAGGTAATACAAGAAGATTTTGAGGGGATATGGTAGAATAGTGGATCCCACTCATTGCATTGCTAAAGAAGGATGCCTTCCATTGGACATACGCATCCAATAAATCTTTGAGCAGATTGAAGGAAGCAATGTGCACCACCCTAGTTTTGGCTACTCCAAACTTCTCAAAAACCTTCATTCTTAAATGTGACGCTTCAGGATCAGGATTGGGAGAAGTTCTATATGCAGAAGGAATACTAATTTCATTTGAGAGTCATCAATTCAAAGGAAAATATATTCCAAACCTATCTATGAGAAAGAAATGATGGTTATTCTTCATGCGGTCAAGCAAACCTTTGAGGCCCTATATAATGGGTAAACACTTCAAGGTAAAAACTGATCATGATAGTCTCAAATAATTTTTGGAGAAAGGTTATCATTTGAGGAACAAAAAAATTGGGTAACAAAAATTTTGGGTTATGATTTTGAAATCATATACAAAAAGGGTAAAGAAAATGTAGTAGCTGATGCGCATTTTCCGAAGGGATACATCCACGAGATGCCTTACTATATGTGAATGTCCATATTGAAGGCCGATTGGGTGGATGAAGAAAGATTGGAATGGGAGCAAACAAGGATACACAATCTCTAATACAGAATATCAAGCAAGGATCTATAACATCTAACAAATTTGAGTGGAAAGGTAATGCCCTATGGTACAAGGATAGGTTATTCTTGTGTAAAGATTCTGAGTTGAAGCATAAGATTCTTGCAGAGCTACATGCATCACCTGTTGGAGGACACTTTGGGTTTTGAAGACATATCATAGAATAAAAAGAGAATTATTTTGGGAAGGACTTAAGGGGGATGTACAAAATTTTGTATCAGAGTGTTTGGTGTGCCAACAGAACAAAGGTGAAACCATTAAGACACCAGGTCTATTGCAACCATTACCAATTCCTAGCTAGAGATGGGAGGAGGTCTCCATGGATTTCATCACAAGATTTCCTTGTTCAGAGGGTAAGAATGTTATTTTGGTGATTGTGGATAGGCTCACAAAATATGCCCATTTTTGTGCCCTATCACATCCATTTGCAGCCAGTACAGTCGTAACTATTTTTTTGAGATGATTCAAAGGCTACATGGAACCCCAAAGATAATTGTAAGTGGTCATGATCCTATTTTCACAAGTAATTTTGGAGAAATTATTTTCATGTTTGGGTACTAAGCTAGCTCATAGTTCATCTTATCATTCTCAAAATTATGGGTAAATGGAAGTGGTCAACAAATGCTTAGAGGGGTATTTACGTTGTTTTGTATCGATAAGCGGGAATGGTGGGTTAAATGGATACCACTTGTAGAATGGTGGTATAACACATCTTTTCATACCTCTTCTCAAATGACCCCATTTTAACATTATATGGTTACCATCCACATTCTATCACATCTTCCTTGAGGGTGCAAACTAAGGTCGAGAGATGTTGAGGAACACATTCAACATCAACAACAGATTTTGGATGGTTTGAAGAAGAATTTACATTGGCACAAAATAGGATGAAACAATAAATAGATCAAACCGTAGTGAAATACATTTTAGAATTGGTGACTTGGTTTTGTATGTCTATAGCCTTACAAACAGATGTCCCTAAAGCAATAGAAAAAGGACAAAAAACTTGCTCCTAAATATTATGGTCCTTATCAGGTTCTACAGAAAATTGGAAGTGTTGCTTATAAACTAGAGTTGCCTCAATCTTCACACATACACCTAGTATTCCATGTTTCCTTCTTGAAGAAGGTTATTGGACAGAAATTTGTAGCCTAGACAGAGCTACTAGAACTTGATGAGGAAGGAAGAATCATTTTGGAGCCGAGAGAATATTCTCAAACGTCTTAAGAGGTGAGAACCAGAGACATTAAGGAATATCTGATTAAGTGCAAGAATTTGAGCATAGAAGATGTGACCCAGGAGGAATGAAGATTTTTGCAGCAACATCTAGGATTATTCAACATTGAGGACAACATTATTTGAAGGGGAAGGGCATGCTACGCCATTAACCTATTGCTTGTATTAGGATATGAGTAGCTGACTTGTAGCTTAACATATCATTTTACTATATAATTTATACTTTCTCATGCTTAGTAGGTTTTCCTTGGTTATGGCCATAACATATCAATATTATATATAGGGGATTGTAGATAGTAGTTTATCATCATTGGAGCATTTGAGTCTTATTGTATGGTTTGGAGGTTGCCCCCTCAAAGTGGCAAAGCTATTTTAATTGCATATTGAGATCATTTATCTGCAATATTGTGTTCTTTGGTGTTTTATTTATTCTCATAATCTGAATTATACAAGTAATTTCATTGCAGTGGTATCGGATATATGATGCGGGCCAAAATTAGGGCAAAAACCCTATATTTTTGGTTTTTATATCTTGGGAACTAGAGATTTTTTTTTGAAGGTATTTTTACTAGAGTTGCTTTAATAATTCCAAGTAAGATTCCCTCAAAATATAAGACATTTTTTTATTCAAATGTGGGGGCGCGCTTTATGTTGTAAAAGATATTGCAAATTTAGAGTTTTTCATAAAATTGCTCCATAGGCTAAAATGTTTGGAATTTTTCAAATTTATTTACATTTTCGAAATCACTCAAAAACATATTTGTAGTATCTTTTTAATGTTTTTTCCTATTCTCAAATTTTTATCGAAAACCTAAACCCTAGGGTTTTGACATCATGTGCAAGGCCTTCCACAAGAGCCAAAAAGAATTCGATCTCTTTGAGTAAAACCCCAGATAAAGATGGGGTAGTGATAGAAGATTTGGAGTCAAAGAGGTAAATACAAATTCCTAAGCACTAGGGTTTACCTCATTTGATCATAAGGTGAGCCAACTCGAGTATGAACTGTGAAATGTACAATCTGAGATGGTCCATATAAAGGAGACATAGACCAAATCAATCAATGGTTAGATGATATCCTATAACATATAAAGGGTAAAACTTATGTCCCAAATCAGTCATGACTCATCCAAGGAGGATATTTAGTTAAACATAATGGGAAAAATAACCATGTTGGATCACTTTTCTAGCCCAATCAGAATCCAACTTATTCGTAGCCATGGAACATGATGCCAAAAGTGGAGATACAAAACTTTGATGGGAAGGATTCACTGAATTGGATAAATCAAAAGGAGAAATTCTTTGAGTTACATTGAACCCCATCAGGACAAAAAGGTGACCTTGGAATCCCTATATCTTTAACCACCAATTTGTTTGGTATTGATGGTTATGTGCTTAGAGGTAGAAGAGTGGTCTCAGTATCAATTGGACATGTTTTATTGAGGAGTTGCAATTTTCACTATAGTTCCAGTGTTTTAGATAACTACTTTAGTTAATTGACAAAGTTAATACAAACATGATCGATCATCAAATATTATGTGTATCAATTCCATAATCTATCCTTAAGGATGGAAAATATTCTGAAGAAAACCTTTAAATAACCTATTTCTTGGTGGTCTTACGGACCACATTGAGCATGAAATACGTATGTTTAATCCACTCAAGCTTTCGATTCTATTATCATGATACGTGGAGCAGAGGAAAAAAAAATATTTGATAGGTGGCAACTTTCACTAAAACTAGAGAAACACGAGTACCCTTCCCCATCATTCACTTGTCCAATTAAGACTGAATCCTCAAAAATGGAAGAGAAAGCAGAGTAAAAGGATTATTTTTAACTATGACAACAAATATGGACCAAGACACAAAATGTGTTGAGAATACATTGTTCTATATCGAAGGAGTAAATGAAGATGAAGGAGAAGCTAAAATTATAGGATAAGGTGAGGAACCAGAGTAGAAAAGATGAAGTAGCGAGATCACCAACCTACAATTTCTTGAAATGAGTTATCAAGTATTAGTACTCCTCAAACACTCAAGGTTATTGGCTATCTCAAAAAAAAGAAGGTGATGGTGTTGATTGACTCGAGTAGTACTCATAACTTCATAAATAGTAAGTTAGCTTCTTGCCTCAATTTTTTTATTTCCCCCAGACTCTAGAAATGTAAGTTATGATTATGGATGGTGGGATAGTCAAGTGCATAGGAAAGTTCCATAATATCAAGATTTCCATGGGAGACTACATGTTATACTCTCCTATGTTTGCTATTTCTATGGGAGAGGAAAATATGGTTTTGGGTGTCCAATAGCTCACAACCTTGGGTACTATAGAAATGAATTTCCAAAAAAATTCATGCGATTTTATTGAGAAGGAAGGAAAATACAATTTAAAGGGATGGTAGTTAAGTCTCCATAGATTATTAGCTCTCATCAAAGATGTGAAGGTTCTCTCTCGGAGTAGATGGATTTGTAGTAAAGTTATTTTCCATAGAGGTACAAAATACGTGAGTCTTCAATGCCACTTGATCTTCGAAGATTTTTATGATCACTCACCTATTTTTGATACAATTCCAAAGGGATGACCACCAGTTAGGGATCATGATCATGTCATTTAGTATATTCTAGGGAGCCAACCACCTAACATCGACCATACTGTATACCCATATTCCCAAAAAGTGAGATCTAGAAAATGGTGCGGGAAATGTTGAAGGTGGGTATCATCGAGGCATAGCCAAAGTGCATATTCTTCATGAGTGGTCATGGTACATAAGAAGGATGAAACATAGAGGATGTGTCCAGGATTAGCAAGAACTCAATATGTACACAATCAAAGATGAGTTTCCTATTCCAATAGTTGATGATTTACTTGATGAATTACATGGTGCTATTTATTTCAAAAATTAGATCTTCGTTTGGGGTACCATCAAATTAGAATAAAAGAGGAATATGTTCATAAAATGACTTTCGTGACTCATGAGGGCCATTATGAGCTTTTGTTAATGCCTTTTGGTCTTACAAATGTTTCAACTTTATGTCCTTTTCTAATTCACCTCATGAATCCAAGACACAATATTCTATGGAAAGTAGCAAATTGTATCCTTCTTCTTCATCAAGCATGGATGGCTCATATAGGTGCAAGTTATCACAGTTTACTACTGAGTACATCTACATGAATGGTGTAAAATCAATCCTGAAGGCATTTTCTCCAACCTTCTCCAATATGGTGAAGGGTCCATACCGTAGTGGCTTGAGTTTCCTTGGTTTACCTTGTAATCTCTCTTTTCTAAAGTAAAGAAAAATCTTGTCTCCAACATGAAGTTGTTGCTCCCTCCTATGTTGATCATGTTTAGAGTTATACTTGTCTTGATATCTTTCCAAAAATTCTTTTACCTTGAGATGGATTTTTCGAGCCTTCTCAATGAATTTTTCTACTCTTGTCACCTCTGAATCACGTATCTACCCTTATTCATGTTTCCCAATTGTTATGTATAGTGGATTCATAGGTAGATATCCCAAGAATGATTGAAATGGTGACTTCATAGTGGATGTGTGTACTACCCAGTTGTAGGAATGTTGAATGTAAGATAAGGACTCATCCTAAGTCCGTGGATATTTGCTTTATTATACCCTCTAATCAGCTGCACCAAAGTCATGTTCACCACCTCTATTTTCCCATCTATCTATGGATGGAAGGTCGTACTCCTTTGTAACTTGGGTTCCATCTTGTCCCAAAAAATAGTCCAAAATTCCCTAGAACACAGAATCTATGTCGAAACAATAGACTTTGGAAAACCAAATTGCACTCATACATTAGCAAATTAAAGTTCAGCTACTTGATGTGCTTTTATCATATTTTTACATGCCATAAGAACACACATCTTACTAAATCTATCAACAAAAACACATATATAGTTATGGCCATGTTTATACATAGGTTTTCCTGCTTTAAAATCCATATAAATATCTTCCCAGGACGAGTAGGACCGGTAGCGAATATATAAACCTTCCTTCCTAATTTTAGGCTTTCTTGTACAATAAATTTTACATCCTATTATGAATTTAGATACTTATTATTGCATATTGGGATAATATATGTACCTTTTCAAGTGGGCTATGTTCTTACCAACTTTGAAAATGCCCCGCTTACTTTTGAGGTATGTGCTTCCCTCATCAACAAAGTCTTTCTTCCTTTGGCACACAAAGCTTCCCCCATCGGTAGAGTAGCCCATCTTTGAGATAACAATATTCAATACCCATCCTTTCATCCCCTTGAGACTGCAACTACTGATATGTCACCCCAAAATATTTGTCTTGAGCATATGCCTCCCCAGTAAGCTTCCTTCGTGAAGGGCTCAATCTAAGAGATAGTGGCCAAACAAGATATTTTCTCTTGTGTGGGTGGCCTAGACAACATGTCTGCCACCAATTTTTGTTACCTTTCTTATACTTGATCACCAAATGGAACTGTTGAAGGAACCCCATCCACTTGTAGTGCCTTGCCTACTACAATTTAGATTATGCTTGCAAATACTAGAGAGGTTTGTGGTCAGTGTGCACAATAGTTTCTTTTCCCAACAAATAATGTTTCCATTTATTTATTTCTGAACTAGTGCATACATCTCTTTATCATAAAAAAATATCCTCTAACTGTTGAAGTGAAATTTTTTGAATGATAACATATTGGCTTACCTCCTATAAGCAACATTGCTCCCATAACATAATCATTGACATTTGTCTCTACTTCAAAGGGTTGCTGCAAATTAGGAAGAGCAAGTACTGGAGCATGACTAATCTTGTATTTCAACAACTCAAAAGCCTTATCTTGTTCCTTACCCTAGTCAAAACCCTTACTCTTTGCGGCCGCTATGTGTAGAGGTGTTGCAATAGCGGAGAAGCATGGAATGAACTTCCTCATGTATTTTACTTCTCCCAAAAAACTTCTAGTCTTTGTGGCTCTCATTGGTGTTGTCTAGTTAGTGATGTCTTCCACCTTCTTTGGATCCACTTGTAGCTATCCTCCTCTAACCACGTTCCCAAGATAGACAAGTGAATATTTAACAAATTTGCATTTATTCATATTACATAGAAGTTACTTCTCCTTGAGAAATTGTAAGAATTTCTACAAATTTGTTAGATTTTCCTCCCATATGGCACTAAAAATCATAATATCATCCAGATATACAATGACACGTGAATCTATGAATTCCCACAATACATCATTCATCGGTCTCATAAATGTAGTGGCTGCATTACATAAACCGAAAGGAAATACTAACCATTCATACAAACCATGTTTTTTCTTGAAGGCAATCTTCTATATATCCTCCTCCTTCACTTTGACTTTGTAACACACCCACTGCAATGGGGTCTCCCCATCTGATTCCATGCATGTAAAGTGAGAACATTGACTTTTATGCCTATGTCAATTAGGATGTTACTTAAGACCCATCCATCCACAATTGCATTCAGTGTGATTTTTTTGTCATAGTATATACTGCGAGAAGGCAAATTAGCATGTAAGACCTACCTCTCGTGATCCCCTCCAATTCTTGGTACTTTTTCTCTAAACTATTCTCCAAATAGAGGGATGATATTCTCTTAGCATAACATTTTACATAATTCCCTGACTTCATCTTTATCGGCATGAGGGATCTCGGCGCTTTTCTTCTTCTCAAACTTCGTGATTGCTCTTTCAAACATTGAATTCCCCTTGAAGGCTTCTGATCACATCCATGGTCTATTGGTAGACCTCTTTCTAATGAGTTGGATCAGATACTTCCCATGCAACACTTCTTCTCTTGTAATGAGGAGCCTTTTCTTCAGAATCTCCCTTGCGTGCACATCCTCGGCTTCGTATCGTCATTAGGACAGGTTCTAGTTCAAGGTTTTGTGAAAACCTAGGCATCCAATATGGATCATCATGCTTCACACTCACCATCCATGTGCCCATGTCCTTCTTTTGGTTTTGGATCATGTGCTCATATAGCTTCGGTCACTCTTCATACTTATGCTTCTTTCCACACCATGAGAATTGCAATAAGTTTGAACACTTGCACTGTAATGCTCTATAGATCCACAATTATTGTTTAGTATGGAGCTTAATTGATTCATAAGAAACTTGATTTTACATGTTCTGGGTTTTGATGATGAACCAACATCGGTCGAGGATGTAACCGTCATCGGTTACTGTGCGCGACACTTTTGTTTTTTGTCAAAAATTAGAATAAATCACTTGTTTTAAAGATGATTTATTGATTTTAAAAGCATAGTTAGTTTCCCTAAAATAGATATATATGCATGTATGCATTATATGAGGGTAATGGAAGAAAATTAATTAGAAGAGAAGTAAATAGCAATTGGTTTGCATGTAAGTTTTCTTAGTGAGTAAGAAAGAGGAGCTAAGTGAGGGAAAAGCATTGAACATCCTGTGAGGTGTTGGAAGACAACAGATCTTCATTGTATTTCCTCTGTAAAGCACTGAATAATAATATTGGTTGTTTCTTGGTGGGTGTAGGTGACCTTTGGGTGAACCGCGTTAAATCTGGTGTAATATTTCTCTTGTTTATTTTATCTTCTGGTTATTTCCACATTCATTGCTTGTATGCTTTATTTGATTATAGATCTATGCAACATTGTTATATGGTTTAACCCCAACAATTAGTATCAGATATTTTTTTGGAGGTTTTTGTGTTGACAAGATTTAATCATAGAGGGTTTTCTGATTGAGTGGGAGCAAAGAAATGGTAGAAGATAGTAAATACCGAGTAGATAAATTTGACGGTCGTAATTATCAACTATGGAAGATGCAAGTGGAGGATTATTTGTATCAGAAAGATATATACTTACCGTTGGATGAGCATGGACAACCAAGCATGATGACTGATGAAGAATGGAAGGTTCTTGATAGAAAGGCTCTGGGATCTATAAGATTGAGCCTGATAGCATCGGTGGCTTCAAATTTTATAGATGCAAAAACCATGGTAGAGTTGATGAAATCTTTAGCAAATTTGTATGAAACTCCTAGTGCTTCGAATAAGGTATATTTGATGAAAAAATTGTTTAATTCTAAGATGCAAGAAGGTGGATATGTATCTAATCATTTGAATTATTTCCAGTTTATTGTTAATAAATTAAAATCGGTAGAAATTTCATTTGATGATGAAGTGAAAGCACTTTTATTCTTATGATCTTTGTTAGATAGTTGGGATAACTTGGTAATGGATGTTAGTATTACATCAATCGCATCTAAAGATTTGAAATTTGATGGCATGGTTAGTTTAATCCTTAATGAGGAAATATGTAGGAAAAACTTAGGAGAATCATCATCTTGAAATTTTTTAAGCTGTGGAAAGCAGGGGAAGATCTAAGGAGAGAGCATCCAATAGAAAGAAGAATGGGAGACTGAAGTCAAGACATGGCAGATCTAGATCCAGTGCACAGAGATCTACTTTTTGGAATTTTGGAAAGAGAGGACGGGTAAAGAAGGAGTGTTGGTCCAAGGAAAAAAAAGAGAATGCATCGAAAAGGTAAAGAAAAAGGTAAAGAGGAAAACATTGTAAGTGAGGTAAAGCAAGATGTTGTTATTCTTTCCTTGGATAATAAATTAGAATCTTGGGTTATTCCATGCTACCCCTAATAAGGGTTATTTCATAAATTATGTTCAAGGTGATTTTGGACAAGTTTATTTAGGTGATGATGAGCCATGCAATATTACTAGTAAAGGTGATGTTTATATGAAGTTGCGAAACAGAAACCCATGGGTATTGAAAGATGTGAGGCATGTGCCAAGCCTCAAAATAAATCTAATATTTGTAGGAAACTTGGGAATCTAGATGCGTGGTTACATTTACAGAAAATTCTTGGAAGGTTACCAAGGGATCTCTTGTTATGGCAAGAGGCAAGAAGGTAAGAACTTTATATCTATCTACCTCAGACATTCGATTCCTTTTACATGCTATCTACTACATATTCAAATGCAAACATGTGGCATAATCGGCTAGGCCATATGAGTGAAAAAGGAATGTAAATCTTAAAGGATAAGGGTAAGCTGTCATATTTGAAATAATTAGATCTTGAATTTTGTGAGCACTACATATTTGGAAAGTAGAAGAGAGTGAGATTTCTCAAGGTTGGGTCAACAAAGAAGGAGCAAAAATTAGATCTTGTACACTTAGATGTGTGGGGACCAGCTCAAGTAGCTTCTATTGGAGGATCCCAATATTATGTGACTTTCATTGATGATGCCACAAGGAAGGTATGGATCTATTGTATTAAGTGTAAATATGATGTTTTTGAAACTTTTAAAAGATGGAAAGCCCTTGTAGAAAATGAAACAAACTTAAAATTGAAGTGCCTTAGATCTGATAATGGTGGTGAGTATTGTAGCAAGGATTTTAATGATTATTTTTCAGAGAATGGAATACAAAGAGAAAGAACGGTTCTTAGAACTCCACAGGAGAATGGAGTTACAAAAATAATGAACAGAATAATCATGGAACATGCTAGAAGCATGAGGATACATGTTGGCTTGCCTTTGAAGTTTTGGGCAGAAGCAATGGATACAACAATGATACTTGATCAACCGTGGGCCTTCAACAACACTGGATGGTGGAATACCAGAAGAAGCTTGGTCTGGAAAAGAGGTAGATTTTTATTTTCTTAGAGTTTTTGGCTTAGAAGCTTTTGTGCATGTTGATAGAGAAAATAGGAGGAATTTGGATGCTAAGTCTAAGATATGTACTTTCATTGGTTATGGATCTGGTGATTTCGGATATCAATTTTGGGATTTAGAAGATTCTAAGATTGTTAGGAGTCGTGACGTTGATTGGAATGAAAAGAGAATGTACAGGGATTAGGTTTTGGTGCCTAAACATGAACATGTTGAGGATATTTTGAAGGAAAATCAATTTTTAGACCTAAAGTAGACATCCACAAACACCGACATCGGTTCTTTAGAGACCGGTGTCAATTAGGATAACTGACATTGGCTAACATGATCGAGTTCGGAGAAGTCAGCTACAGGAACCGTAGAGTCGGTACTCCCGGACCGATGTCGATAAATAACCCACAATCGGTCGGCGGGAAGAGGAACCGTGTGGTCGATAAGATGTGACCAAATCGATCACCGACATAGATTGATATGAATGTGTAATGGCACATAATAAACCCCAGTCACACTAGATCTCGGTAAGAAGGTCACAAAGGGTAAGTAGACCTATAGAGATATTTTCACCTTCCCTTTCTTACTTATTACTCGATTAAAAATGGTGAACCGTAAATATTTGAAGAATAAATGCATGTAGATACCCACGAGTAGTGGGAGCATGGCATGGATGAGGAGATTGACTCCTTGGAAGAAAATCGGATATGGGATTTGGTTAAGTTTCCAAGATGTAATAAAACTCTACAAACCAAATGAGTTTACTTAATCAAGGAAGAAGAGGGTGGACTAAAAAGGTACAAGGAAAGGCTTCGGTAAAGGGATTTACACAAAAAGTAGGTATTGAATTTGATGAAATTTTTCTCATGTAGTTAAGATGACTTCTATTCGTACTATTCTAAGTTTGGTTACAACAGAAGATTTGCATTTAGAATAGCTTGATGTTAAGATGACTTTTCTTCATGGTGATTTGGAGGAAGAAATTTATATGTAGCACCGCTTGGTTATGAAGTCAAAGGTAAGGAGAAACTTGTGTGCAGATTGAAAAAGATCCTATATGGTCTCAAGCAATCCCCAAGGCAATGGTATTTGAGATTTGACAGTTTTATGCATGAGCATGGTTATATGAGATGTGAATCTAACCATTGTGTTTATTTTAAAAATCTTGAAACTGGGAGCTATGTTATTTTACTACTATATGTGGATGATATGTTGATTACGGGATCTAGTATGCAGGACATTGGTAAACTTAAAGAAATGTTAGCTCACACATTTAAAATGAAGGATTTGGGAGCTGCAAAGAAAATCCTTGGCATGTAAATTCACAAAGACGGAAAAACAAGAAGTTGTATTTGTCTCAGGAAGGATTATATCAATAAGGTGTTAGAAAGGTTTAACATGCAAAAATAAAAACCTGTTAGTACACCTATGGCTGGACACTTCAAATTGAGCAAAGTTCATTTTCCTTCATCACATGAGGAGGTTAATGAAGTCTTAGGAAGTCTTATGTATGCCATGGTTTTTACTAGACCGGACATTGCATAGGTAGTGGGAGTTGTGAGAAGGTTTATGGCTAGTCCAGGGTAAAGAACATTGGAAAGCACCCAATGGATTCTTAGGTATTTGAGAGGGACATCCAAAGCATGGCATTATGCTATGGAGGATCGATACTTCTTTACGTAGCTATGTTGATTCGGATATGGCTGTATATTTGGATGGCAGGAGGAGCACTACTGGATATGTTTTCATAGTAGGTGGAATGACAAATAGTTGGATTTCGAGATCGCGAGAAGGTTGTGGCTTTGTCTACTACGGAGGCATAGTATGTTGCAGCTACTGAAGCTAGCGAGGAGATGATATGGATGAGTATGTTTATAAAAGAGTTGGGTAAGGAGTAATAGGATTGTAGATTATACGGTGATAGTTAGAGTGCAATCCATCCGGCAAAGAAATCAGCATTTCATTCAAGAACAAAACATATTCAGTTGAGGTATCACTTCATACGATAGGTGTTGGAGGATGGAAAACTGAAGTTAGAGAAAATCCATATAGATGAGAACCCTGTAGACATGCTAACGAAGCCATTGTTAAGGGAGAAGTTGGAGCTTCAATCCACTTCGTTGGTCTTCGAGTTAATACTTGAAGAGGAAGAAATGAGCCAAGGAACCACGAATGGTGATGCACATTATTGTGCAGAATTGATCTCCAAGTGGGATTGTTGAGTATGGAGCTTAATTGCTTCACAAGAAACATTCTTTTACATGTTACTTTGGTTTTGTGATGTCGGCATCGATCGAGATGTAACCGTGTCGATTAGGATGTTACCATGATCGGTTACTCCGCGATGGCGCTTTTGTTATTTAATCAAAAAATAGAATAAATCACATGTTTTTAAGATGATTTTTTGATTGTAAAAGCATATTTAGTTGCCCTAAAATATATATATATTCATGTATGCATTATATGATGGCAATGTAAGAAAAGCAAGTAGAAGATAAGTAAATAGCAATTGGTTTGCATTTAAGTTTTCTTGGTGAGAAAGAAAGAGTAGATGAGTGAGGGAAAAACATTGAACATCCTGTGAGGTGTTGGAAGACAACAAATCTTCATTGTATTTCCTCTATAAAGCACTGAATAATAATATTGGCCATTTCTTAGTGGACGTAGCCCACACTATGTGAACCACGTTAAATATGGTGTAATCTTTCTCTTATTTATTTTATCTTCTAGTTATTTCCACATTTATTGCTTGTATGCTTTATCTTATTATAGATTTGTACAACACTATTATATGGTTTAACCCCAACATTTATAATAGGTCCTACAAGGAAATTCACTCCTTCCTCCTCCATGATTACCACGTCCTTGGAATCCTCCCTGAAAGCCTCTTCTATGATCCCTTACATCCGCGCACCCTTCATAATGACAACCATCATCCTTGGAGTTGTTTGCACATCGGTCTTACGCACACTTGTATCAATGGCATCATGTATTTGGTCAATCAATATATAATTCTTGGTGTCATGAGTAGTAGAAGTGTAAATCTTGTAATAGCAAGACACATTCTTATGGATTGTGCACTGCAGAAAAGGACATCTGCTTGCATCATGATCTCTGTGGAAAATATCACAATCTATCGACATGGCACGTACTAACCTCTGAGGATAGCATCTCTTTATATATCCCTTTATCTCACACCCATGCATTAATTGCCACTTTGTAATTCTCTTCAACCGAGTAGATAATTTCTCGAGCTACTTCGTCATCATGGTAGCAATCTGGCCTCCGTAGAATGCACTAACACCGGTATCCATGCTTCCCATAGCCTCGGCATGCGCAAGGAAGCCTCCGTGGCTCAAAGCTTGAGATATGTGAAAGTTTTATGGGAAATAAATGTCACGAAAGGCATTATCAACCCTCCAAAAACCATTGACCATTATGAGAAGGATGAATATCATAAGAAAACTTTGATAAGAGAGTCTTAAAGTGCGCATCATACTCCCTTTACTCTCTTCCATACCTTGTTGAATCTCCTTTTATGTGCGCTAATTCTCTTTTTTAAAACTCAAGAATATGAAATTTTTTATAAGACATTACACGGTGTAGTATAATCCACTTTTGTTTGATGAGGGTCATACTTAGGTTTTGACCATATACATGCACCCTTGCAACGTAGTTATGCAAACCCGACTTCCCTTGCATTACGGGTAGTGATGCCCTTCGCGCACCATAGAAAATAACATTCTTGTATATCCTCTGCAACATCATCAAAACCCTTGTCATCCAAAAATCTAGAGACATCTCAAAGAATACTTGTTGAGGTGGTTGGGGCCCTTGTCCCCCCGATCCAAAACCTAGATTCCGCTGTGTATTACCTCCACCACTAGATCCACTAAATCATATTCCTCCCGATCCACTAGATCCTATAGATCCACCAAGTCCACGAGTCCACTAGCTCCTACTCCTCTTGACCTACCAGATCCACCTCTCATGGTAGGTAAGGATCTTGAAGTAGTCATACCTTTGCTTCCCACTATCATGTTAAATTGTGCACCAACACTCTATGATATTACACCACTACCGGATGTGTTTCCCATGCCACTTCTAGACACGATACCTAAAATTTTTATACCTGAAATTTTTCCAAATGTCGTGCTAGCGTGCCGATAAACATGCCTCCAAACACAAGAAATGATTGTGCAGGCCATGGATGTACCAAATGTAAAATTATACCTCCTAGGTGTCACTCGATCACTAACACCAAGACTAGCAGGTTAATAATATTTATCTCCAAATTTGGAAAACTAAGCACCAAGGTTTGGTCACCATGTGGGCTTAGATGTGTGCATATGGCTCTCCTTTCTCTAAACAATGATCTCTCATTAGAATGCAGGGGAGTCTCTCTCCTGCGCTTGCCAAGATGGGGTAACACAAACTACTCAAATCCCACACCTTCTACGTGAACCTCAAATCCTTCCCATAACTTCTACCTCCATAGATCCATCACTCTTACAATCTTATGTTATTTCACCAACTCCCTTTCCCGAGCTTCATTATACTTGAGCCGTCTCTCTTTTCTCTCCCTTTCAGCCGTAAGGTATGCCATCTTTCTCCACACTAGCTTTTGTGCCCCATGCTTAGAGGAAGTTTAGTTGCCACGAAAATGCTTCCAAATTTATATTAATAACCAGGATCTTGATAGCTAGAGGAATATCCCACAAGAACAATCCTCTTGGCTCTCTCAAGAACTCAAACTCAGCAACCTCCAAGAATGAATACATAGAAATCGTGTATTCCAGGTATAGTTAAATCAACACACCTTTCCGCTTGGTAGTGATCAATAACATGAGTCCAAGTCAGATCAACATCATGCAGCCTCCAAAACCCTTCTTGGGTCCACACACAAGGTCTATAATACCATATTTATCTTAATGCATATGCTTGACAACCATTCATACAACTCTACTTGGAAACAACGAAAATGGTCTCATATAACTCATGATATAAGTGATCCTCTACCCATTTATGTACATTAAAATTAGTTCCAAAGTGTTAAATATTTGAGAAAACTCATCCTCCATGCTTTTGAGCAATGATTCAATTCTATCTAAGGTCAAGCACTTTGTCATTACACATCACTCTCACAACAACTTCAAAAGAGTTCTGGTAATGGAACCAAAATGTAGTCATGTTTCATATGCCCTCTTTATACCCCAAGCGCATCAGCCTATCACCCAACATGCATTGGGCACTCACCTAAGGTGCATAGGGTGCTGAATCCTCCTTTATGTGAGCTTTGTGAGAGTGTTCCGCCATTAATGGAGGATGGGTTGTAGGATTGGAAATATAAGCATTCACTCAAAATAGAAGATACAGATACCAAATCCATGCACAAATGCATCACAAATGGGAATAAACATGGTAATAAGCATAAAGAAACTAGATCTGACCCATAATAACATGAATAACACAAGGGTTTATACCCTTAAACATGAATAACCTAGAATAACACACCATATATTGATTTATAAACATTTACAGTAGCCTCATTACATCATAAGGGTCATACAGACCAAATACATCACACGAGATATTATCTTAAACCCTACAAATACTCTACAGAGAGTTATTAGCTATGTTTCCCATTACAACCCTTATTTTTGACCCAAACCCATGCCTATATGCTTAAAAACTCCTTTGAAGAATTATTGTAACACTTTGTTACTATTTCAACCTCTCTAATTGCACTCCAAGCGGTTCCTTAAATAGAATCTAGATGCCTTTGTCATAGTTTCCTTCATGAGTAGATCAAATGCCAAGTGGAAGTGTGATCCTCCATGAACGAATGCCTATTCTAACTTGCAAAGACCCACACTACTTGTAATGATCATCTTGGGAATATTCCTTACATGGAATATTCTTTTATTGACCCCAAGGATCCAAGCTAGAACCTTATCCATTCATCACGCCTACTCGGTCTTTTCACGTGTTTCTCCTGCAATCCCCTTCAAAATATGGCTAAGTCCCTAAACCTTCCCCTTTCGCATGTTAACCTTTTCTCCCATGCACATTTCCCTTGTGCACTTTTCTGAGCGCCTTACTCTTCTACTTCCTCCCATGTATGTTGACCTTCTACCTTGGGACTTAGTCAATTCAGGGCCCAACTATCATCACCACATTACTCGAAAACTATGCATTACAAATCAATTTGACAAACATGAATAACACTTTAGAACACATCATCCATAAATGCAACAATCCAAATACATCATCATCAGCAAATCATAACATCAACACACAATGAATATAATCATCATATGCCAATATATATATATATATATATATATATATATATATATATATATATATATATATATATATATCAAAGTTAAAAAACATCTCATCACCGGAGGCAACTCCCCGCATCAAATACATCTACATGACTCATATCTCATCATCACTATCACTATCTAGTAATAAAAGTTCTTTTGAACTAGAATCCTCACCACTAACTCAAGGCGTCGCTAATCGTGACCCCTATACCTCTCCTTTGCCTATGTAATAGTGTTTTCTCCATAGACTACTCTGCAAAGCAACTCGGGGTAAGTGCACCAAGTTGGGGAATAAAAGGGGGTCTTAAGTGGACACATTTTTCTGAAAAATAAAAAAATTCAACTTGTATGAGTTTTTAAAAATAGTTGCACTCAAAATTGGAAGATGTTGTATAAACATGAATCGTAGAATTTTGAGTCTAGTTTCTAAGCTACTAAATTTTACTGAAAATTGATAATTTTAAGTGGGTCAAATAACTAAAATACCAATAGGTGATCCTATTTTTGTTAAAAAACATAACAAAGTGACTTTTGTGCCCCCACCATTTTTTGAGCACCATTTAGTAGTTTTGAAAACCCTTTGGTAGAAAGATAGCTAGGAGCATCTAGTTTGTGCTAGATTTTTTTTTAGATTTTTAGCAAATATTTATTTTTTTATGATTTTTCTAGTACAAAAATTTTATGTTTTAAAAAATAACAGAGCTCTGACCGTGCCCCCTAACTACCTCAAAAATATCAAAAATTTATATATATATATATATATATATATATATATATATATATATGAATATGTATACAATTAGGCCTAGTTTGTGCTAGTATACTTTTTTTTCAATTTAGATGACCCAAAAAAAAGATACATGATGAAAGATAAACATATTTAAACTTCAAAAAATAGCTATAAAGAGGCATAGTTAGAAAATAAATAATATGGAAACCTTATATTAGTTAGGAAATTTGAAAAATTATATTTTTAGAAAGAAGAAACTTTGCTTCATGTCATGGTATAAGTTTTTTTAAACGAATCGATTGTTTTATGTTTATTTATCATGGAGGAAGTGGCATTTATACATTTTCCTGCAAAAACATGTTGCTTGTTGTGTTTGTGTAGTTTCGTGTCTATGGCTTGGGGATCCAAACCGGATCCCAAGCCTCGAGGCATGGCTTGGAAAATGTGTACTGTTATAACGTGTGCACACTATAACACATACGCATTCTTTATAATATAAAAATTATATATGCTTTTGGCATGCTTCTATTTATTATTTCTTATAATAAATGAAAAAATTATACTTTAAATTTATTTTTGTAAATATAAGAAATTAGGGTCACTCTGCACCTTATGGAATTAGTCTCATAGCTCCATGAGTCACGATTTAGGAGATAGTTTTTTATAGTATAATCTGGTCAGTACATAGGTAATTTTAGGGATTTCAGCATTTAGCCTAAAGATTTTAGCGTTTAACTTCTACAATTGAAACCCTAAGCCTTAGGCCATAAACCTAAACCCTAAATTGTAAACCTTGATCCCTAAACCCTAAACTCTAAACCTAAACCCTAAACCTTGAACCATGATCCCTAGACCCTAAAACCTAAACCTAAAACCTAAGCCCTAAACCCTAAACCTTAAACATTCAGCCCTTACCCGTGAGCCCTAAACCCTGAGCCTTAAGCCCTAAACCCTGAGCCCTAAGCCCTAAACCCTAAACCATGAACCATGAACCATGAGCCCTAAATGCTAAACCCTAAACCATGAACCGTAAAAACTAAATCCTAAACCCTAAACCCTGACCCCTAAACCCTAAACCTTAAACATTGAATCCTAAACCCTAAACCCTAAGCCTTAAACCCTACACCCTTATCCCTAAGCCCTAAAATCTAAACCCTAAACCCTAGACCATATACCCTAATCCCTAAACCCTAAACCCTAAACCCCAAGCCCTAAACCATAAACCCTAAACCTTAAGCCCTAAACATTAAATCCTAAACCCTAAACCCTAAACCATAAACCATAAACATTAAACCCTAAACCCTAAACCGTAAACCATAAAACCTAATCCCTAAACACTAAATCCTTAACCCTAAACCCTAAACCTTAAACCCTAAATCCTTAACCCTGATCTCGTAAACCTAACCATAAACACTAAAACCTAAACCCTAAACCCTAAACCCTAAACCTAAACCCTAAATCCTAAACCATAACCCGAACCTTAAACCTTGAACCCTAAACCCTAAACCTTAAACCCTGAACCATGATCCCTAAACCCTAAACCCTAAACCTTGAACCATATTTCATCAATATTTCCTAGTCTCGTGCTTAGAACCATCATTGAGTCTGCTTATAGAACTACCTTATTTATGAGAGGTGGGACACGTAACTAATGGGGTAGTCATCAATCCTAGTGAAGGGTGTGATGTGATTTCTAAGCAACTTGAAATTCATATAGATTTAGAGGTCATAACACAAATTTATAAATATCTCTATCATTATAAATGGAAGCCAAGTAATGGTGTCTCCTTGTATCTAATGATTGAGGACTCATGGGGTCTATGGAAGGATTGGACATTCAGGAATCTAACATTTACCTCCTTCAAAATATCAACAGATGAAAGACATCAAATTGTGATGACTCTCTTTGAATGTTATGCCTACGAAGTCGATGAACCCTTTTTATTTGAATACTCTCATCAATTACTAATAAGAATGGGTAAGACACAGAACATTACAATGATTGAAATATTTCTAATGAGATGGTCAAATGAAGATAGTTGTATTGGGTAATATTTCTTTACCCCGATCCCGATCCCCAGAGCCCTAAACCCTAAACCCTAAACCTTGAGCCCTAAACCCTAAATACGGATCCCTAAAACCTAAACACTGAAACCCTAAAACCTAAACCCTAAACCTTAAACCTTAAACCTTAAATTCTAAACACTAAACACTAAACGCTAAAATCTAAACTATGAAACCTAAACCCTGAACCCTGAGCCCAAAACCTTAAAACCTAAATCCTAAACCCTAAACCCTAAACCTAAACCCCAAATCCTAAACCATAACCCCAGAACCTTAAACTTGAGCTCTAAACCCTAAACCCTAAACTCTGAGCCCTAAACCCTAAACCCTGAACCATGAGCTCTGAACCTTAAACCCTAAGCCCTAAACCCTAAACCCTGAGCCGAAAACCTAAACCCTAAACCATACACACTAAATCCTAAACCCTAAACCCTAAACCCGAACCCTAAACCCTAAACCCTAAACCCTAAAACCCAAACCCTAAATACTGATCCCTAAAACCTAAACCTTAAACCCTAAACCCTAAACACATAATCCCTAAACCTTAAACCCTAAACCTTAAATTCTAAACACTAAACCCTAAACCCTAAACTATGAAACCTAAACCCTGAACCTTGAGCCCAAAACCATAAACCCTAAATCCTAAACCCTAAACACTAAACCCTAAACCTTGAGCCCTAAACCCTCAACCCTAACCCCTAAACCCTAAACCCTGAGCCCTAAACCATAAACCATAAACCACCGAACAATGAGCTCTAAACCCTAAACCATAAACCATAAACCTCGAACCGTGAGCCAAAAACATAAACCATAAACCCTAAACACTAAATCCTAAATCCTAAACCCTTAGCCCTAAACCCTAAACCCTTAACCTTGAGCCCTAAACCCTATTCCCTGAACCCTGAGCCCTAAACCTAAACCCTAAACCCAAACCCTAAATATTGAGCCCTAAAACCTAAACCTTAAACCCTAAAACCCAAACACAAAATCCATAAACCCCAAACCTTAAACCCCAAACTTTGAATTGTAAACACTAAACCCTAAACCCTAAACAACATTATAGAGTTGATTTGTGGTCACTAAAGTGAATTATGGACCAAATTTCAAAATTAGTACCAATTCAAGTAGTGGTAGGGCCAAAATCCAATCCAGAAGGTCAAAAAACCTACAAAATGACTATATGTTTTCACAAAACAAAGACCGACTACAATATATATGGCTTGAAAGTTTTAGGTCATTGCTGAAATTCTGAAAATGAGTAAGTACTGACCAGATTAGATTTTGAAAAACTATCTTCTAGATTATCACTAGTCAGAACTACAGACCACTTCCATCAAGTGCAGAGTGACCCTAATTTCTTATATTTAGTAAAATAAATTTAAAGTATAAGAAATAATAAAAGTATAAAGAAATAATAAAATCTTATTATTTCTTTATACTTTAATATTTCTTATACTTAACATTTATTTTACTAAATATGGCTCCTTCCAGCCCCTACAAAATTCATATAGAGAAAAATACGTACACATTTTGTGTTCATAGAAAACGCATACATGTTATAATGTGAGTGCATTATAATATGTACACATTTTAGGTTCGTGAATTCATGAGCCTAGGAAAACATAACGCGATTGCATTATTACAAAACACAATCGCATTTCGTTCATTTTCAGATTTTTGTCTACTTTTTGCCCCCAACTTGGTGCACTTACCCCTCAGTAATGCAAGGAATTGTGTAAACACATCATGTGCTAAAGGATTGTCACCCGCTTCCTCTCTAGCTCATCGTGTCTCCTCTCGTGCCTCATCCCTCTCACTCAATAACACGGTACATGTCATTATTGCTATGGCCACTAGCTCAAACAAATGGGCATGCTCACTTACAATGTTATTCACATGCTATGACATTCCTCCACTTGTAAGGATGTTGGTCGGCACATTTTGCATCAATGTGTGGATAGATGTGTCCATAATCAAGCTCTAATACGTGTCACCTACAAATAATAACACAACACATTAGACAACATTAACCATCATGTAAGCAAGTAACCAATCATACAACATAACTATATAGATACTCACGCTTCGCTATCATTGTTGTTACATTATTGGGGATTGTGTTTACCCCTCCACTCCTCCTCACTGTGGTAATCCCACTTCATCCACAAATAATGGGAACAAAAACAACCATCGATGCGTTGTCCACCATGCATGATATGCCTTCATACACCTCGCATCATCTACGTCAATCAGATCTATGGATGCATTGAACTCACCTAGCCATGGAGGTATTAAATACTCTCTTGTGGTCCCAGGTCTAGCTCCAACCCTCCTCGGTGATCTAACAACTCTAACCCATATATATGGCTCGGGAGAACATCCGGACCATACCAAACTATCTAGATATCTCGCTCTGCCTAAAATAATTCGGTCAAATATTGAAGCGATCCTCCAACCACATAGTCCTCTATATACATCGTAATCTCTCACTGCATCCTCATGTCATCATCCATAATCTTGGTATGGCCTTCATATCACTTCCTTTGGCCCCATCCAATCTATCAAGGCTCTATAAGTATCGTATCCATCTTTCACCTATGCACACCAACCCATCTCCTAGAAAATATGTCTGGCTTAGCCCACTCTACTTGTGGACAACCAAATGGCCTCAATAATGCTATATGCTCATAGGCCCATACATGTAATAAAGTAGTCACTCCAATCCCACCTCCATGTTCCTCCTGTATAAATTTGTAAAGATCTCTATATAGGTGGGCCAACATGCATCGAGCCCAGACATACCTAGTACCCTCCTCTATCTACTGGAAAATATTGTGCATCTTATATAAGATGCCCAGACCACCTCCCTCTATCGTAATCAATGATGCAATAACCACGGCTATAAAATTATGTAAAGGTGGAACCCGTGATCTCAAAATCACATCCAAACTAATATGGGCCTCAGTAAGCACTCGAGTCCCTAAAAAATACCTCCTAGCGGCCCTCAACTACGTCTCCATATTCTCCACAACCATGTTGTGTACCCTCTCACCAACAACCATTAATTACGATTATGTGATATGCATCCTCTAATATAACTGCCATCTCCCCTATAGGTAGCCAAAATGTACAAGTATCCACACACCATCTCTTGCATAACGCTGTCAACATGGGCATATTATGGGGCACATCCCCCATCCACGCTATGTGCCACATCCTAAGCATGGTCCATAACCTCCTAATCATCATCCGATAAACCCAACCCAAGCAAAGTACTCAAATGACAAACACACAGAACTCCCTCGAATGGATATCCCTTTGCACAACACCAAACAAAAATAAAACAATGTATTAAAACACTATACATACGCAAACATAACCACTTACTACATTAGTACACATCAGATTTCATGTTTACATCATTCGAGATAATTCCTCATCTCTCGAGATCATAATGCTCTGCAGGTGATGACCAACTCTCTCATTGTGCATCGAGACGAGAAATGTTGCTGCTTGGGGTAGACCACTATGGTAGAGCCTATCTAAGAATATGGTTTTGCCTTCAGCTTTCACCCGATCACAAAATTTTTGTGCATTGCTATATGGCCAAGATTTTTATCGGTGATATTGTCGTATGTAAACTTGATGGAAGTAGGAGGGATGATTCCTTGGAATTCATACTTGAGCGTAGACTTATTTGATTTCTCCACTGGCTTCCTTGATTTTCCTACAGATTTATTGGATTTTTTGGCCATTATGAATTTTACGAAAAATGACTCAGACATGTAAAACAATGTAAATGGTGTTGGGTCTTAGTCTTTGAACCACCGTTAACACAAGAAAAATATGGCTCGTTTAATTTTAATTATTATTATTATTATTTTAAAAATAATAATAATAATTGATCCCAAATTACAATTTTTTAAAAAAATCAATACAAACAAAAATATCGAGACTAAGATTGAATTCTAGATCAGGAAACAATAATGATATTTTATTTTTTTATTAAATTCTCCCAATTATAATGAATTTGCGTGGGATCAAATTTAATCTTTTTAATTCACTATTTCTCTATCTTGCCTGATTCAGGTTGCTTTAGCATTAAGAATTGCTTTGATTTTTCGGAAAATACTTTGAACTTGCAATTTTCTTGCGCTGGCATTTGAATGCGTGATATTATTTAATAGCCTAAATTTCCTGGAGAGCTCTTGCGTGAATACTTGAAACTTCTTTATTTTTGCATGAATTCACTCTTATGCAAATATTTTGACCTGCAATTTTATTACAAAGATTGAATTTTGTATCCTTTTGGCATGGAAATGCTTCTTTCTTGCTTGCGTGGAGATATTCTTTGCACTGGTTTCTCTTTTTCTTGCAAATGCGTGAGAAGCTATTTCTCTTCAAAACCTATGTGAGTTGTTTTATTTACCAATGCTTATACAACCGCACCGATTTTTTTAAAAATCTCCATGAAGAATGTGTTTTGCTCTCCACCAATGCGTGGATCTGTATTTATTTTTCTTTTTTACTAATGCGTGGACTTGGTAAATTTATTCTTGGAATGCGTTAGAAACTAGGCTTTGGCATGGAGAATTTCCTTCTATTTTGGCACAGATATTTTCCCTACAATGTGTGGCCTCTCTCTCAAACTTTTGCATTGAAAACTCTTCCTTGTTTAGCGTGAAATACCTGCTTGAAACGTGGAGTTTTGTCTTTTCCTTAGCGTGAGAAATTGTTTTCATTCATCTCTACCTACGTGAGAATTCTGAACTGCAACGTGGACTCCTTGCCTTATGCAATGCGTTGGAATTTTGAACTACTTTGTCTTGTATTTGACCAATGCGTGGTGGAATCTCTATCAAGTTTCAATGTTGGAATTTCTTTCACCTTTTTTTTCTTTGGCACGTTGACAAATGCTTTTATTCCAATGCGTGGAAATAGTTTTTATTTAATATTAACCTCCAATGTATTTTCTCTGCTAAGGCATGGGTTTTTCTCTTCCTCCCGTGTATTTCCTTTTCTTCAATGCGTGGTGAATCTATTGTTGCAATGCGTGGAAACTTTGATTGGATTGGGTTATTGATGTCTCCTTTCAACGTGAATGGAACGGTTTAGCAATAACATGGGCAAATTGATTGACTAAGTTGAATATGGAAAACTCTTGCATTGAAACCTCATTTACTTCTGGTGTATTTCCTGAGGGATGTGATAAAAATATTTCTTGAAACGTTCCTTCAGAAGAAATAAGAAGAAATTGGAAAGCTTTATCTTTGAAGCTTCTTCACATGAATTTTTCCAACAGTCTTTCATGGAGGAAAAATTAAGAGGATTAAAGAAGCTTCCCGTAACCATTTCTTTGCTTCTGTTGAAATAACCAATTTCCCTTTCTTTGGGTAGTGGGAATTAATTTCCAGGGAAAGATGGGAAAAAACTTAATCACTTGCCCATGACAATGGCAAAGCAGGCTGGCAATTCCCATCTTATTTCCCCATGTGGGAGATTGAGATATTTTTGCCATTTTACAAAGTGGATGGGTTGGAAATCAACAAGAAATCCCACAAGTGGGGAAAAAGTATAATTCGCTAGGAAAGGGGAAATTCGGGTGCGGAAAGCTAATTTGGCATCCCCGACAATTGGAAGCGGAATTTTATTTTCCCCTGGCAATAAAGAAAAACTTGTCGATTGATTTTTAATAAATATTTAATTAATATTTACTTAATTAAAAACCCCAAAAATTAATAAAATTATTTTTATTAAATAAAAGGGTAATAAATTAATTAAATATTAATTAATAAATTATTTACACAGTTTACGACATGGTGGGAGGATTTCTCACCCAAAATAGATGAAACAAAAACTAAAACAACCATGAGAATAAGGTGATCGTGGCGAGGGTGCTAAATGATGCAAAAGAACACTTTTAAATTTATTTTTAAATTTCATGCTTATTAATTTCGCGAAGTCAAAATTAGCTTATAACATATGTATGGATTAATATCTAGCACATTTTTACTTCAAGCCTTAAGTGACACCTTAATTCAATGAACCTTGCTCTATACCCTTGATTAGAGAAAAATAAATCAACAAAATGATTCCAATCAAAGAAAAAACCCTAAACTTTCTTTCTTTACCAAAATTGACTTTGTAGGCTTCTTAAGAGAAATGTTGACGGATGAAATTAGTTAGGAGAAACTCAAAAATACCCAAGATATAATAAAACTTGATTTGGGTACCCATTAGGCCCATTGAGCTTCGTACCCAATATTTTCCTCCAACTCCCAATATAAGTCCCTTTTCAACACCTTCTCCTTCTCAAGTTAACTAACTCCCTAGTAGCCCTACTCTAAGGGTTTTCCATGCATAAATTTTGTTCTAGGATGATTTGAAACAAAAAAAAGGAATTCTTAGACACCCATTTCCATGTTTTATCACATTGCAAAGTTTCATGGTCAAAATCTAAACATAAAACCATTTTCTTGCAATTTTTTTCTTCCAATTAAGTCTGATATTGTAGCAACCCTCCTAGATCTAAGACCGTCAACTATAACTGAGTGTATAGAGATGATCAAGCCCTATTTAATTTTAAATGTATGATTATACTCTTTGTAGATAATTTCTTATCAATTTAGGCCTCCAACTCTTTAATTTAGTCCTCCAAACAAGGGAAATGTTTCAAACCCTAATCGCAGGTCTGTGTTATCTCGGTACTACATAAAAACTTATGTCTTATAGCTACATGCTCCCAATGGCTCAAATTTTGTCTACAGGTTTGTATCCACCTATTTTTTCTTCCTATTCTAATAGTGGAGTTTAACCAACGAGTAAACTGGCAAGTCTCTAGTTACTTACTCTATTAAACAAGTAGAATCATGGTTTCATCAAGCTAAGACACAAACATACCAAAACCAAAGTTTCATGCATAGATATGTTATCTAACCTCCAAAAAAGTTTCTATACACCCTAAAAATGATCCTTTCACCAATTCATTACCCAAATCCAACCAAGTATTGCTCTAATCATGCAAGCATGTACAGAACTCAACTTGACAAGGTTAAAAAATTATACTTTAATGGTCTGTATAATATCAAACAAGCAAAAAGTTTCTAAGATCAATACCTAAAACACCTTCTTGTAGTTTTCCAAGGTGGAAATCAATACAATAAATGATTCTTTTGATGTAATACAAAATATTAAGAAGAAATGTCTTACCAACACAGACTATTCATGCCCAAAACAGAGTTTCATTCTCCATCCTTAACATTACTAACCAACATACTCATATGCAGAGTTATATTACATTGAAATCATTAATAATGTGCTCTTCAAACCTTGAATCAACACACAGAGGAAAAAGATTCAAACTTTCGATTCAAACTACTAAAATTTCTCACTTAAACCTTATCCATCTTAGTTCATTTGCAAGAGTTACAGTCCTCTTTACACAATATTCTTGATGTAACTTTTGTTCTCCACATTTTCTCCCATCTCTCATGCTCTCATAGCTCTTAATAAGATGAACTAACTCCTATCCTCGAGCCTCCATCATTTTCACACACTTTTTAACCCTAAATAACTCTTGCATAATTCTAAATACCCATCCATAACAAAAGGGCATATTACATCTTTATCATTTATTGACTCAACTTTAACTCTAGGACTTATCTAAAATATATCTAGACACACTCCCATCCACCATGTCACTTTTCATACACTTGACAAGCTAAAACTTCACTTTTACATGCTTAGGATATTTGAATTAGAAAAGAGTGGGAAAGCTTATAATTTGAAATTTGAACACCTAAACTCATCTTAGCTCTGTGAAAAGTAACCAATACCTTCTCTAATGACTGCATGACATTATATCAAACTACCTTGATATCATGAACATGAAAAGAAGGAGAATTTGAAATTTTGAGTTTTACTTGATGTCACTCACTTGTTTGTGTTCTTAAACACTCATTCAAACCTTGTAGTGTTATCACACTTCAAAGGAGGAAGGACATTGCAACCACCTCATTTCAGTCCAACAGGTGGCCACATGACAAGAATTACATTTAGTGAGAAATGCTTCTATATACATGGTAAAGACCTATTTTAGTAAGTGAAAGATAATCAAAAATGGTTTGAGCATCATGGAGTTGATTTTTGATCACTATGGTGAATTGTGGAGGCCTAGAAAATTAAGAGAGTGATCCTTGCTCTTGCCTTATAATTAGAAGAGAGAATCCTATTCCCATCACAATGCAGATATCATAACAGTGTTTGTAAACACTTAACTCATCAGTTGAGGTTTTAGAAACATGCTTTCAACTCATGGTAACTCATTTTTTTACCATATTTTCATGTTAGAAGTTTTGTCATTCAAAAACACAACCTAGGGTGTTATGAAGGTGTTTTCAACTCACAAAATTTGGCCACATCCTCATGAGATCCTCACCCATGGTAAAAAATAGTCTATTTATGACAGTACCCATTCTAAGAGGTAATTATCAAAATTTAAAAATCTTCACTTATCACTATGTGGTTACCATCTCTCTAGAGCTTACAAATTTAGGGCCATTTTTATCTGGAACTAAAAGAAACAACTTCACTGTTTTGAAATTATTCATGAAACCTCAAGTATTATATAAAAATGGATGTTCCAAATATGTAGGGGATTAACATATCTTTCCAATTCCTATTTTATTTCTTCCTAACTCCTTACGGAGCTCCCGAAATCATCCAGAGAAGTCGATTTCACCATTAGAGTGTTTGTTCCTAGACTCTCCTAAAACACATTATTGAGCAGATTGTCCTTAAATGAAAAAACATTTCCTATATCTTCCTAAATTACCTCCAACACTTCCATGATTCCCCAAAATCACCTTTGGATGCTTAATATATTTCTTGAACTCTCCCAGAGGGTGTTTGATTAGCTCCAAAATGGCCAAAAATGACCTTTGTAGGCCTCCAGAGGAAGTTATCTTCCATCAAATCACACTGAACTCATCAATCATCTTATTCAATCATCCTTGCACCTTGAAAAAAACTTAAAAACCTTGTTAAGAATTTTTTCTAATCCAGGTTGAGAGTGGGACTGAGGTAGGATGGTCAGAGGAAGGACGTACTAGTGACTGGGAAGCAAAAAGATTCAACTGTGGGCTTAGTTTTCATGATCAAAGTTTCAATTTTTCATGCTATAAATTTTTCATGATAACACCCTCTTACCACTTTCACCAAATTCCCTTTTTACAATGCATGAAATTATTTCATTGGTGTCTTGTCCATATATGAATTTATTTCAACGGTGTCTTGGCAACAACACAAAAGGATATCTAAAAAGCATTTCTCTTAATGTTGATGTAGATTTGATTGCTTATGAAGTATGTGGCACTTGAATCAACCTTCCTACTCCTACACTGGGGTGAGAATGCGAATAATTTAATTAGCATAAATATTGATGAAATTCCTAAGTTTCTTTTTGCATAGAAAGTAAATTAATGTGTGGAATATTTTACACATTTTCACCTACTCCTACCCTTACTTTTGTTGAGTGTTATAAATATATCGATGTGATGCACTCTTTTAATTTCTAACTCTTCAAGTTATGTCTTAATCTTCTATTAAACAAATTAATATTTTATGGGGTTATTAAATAGATCATATTCTTGCCCACACCTTACTATTGTTAATCTATATTATAAGGATCAAAGGATTATATACATGCACCAACATGGGAACCAGGTCACTCCCTTACATTTTTGATTTTGAGGATTTCTCTAGAGGTCCTCTTAAAGATTCATGTTGTATGCTTGTAAAGTATTTAGTCATCCATAGTATGATTCTAACATATTATAAGACAAAATCAGAGGATTCAACTCCATGTTCATGGGAAAATTCACGAGTCCATATATTTGATCAATTGTTGCTACCTTTGGGAGTTGTGAGGTTTGTAAGTTATAATTTTGAAACATCTAACACTCCTACAAATGTTAGTAAAGAATTAAAAAGGCCCTAAAATTGAAGTAATGACTATATTATTTCCCCAAATAGACAACGATTGTAGAATTTAAACCCTAAAATCTTTAGGCTGAATGTTGAAATCCTGAAAAATACCTACGTACTAACTAGATTAGAATATGAAAAACTATCTTTTAAACCGTGAATTATGCAGTTGTGAGACTAGTTCCATAAGGTGCAGAGCGACCTTGATTTCTTATATTTACTAAAATAAATTTAAAGTATAAAAAATAATAAAGTATAAAGATTAATAAATAAAAACTCAAGCATTTTTTTAAATATATCCCTCCTAAATGCACATATACAACATCACTAAGAGGAACATGCTCACGTTATAGCGCAATCACGTTATAACACAAACATGTTTCATCTTCTATGGATTTGAAATTCCCAATCCATAAGATTGTATTTTCCTTGGATATCCAAACCTAAGGTTTAGAATGTGTAATCCATGAATAAATCCATGTTTTACAAAACAACATCAAAATCTCATGTGTACACCCTGATATCTCATGTGTTACAACATAATATTCCAAAACAAATATTACGACGTCAAGCTTGGTTTTACCTTGGTGATGATATACTTCTTTCTAAAATATAAAATTAGTTTAAGGCTTTCATCCTTAATTTCTTTTACTAGTGCCTTATTTTCTTTTCGATACGTATGCATATGTTTTTTTGTACACAATTAATGAGTTTTTCATCTAAATTTCAAAAAAGGTTTTGTTTAAACTGCATTCTATGTGCATTAAAAAATAAAAAATTGACTATTTTTCTCAAAGTTACTTGGGTGTACACATAAATATTGCATTTTCAAGATGCATGCACTTTGAAAATTAGTTTAAAATTATATATTCATCTAAAAATTATAAAAAATTAGTGGGACCTCATACATGGTTTTAGCTAACTTTCTACTAAATGGATTTGAATTTTTTTATAGATCTCAAAAATGGGGGTGCACATGTAATAGGTTGTTATCTTTTTGACAAAAAAATAGACATACTTTGTGTACGCACCACATTTGACTTTCTTAATCTCCACCATTTTCGAAAAAAGTAGTTAAGAAACTAAATTTTGAGCACTATGTTTCATATTTTTATCACATTGTCAAATTTTGAGCATATTCATGCCAAATTATTAGATGAAGTTCAGGTTTTTTCAAGAAAAATGTGGCCACTTTTGACCCCTTTTTGGTCCCCCATTTCCATGCGCTTACCCCTCAAGTAAGTTTTTCCTAATAAGATAATACTAAAGTAGGGTGAAATGCAATGGTTTTAGATCTTGGACTATAAAAACATAACTTTTTGTTGTCTAATTAAAGACTCCTGCCCACAACTCAAAGGGTAGTTGAAAAGGAAAAAAGAGCACCCTTCCAAACCTAGATCATGACAACCCTTTATTCATTTGTGTTGGGCGATGAGGATAGTCTAGCAGATCAAGACTTGGTACTTGACACCGATCGTAGAGGAATGCAAATTTTAGATTTACAAATTTCCATGAAAATAAATACTAATGTCTTGACTCAAGGAAGCCCTTGGAGGAAGGAGTAAGATTTGATGGATTATTAGTTAGGGGAACCAAAATATTTCATGAAACAAATTCCTTAGAATGTGATAAGGATCAAGGTCGTCTTATGTTTAATGAGGTTCAACATGCTATGGTTGGCCCTCCCATCAGGGGTTGGACGAAGTGGGAAAAAAATGCAAAAAAGGGTGGATTGATCCTGAATATGTTTAAGCGAATTATATATACCATTGTAATTTTCTAAAAATGAGAATTGCACCTATTTTGTGACATCTTCTAAGTTAATTATTATTTTTGTTGTTGTGTGTCTCTTCGAATTATTTTAGGTTCTTGACTCTATCCCAATACCCCTTTTATTGTGACACCTTTTTATAATAATATAATTACAATATGCACGGGGATGGATATGCAGGGGAGCCCTAACCCTACTAATCACTTTGGCAGATTTGGCTATGGGAGTAATGGAAAGTCCTCTGGTGGCACGGTGGGTTTTGAGCTTAGGCGCCCATGCTCCAGTATCAATACGCAGATCCATAAGATCTGGGTGAATGGAGGAGGTGATGGTCTATTGTTGGGGGTGCAGGAGCCTTCAAACACTTGGTACCTCCCCTGGTCAAGTTACATCGTCTTTGAATAATATCAGTGATATTCCTACTAGATCCCTTCGTGATGGGCCTCTCCTCACGACGCAATAACGCATGTCTCTCCCTCTTTGTCTCATATTCTTCCTTCTAGAGGTCTTGACCCTCATTTGGAGGCTGCGAGTTTGGGGTTACGGGAAATGGAAAAAGTTTTGCTAATGTGGCTAAATCCACAACTGGTCCTCCTCCAAAGGCCATGGCTCCTACCAAATCTTCTCCCTCAGTGCGTTTTGGACCAGATGTTTTGAAATCTGAGGAGTATTTCAAAGAAAAAGGAATTATATGCAGATTCAATAAATTTTTCCCTGGCCTGCCTGCTCTTCATGAATGGATCTCTACATCTTGGAAGCCATTAATGGATGGTAAAGTGGACATTTACCCTTCAACCAGAGGTTACTTCATTGTTTTTTTATATTACTTCTAATAGAGATTTAATTTTTGCTAGATTATGGGATTTTCAATCCCATTTGTTGCTCATGAAGCCTTGGTTTCCCCTTTTTAACCCTGTAACTGAAACTTTTCAAATCCGACCTGTTTGGGTTCGCTTGCCATATCTTCCTCTTCAGTTTTGGGATGAGAAATGTTTAATCTCCATAGGGAACTCTCTTGGAAAAACCCTGGCTATTGATACAAAAATGACCTTGTATGAATATACTATGTATGACCGCATTTTAGTTGACATGAAAACTTTAATGGATTTTCTTGCTTCTATTGATCTTCTAGTTGAGGATAGAATATGGACTCAAAACATAGATTATGAAGGTTTCCCCTTCAGATGTTGTTGGTTGGATATTTTTTCAAGACAAAATATGAGGTTCAACCACAGTGCATGGGATAAAATCCCTCCTCAAGGACAGGTGAGGTTGCATGTTTATTACTAATCTAAAACACAGCAGAAAGAATATCTACAATATACACACTATTCTAACCATTGGGGGGGATATAATCCTATGAGGCAAAGATATTATTGTTACAGAATAGAATGAATTGGAAAAGAAATTGTTATGGAAGAAACATAATTTGAAGGGAATGAGAAGAACATGTGTTCCTTCGAGCAAACACAGATCACGAAGTACTCACACGAGTTTTAGAAAAATATATGTAATGCTTGGAAACGATTAAAATAATCAAGAATGCTAACAAAGAACAACTTAAGATCTTTGAACATAAGAACAATCACTTAAGGGAAATGAATCTCACAACACAAAGTCTAGCAAAATAACATTTGTTTCTATTCTTCAAATGGATAAAAGAAAATACAAAGTTTCTCTTCTTTTCACAATAGCTTTCTTAATAAAAAATCTCTCCTTTTTGAATACATATGTGCTCTATATTTATAATAGAAAGAGTAGAGAGAAAATAGGATAAAATCCTAAGAAATAGTCATTTTATCAAGAGTCCTATTTTGCTTGACTCTCACGCAGGAGACCAAGTCAAAATTTGCTTCCTTCATGGCGAAACGAAAATGAAAAAGACATGTCAATTTCTAAATGAAAAGGACATGTAACACTATGTTTGCTCCATTCCGTCATCCTTGCCTTCCTCCAACAGTGCTTGTTTATCTTGGAATTCTTGGAATTTCCTGATTACATCTTGCATTTTAGCTTCCTCAGGTGCACTGGAATGATCATTTAAGACTTCACAAGTTTCATGAACATCGTTTGCATCTCCTAGAAGTTTCTTCAACATTTTACTAAGTTTCCTTAGTGATTCCAAGACGTGCTCAATCTTCACAAGTTTATCAATGATTTCTAGGTTGAAGGTGGCAGTCGATTCATGCTGGATTAATTCTTGGATTTGCTTGTGAAACTCATCCGCAGATAAAATATTTGAACTCCCATCTAACACCTTGGGAAAAATCCTGGCAAGCTCTTCTTCAATGTCATTGGTGGCATCGACCAATTGATCTCTGGATTCCCTCAGCTTGCTGCAGGCTTCATTAAGGATTTTCCCCGAACCTTATGGCCTTGGTCAGCTAAAAATGCTTATCCACATGCGAAACAATTCCTTCTTCAACAAAGAAATGAGACGGAATCTTCTTTAGTGCATTAAGAGCTTCCAAGGTGAGGTCGAGGTTCCCGATTTCATCTAAAAGTCTTCATCCATTTTCTCACCATCCTTCTTTACTTCCACCAAGGATTTATAAACCTCTAAGGAGGTCTCAATGAATTCTTTCCCTTGGAGGAGTAACCTCTAAATCCATTCCTCGACCGTTCTCCCCTTCTCATTAATATTTTTGATCCTAGATACCGATGATAAATCAAAACTGAGGGAGTAGGAGTGGAGGATGATGGGATTGACTCGGAAGGCTATACTGACTTCAATAACACTTCATTAACTACTCCACTTTTACTTTGAGCTCATCTCTGCTCACTTTTGTCTCTTTTAACTTTTGACATAGCACATTCATTGCATCATGTTTTGCCCCTTGTTTTGTCACCTTTCCTAGATCAACCCTTGTGATCTAGTAGTCGAAGGCCATTATATCCTCTTTGGTTTTGTTGGCCAGCGAGTAAGAATCTCTAAAAATTTGTTCCTGAAGCATCCACTGAAACCCTTGAAACTATTTTGGGTTTCTTGGCAGATTTAGCAGAGAAACCTTGAGTGAACTAAAATCGAAGGCTGGTAGGGGAACTACCACCTTCCTCTTCCTAGGAATATGATCAAGCAACCATTAAGGAGTCTTTAAGAAGTTTATCCTATTAGAGGTGTTGAGGTTGCACTTGCAAGTGGAGGGAGACTTACTTATGGAGGGGTAACGGCCATAAGTGTGGTGATGGATTCAGTGAACAGAGGTGTAGAAGGAGGAGACATGTCTATAGTCATTTTAGCTCCAGCAGATAAAGGTGAGAGACTGGAGAAGATGTTGACCATGGCTAATGAAGAGAATGGAGAAAGAGGAGGTGAAAGTGGTTGCGAAAGGAGGAGGCACAGATCCTGAAGCCAAAGCCTGAGAAGTAAGAGACAAACTTACTTCTGATGAGTAATCAACAAATGGTAAAATTAAAGGTTGGCTAACCTCCACCTCCAAAGAGATTTCTCCTATTTCTAGTGGGTTTGGTGAATCTAGTATGTTCACCATTTCAGCTAGAGTGGAAGATGAAATGGCTGCTTACTCTTCTCCCTTCTTGACAAATTTGACCTTTATAGGCCTTTTAGAGGAGCTCTTGTCCTTTTCCTTCCTGGAGGGCCCCACTTCCAAAGTGACCAACTTTGACAAAAAAATTCTTTGTAACTCATTCCCCATGAAATGAGCCATGCCTTAGTGCATGCGAGATTCGGAGAAAATCTATCTGCAATAGAGGATTTTTCACCGATAGACCAATCAATAGCTGGGAACACGAATTGATCTTTGTTTCGTCCATCGTATAAAGCATCTAGAACACTTTCATTGTCGATAGTACCTTCTGGAATGTCAGCAAGCTCAAGTGTCTTAATTTCTTCAAGTGTTAACCTACTAAGGTCCTTTCTTTGGATGGCAACTTCATTGTGAAGATAAACCCAGGATGTCTTCTATACTAGGCACATGCGGCAGTACAGGGTTCTATATGACTTGAGGACTCCTCAGAAGTCACACCCATCTATGTGCTTCATGTGCTTCTTTAGTTTCTCCCGAAGTTCATGTACTACATTCTTGGTTTTACCACCATCGAGCAGGTGTATCTTCCAATGGAAATTGGGAAGGACACGACATCCTTGTGCTTACTTTGTTAGAACTTGTGGAAATCCAACAATTGTCTGACCAATTCCATCAGGATTAGCTTAGCTCCTGGGTATCCGGGTAACCGGAAAGGATTACACGGGTACATGACCACCTGATATATGTGAACTTCTTAAATTGTAAGAAGACACATCCCCATTTTGATACCTCAGCCTATGCCTCATCAGAGACTCTTGTTTTCCTTAGTTCGGTGCTCGGCTGCAGATGTTCTCGTAAAAGAAGGCATCATTTATTCTTACGAATTCATCTGCGGACCCCTTCTTCATCACCGAGGAAAATGACGGTAGACATGCTCTGCTACCTTGTTCCCCTTTGTATCCAAGCTTGGGTAATTTCTCATACCAGCTGCTACATAGGTAACATAGGAGGACATATAAAACTTTCCCGTAGACAAGATTGTTTTCATCTGGGAGTCTATCTCGTCACTGATAAGACTACCCCAATCAATTCCCTATTGATTCTTCTTAATGATGACCATGAATTGGTACATCCATCCTGGAAAACACTTGACTCGGGAATCCAAACACTCGGCTCAGCAAGGTGATGATATCATTGATCTCATGAATGAAATCACTTCTAGGAACAAATTTTGAAACCTAGAGATGGCCGGCTTGGCCTTGATCAGGAATTTCTTATTCACATGTTTGATGCAATCTTCCTAGTCATTATCCCAGGCCTTCTAAGCTAATTGAAGATTCAAATCAACATACTCCTTGAAGTTAGGCAATCTGAGAAGGTCATCAAAGTAACCTCCGTCTAACTTCACTATGACTTCTCCTAGCTTGATTTCTCACTGAGTGGGAAGCAGAGTCATAATTTGAAGCACATGCCAAGATGAACTCAGGGAATTGAGAAGACATGGGGAATCCTACTGTGAGAGGGAGGCCACTGCTAGCTATTGATTTCATCCAGGGAGTTTGGGAAGAATCCTTGATTATATTCAAAAATCCTCCATGTTTATATTTTCGAGCTCTATATCTCGGATGTCATAATTGCAATTGATGTAGGAAGGGGACTCCACCTTCCGAATTTGTACTTCATCTTCCTTGGCTTATCTGACTTATCCTATGATGGTCCATGATCTGACATGAGGAGTTTCAGAGGAGTGCACTGATCACTTCTGGTTTGGATACTCGGGTTTGAAAACTTGATGAGCAACCCCACCCCTGGACCCGATGCACTGGAGTGTGTCAGATATTAGACCTTGTCGGACACTTTGCAAAACCTGACACACTATGGAAACCGAAAGGTGTTGAGCACCCCGCAAGACCCGATACACTATGGAAATTGGAAGGTGTTGAGCACCCCCAAGACTTGATACATGCAGAAATCGGAAGGTGTTGAGCACCCCGCAGACCCTACACACTACGGAAATCGAGAAGGTGTTGAGCACCTCGTAAAACTGAAACACTGGAAATCGGATGTCGAAAGATGTTGGATGTCCGACACTTAGGACAACCCGATACAACTGCGGAACTTGGAGATTGTAAAACACCCTACAAAACCTGAAATAAAGGGATAGGGTTTTGAGATGTCAAGACATGCAAACTTTCCACCATTTCAACAGTTAGGATTTTGTATTCTTCTCTTTTGCTTTAAAACACAAAAAGGTATATTCCAAGGTATAAAATAGGAAAACACCCTAAGGGTGAATTCTAAGCAACAATTTCTATTGGAATGAAACCTAAAAATGAAGAAGACAATAAAAACCCTAAACCTAAAAGGAAAAGTAGGAAAGGGAGGAGAATGTCAAAAAGATCATCACAAAAACACATCTAACAAACCTCACAAGAAGAGGGCAGAGAAAATACCTTCAGCACATTTGAAAAATAATCGAAAATGAGTCACGCAATCGAGCATGAAATCAAATCAGGTTTGGAGGTTGAAAGAGCATGCACGAGAAAATCCACGTAATAAAAAGTACAACTAGGTAAAAATGACGTGTAAATCCAACTATTTATAAAAACCCCTACATTTATTACACTTCACTTGACACGTGTGCCAACTACCCGACAACTTGACATTAATGCCATGTCATCATGCTTGGAGTGTCTCGAAAACCCGACATAAAGGATTTGCTATCAATTCGGGTTTCGGGTTTCGGGAAACAAGCAACATGAAGCATGATATGTTTAGATGTTCCAAGGTTCCAAAACCTGACACAAAGGAACATATTAGGTTTCAGGTTTTGGGAAACAAACGACATGCAACATGATATGTTAATACTTTCCAAGGTTCTCAAACACGAGACAAAGGAACATATCGGGTTTCGGAAACAAACGACATGAGACATGTTTTTGACAATGCATGTTCTGATGCTTTGGAGTTCGAAACTGAAATCTTTGATTGTTTTGGGTTTCGGGTTTCAAGAAACAATTTGCATGAAACACATAGAAAATATGTTGTCATGTTGGTGAAACCCGAAAATCCAAAAATCTGCCTAAAAGAGCATTTTAGGAAAATTTTTCCAAAAAATTCTATGGTTATCTTCATTTTAGCCTAAATCACTAAAATGGGTTAACAATTGCTTCCATTGGGGACTTTCTTTGTGACATCAAAGGAAGAGAACTCAAAATATTTGGTTATATCCATTGGGCTATGGTGTCTGAAAAATAAGAAAACCAAAAACAAAGAAAGAAATAAAGGAAACAAAAAAGCAAACACACGACAGAAAACAAATTATGTACAATGCAAGAGAGTATCTTGCATTACTGATGGAACAACTTCAAATGTTGACCACTGAAAGGTAGAGGGAGCAACTCTCCATCAAGATATGATAGACAAAAGCTATTTTCACCGTTCAACTGATGAATCTTAAAAGGTCCTTTCCATAAAGAATCAAACTTTCCATGCATCCCTTTCTGCTCCCTTCTCTTATCCCAGAGAAGTACTAGATCTCCAATTTGGAAATCATGTTGCTTTGATTTCTTATCAAATATCTTCTTTACTTTGCTCTGATGATCTACAATGCGATCAACCACTTTGCTCCTTTCCTCTTCCAACCTGGCTAGGTACATAACCCTCTTCTCAACAAAACTTTGAAAATTTTCATCTTCGATTGCTTTGTGTTCGTAAGGTGGCAATTCTATGGAGATACGGATCTCAGCATCAATACCATATAGTACTTGGAAAGGAGACATTCTAATAGCTCACTTCGGAGTAATCCGATCAGCCCATAACGCACTATACAATGCTTTCTGCCATGTCCTTTGATTTTCATCAACCAATTTCCTTATTATAGTAACCAGGTTCTTGTTGTTGGATTCCTCCTGACCATTGCCTTGGGGATAGTAGTCGGATGAATGAGCCAGCATGATCTTGAATCCATAAAAAAAAATTGTCAGCTCATGTGACGAGAAATTGGAGCGTTGTCGGCCACGATCTTTTGAGGCACACCCGAATCGACAATTATATTCTCTTTAAGGAATTTGCACATAGCTTCCGAGGTTGCCTTCTTGATTGGCGTAGCTTCCACCCACTTGATGAAATAGTCCATAGCGATGAGCACGTAGTTGTGTCCAGCACTGGAGGCAGGATTTAATACTCTAATGAAATCAATTCCCCACTAGTGAAAAGGTTCTTCAATCACCACAGGCTTCAGGGGAAGGGCTGCCAGCTTAGGACAACCAACAAAATGTTGACAAGCTTCACATTTAGACACCCATTCTACTGAGTCTTGAAAGAGAGTAGGCCAATAGTACCTGGCCCGTAGGATCTTATAAGCTATTATGGAGGAAGAGAAATTTCCTCCACATGCTAGATTGTGGAAGGACTCTAACAACCTTACCTGCTGAGATTTATCAACACAACGAAGGAATACACCATCAATACCCTTCTTGTATATTCCATTGTCCCACAGAATGTATCTTGCAGATCTTAACTTAACTATCCTCTTCTCCTTTTGGCTTAAATGCGGGGGCATTCGCCATAAGTTAAAAAGAAAGAAATATCTGTATACCATTCATCGGTTGTGCTCACAAAAAGCACCATGGGCAATTCTGAGGAGGTATCTTTAGTTTCTTCGCATTCTATCTCAACATTATTTTCTGCAATCAATTGGCACAAGCCCCTTCCTCGTACCAACTTGGTAGGTCTGATGTCCAAGTCATACTCTTGGACCTTAGCTATCCAGTTACCCCGTTGACTACCCAACTCTTGTTGAGTCAAGATGGATTTAACTGCAGTGTCAGGAATAAGAATGAGAGTATGAGAACTCAGCACATAATATCTGAAATGTTTCACCGCTCTTACCACCGCATAAGCATGCTTTTCAATCTATGACATTTTTAGTTCATGTTCCTTTAATGGGCAGCTCATGAAAGTGATGGGAGCCTCAATTCCTTCTTCGTTCTCCTGCATCAAGATGGTCGATACTGTATGTGCGGAAGCATAGCTGTACATGATGAAATCTTTCTTGAAGTTTGGGCATACTAGGATAGGAGCATGCACAATTACCTTTTTGACTTCTTTGAAAGCAAGCTTCCCTTCGGTACTCCATCGGAATGGAGTTTTTACCTTTCATCATCCCAAGGATATCCTTGGTTTTATCGGCAAAATCAGGTACGAACCTCCTTAGGAAATTGACCTTTCCGAAAAAGGAATGTACTCTAGTTTTCTTGTGGGTAAGGTAAGGCCTTGGATGGCCTTCACCCGCTCTGGGTCAATTTTGGTTCCTTCTCTAGTCACGATGTGACCCAGCAATTTTCCTTCCGTTACTCCGAACATAGATTTCTTAGGATTCAATGAAATCCCATGGCACTGCACCTTAAGAGTACCTACTCTAGATGATCATAATGATCACTCCGTTTTTTAGAGAAAATGGTCAAGTTGTCTAAATATATGACTATAAATTTTCCCATCAGATCTCTGAAAGCCAAGTCCATAACTCTCTGAAATGTGGCCCCAGAGTTGATCAAACCGAAAGGCATCCTCCTATAAGCAAAGGTCCCCCATGGGGTCATGAATGTCATTTTATGCTGATCCTCAGCTGCTACCTCAACTTGATTATATCTTGAAAATCCATCGAGCATGGATAGCTTCTCCGATCTAGTAATCTATAACACACGATCCATGACGAGCAAGGGTAGTTGTCCTTTAATGAAGGCGTGATTCGGTTTACGAAAATCAACACAAATCTGTATTTCACCATTCTTCTTCCTAACAGGAATGATGTTAGCAACCCAGGTAGAATGGTGGATTGGAAAGATAATCCTTGCATCTAACATCTTTTGGATTTCTGCAAGAATGGTCCCTAAGATCTTTGGGTTGTAATGCCTTTGTTTCTGCCTGTAGGGTTTTACATCGACTTCAAAGGAATACTATGTTGCACATCTTTGGGCTTGAAGGATTTTAAATCTGCATAGGACCAGGCCAAGACATCCATGTATCTCTTCAAGAGTGAAGTGAATTTTTCTTTCTCCTTAGAGGAACAACATTTCCCGATGTTTACCATCTGTGGTTGGTCAGAAGAGCCTAGATTAACTTGGTCTACTTCTGACGAAGAAACACCTTCAGTTTTCCTTTTAGTCTGGATAAAATGATCATGCTTATCAAACAGTCCTTCCAGAGAAACCAATCCCTTGGGATCTTGTTGCCTTTCAGCTGAATGAACTCACCATTAACCTCTTGATATGAATTGAAACAGTTCATGAAAAGCTGATTTCGATCCTTCAAAATACATTTCACTAAAATTATCGGTTTTTCTAAAAAGACAATATCTGTTGATCATCATTAAATACTTGCGAATGTGTTGAGTTATCGCACACTTTGGGATGATATACAATCTCAATGGTGTACATGGCTTGTTTGAATTGTGGATGAGGAAGGAGGAGAGAGCGTGAGACACGGCTAAAGAGTCAGCTTTGTCATTATAATCCCTCAAAACGCCTTGATGGAAAAAGCATCAAAGCATTCTATGTTATCCCATACCTTATTCCTATAATGTCTTAGGCAATAATTTTTCACTTGATAGATCCCTTTCACTTGATTAACAATCAGCTCTGCATCTCCTTGAACTTTGAGATTTCGATTCCCTTTTTCTAGCCATTTCCAATCCTAATAGCAAGGCTTCATACTCAGCCATATTATTAGTGTTATCAAACTGTAATTTAAAGGTGGAGGGAAAGATTTCAGAATCCGGAGATATCAAAACCATGCGGCGCTTTGATCCGGTAGTTAAACAGCTCCCATCGAACTCGAGGGTCCAAATAGCATTAGAATCCTCTTCTTTGACATCTACAACTGGTACCTCTGATGTCATGAAGTAATTTCCCAAGCCAACATCTTCGAAAAGAATTTGAGCCTTGGGGTCATCTGATTTAGTGACCAAATACTTCACTTGAGGCTTAGGATGGAGAATGCGAGAAACTCCATTAACTGGGATTTTAGCCTTAGTCCAGTCCATATTGATCTCTCCTCTGACATCTTTACAAAAACCTCTTCCTAAGAGAATACCATAAGCAGCTGGAATATCAGCAACCAGAATGGTCATTTTTACTCTCTTCTCCGGGAAGGTGACGAATGCAAATTGTGCATCTTTGATTTGACCAATCAAGGGAATTTGCTTGGTTTCCATGGAGTAACAACATCCATATGATTTCATCAAAGTAAGTCCAAGGGCGTGGGCTACTTTTACGGGGCATCATGTTATCAGAGGCTCCTGAGTCAATGATGCAATTATTGAGTTTGAATCCGTTTATGAGTAATGAAAAATAAAATGGTTCGATCTTCCTGAAGAAGACGCAAGTCATATTGTTACGAGGTGAAGGCTGAGTAGGAATAGACAAAATGCCTTTCGAAGATGAAGGAACAACATCCTTGTTTCTAATGAATTTGGCAAGTTTCTCAAATTGTTCTAGGTTTGATGAAGGTATTCTACTTCGACATTTGGATCTTACTTCTTTTGCATGGTCAATAATGTCAAAAGCGATTATACGAAGAAGAGAGTCTTTGGTAGGTTCGAGTTCTAATCACATGGGCCTGAGTTGAGGTAATCTTGGTCTTGGTAGCAAGAGAAGGAGAATAAGAGGAGTTTCTTACCTTTTTGGTCATCTCTTTTCAGTTTGTCTTGAGATAGGAGAGCCTCTCTTAGCTATGACCACGGGAGATTCTTTACTCTTCTCCTTGGAGCTTTCCCCGGTTTTAGGGATTCAAGGATTGAGATCAAGTGAAGAACGCAAATGACCCGACCATCGGGTTTGCATTCATCTTCCTCATATTCCAAATACCCAACGCTAGAGTCACCACTGAATCATCATAAGATTCATCAAAGCATATGATCCAAAAATAATCGATTATTACTACGATCTCGGACCCTTGTAGGCTTTAAATATTAGCCAATGATTTTCTCCTTTTAAGCAATCAATTTAAAAATTAATGCAAGACATTAAAGACAATTGCACAAAGATTGATTATAGAGTTCGGAAATTGCCTACGTCTCTGGGTTCATGGTCGAACTTCCACTAGTCAAAACTTGCAAATTCTGACAATAGTACTTTCACAAGAAAACCTAATGTAATTTTACTTGCCTATCAAGTACACGATTCTTTGAAAACTTCCGATGATCGGTCAAATTTTCTTCACCTTCCCGATGCACAGTCTCCTTCGGCTTCAATCGGCCTTCCCGATGCTATCAATGCGATCTAGCACTCCAGTCGACAATCCAGGATTTGCAAGTAATTTGTGTGGCTCAATGGGCCTATTGGGTAGTTTATAATTTACTCCCAATCACAAATATTTCGTCTACTATCACCTAAAATAATAGGCCAATAAACAATATTTGTTGACACATCTCACAAAAAAGCTTAACAAATAATAAGCTCGGTGTGTGTCTCCACAATAAGCTTAACAAATAATAAGCTTAGGGTGTGTGTCATTACAATGAAATAGGTACCCTATTTATACATTTTTAGGGTCCTTGAATAATGCATTTGCATATAATCCTAGGCTAATATTAGCCTAAACCCGTACATGAAATTTGGGATAAAAATTCCCATTTGGGCGGATTTAGCATATGAGATGGGATTAATACCCATTTTAGCCGATTTGCATTTTTAATGGGATAAAATCCCAATTGAGCGGCTAAGGAGAAGTGGGGCGGTTTGCTTATTTAAGTGGGATATAAATGTTTATAAGGTTTAATAACCCTTATCCCCTCCATTCTTCACGTGGATATTACCACACATGGCTTTAAGCCCCAAACAACCGCTTCATCACCTCCCTTCCACGTGGACACTTCCACCGCTTACCACTACGTGGTCATAGCATTGAGTTTGGCGGTTTAATACTAATGTATAAACATTAATATGTATAGTTTGTGGCATAATGCGTGGTATGTGGAATTTGGGAATAATGTATGGCAAATAATTACAAGGTAATTTGAAATTCGACCCACATGAAATATGGCGAATAAGACCACCTGTCGACCCGCGATTGGAAAATCGAACCAACCATTTCACGATTGTCGAAGACCGGTGGATAAAACCCCTTCAATTTTTCCAAAGCCTTTTGCCACGTGTCGCAGTGCGATTGGTCCAATATTGACTAGTTGACCAGAGTTGACTTTCCCATTGACCAAACTTTGACCGGACATAACTAGAACTCCCGATGTCCGTTTGTCACGTTCTCATAGTCATTGGAAATCTCTCAAGATGATCTTCTACACTAACACCATTTAGGGATGTTTAGGGAACTTTCAAAAATGATCCCCTGATCACACCTCCCCACTGAGAAAGGATTTTTGTCTCAAAAAGCTTCCATATTGTCCTGAATCTAAAAACTCTGCTGCCACCTCGGAAGTGTTGCTTTGTAGTATACCCTTGGGTCTTCTCCTCCAACCTTCTCACTTCGAAAAAATTTCTCCGATCCTAGGACCTATGAGTTATGGGCCCACGATGCTTCCGCTGCGCCACTCTGATATCTGAAGAAGACCTCCATGCCTCCGCTTTATCATGCTTTGAGTTTCGAATGAAACCTCAACGCTCCTTCGTGCGGTGCTAAGCTTCTTGATATCTGACAACAAGGATCTTCTTTTACTCTATAACACAACTCCTAGCTCGAGTTGATTCCACATAATCTAAACTAGTTTGAAGGAACTCCATGTTACGTAGAGCTTTGATTGATCCAATGTCAATGATGGACAATGACTTGTCCCTTTTCAGACCTCAACGCCTCCGATGCATGATGCTAAGCCTCTTTTAAGACCTCAAGCCTCCAATGCATGATGCTAAGTCTATTACAGACCTCAACGCCTCCGATGCATGATGCTAAGCCTCTTGTAAGACCTCAAGCCTCCAATGCATGATGCTAAGTCTGTTGATCAGCTACCATTCGTATGTGTGGTCACAATGCCTTGACACCAAATGATGTTCCGAGCTAATCCTTTGAGAGCTCTTCTTGTTGACATATAATATCAGGTACCACTCTGCATGGTCACAATGCCTCTACACAGAATGAAGTTCCGACTTGACCTCAATGCCAATGATGATTCAGCTACCATTCTGTTGCATGGTCACAATGCCTCTACACAAAATGAAGTTCCGAGCTGATCTCTGTGAACTCTACTGCACAAAATGGCGAGATCAATCTCCAAGCTTATACATATGAGTTAAATCTTTTATCAAAGTTGTATCGGTACACACAAGCTGATTAGGAGATATGTTTGGAGCATTAATCAAATTTTCTAAGTAAGAAAATCCACTGAGTATGGTAAACCTTTCTCTCAGCATTTCCTCATAGAATTTGATCTCCAAACTTAATACTGCATACTATTCATCAATCTGAATTATGCAATATATAATTGAAAAATTGTTGACTTACCCATTTGAAAGGACTTTCACTTTTAGGTATTACACAGTCACAGGGTTAAATTGTTAGCTGGTGGTGGAGTAGAAACTTCTTCAGCCTTTGCAATAGGCCTCCATTCCATCTTTGGCTTGCCATTACTCTGATGGCGAGATGGATGTAGTTTCCAGCAATTTTCCACCCGGTGCCCATTCCTCTGGCAATGAGCACAAAAATTCCTCTTAAACTCCTTTTGAGATGAGGAACTCTTTTTCCATTTCTCGACTCTGCATGATGAGATTGGTCTTTCTGATTTGCCTTGTTCCTGATGAATGGCATCAACTTCTTCATCAATGTCCTTCTCTTCCACATCTTCTCGAAAATCATAACCATACTTCTTAAGTGAAAAAGTGGATCAGAAGTTTTTATGTGCTTACGATTATGGTAAGAAACTGGAGGTGGAATCTCATTACCTCTTCACTGATTTCTCTTACCACATCTTGCCTATGACAATGAAGCACAACTTTCCTGCTCATAATCTTCTTGCAGGACTAGTGGGGTATTCACTTTTCTTTGAAGCTTGTCTCCGTCTAGCGTTCTTGGAGCATTCTCCAATTTCCATTCCCGCACTAGGATAACCCAAACCTACAAAATGAGGATGATCCTTGACCTATATTGGGTTAGTAATGCCTTGGCCATTTTTCCCAAGGCCTCTTCCATCAAATCCCATTTTATTTAGTAATTTGGATCCAATGCCTCTAGTATGCTTTTCAAACAAACCAAAGACTTCATTACCTGAATCTGAAACCGAATGGGAGGAAGAAGAAGATTCCAGTGGTGAACAACTTATAGTGTAGTCATCTGTCATGGTCACTACATCTGAAGTTGAAGGTATTTCCTTTCTCTGATCACCACATTACAACCTTGCCAAAAGACCATCCTTGGTTTGCTTCGATTTCAAGCGAGTACTCTCCTCTTCCAGGTGTAATACATGGATCACATGAGAGAATTCTCTTCCTAGATCTGGTGATTATACGCTTCAATCTCATCGAGCTTCACCTATTTAGACATCTTGCCCATAGTGCACTTGTACCCTGTTCACACAAATTGAACCAACTGCACCAATCTTGAAGCAATCACTTTGTTAATCAGATTTACTGAAAAACAAATATGGAGCTAAACCATCTCTGATACCAAACATGCTTCAGAGATTAGCAAGTTTGCAAGTGTCGATCACTAGCTCTGATACCAAACTTGCTTTCGAGAGATTAGCAATTTTGTAAGCCAGTAACCCGCTTTGATACCAAAATTGATCTGAAAATAATCAGATTATTACTACTACGATCTCGGACCCTTGTAGGCTTTAAATATTTGCTTGATGATTTAATCCTTTTAAGTGATCAATTTAAAAATTAATGCAAGAAATTAAATACAATTGCACAAAGATTGATTACGGAGTTCACCAATTACCTACGTCTCTAGGTTCATGGTCGAACCGTTGCACTAGTCAAAACTTGTAAGTTCTGATAGTACTTTCACAAGAAAACCTAATGGAATTTTACTTGCCTATCAGTACACCAATTCTTCAAAAACTTTCAATGATCAGTCAAATTGTTCTTCACCTTCCTGATGCACAATCTCCTTCGGCCGATCGGCCTTCCCGACCTTTATCGATGTGACGCTTAGAACTCGAGTCGACAATCCGGGATTTGCAAGTAATTGGTGTGGCTCAATGGGCCTATTAGGTAGTTTATAATTTACTCCCAATCACAAATATTTTGTCTACTATTGCCTAAAATAATAGGCCAATAAACAATATTTGTTGACACATCTTACAAAAAAGCTTAACAAATAATAAGCTCGGTGTGTGTCTCCATAATAAGCTTAACAAATAATAAGCTTAGGGTGTGTGTCATTACTGATGAAATAGGTACCCTATTTATACATTTTTAGGGTCCTTGAATAATGCATTTGCATATAATCCTAGGCTAATATTAGCCTAAACCCGTACATGAAATTTGGGATAAAAATTCCCATTTGGGTGGATTTAGCATATGAGATGGGATTAATACCCATTTTAGTCGATTTGCATTTTTAATGGAATAAAATCCCAATTGAGAGGCTAAGGAGAAGTGGGGCCATTTTCTTATTTAAGTGGGATATAAATGTTTATAAGGTTTAATAACCCTTATCCCCTCCATTCTTCATGTGGATATTACCACACATGGCTTTAAGCCCCCAAACAACCGCTTCATCGCCTCGTTCCACGTGGACACTTCCACCGCTTAACACTACGTGGTCATAACATTGAGTTTGGCAATTTAATACTAATGTATAAACATTAATATGCATAGTTTGTGGCATAATGCGTGGTATGTGGAATTTGGGAATAATGTATGGCAAATAATTACAAGGTAATTTTAAATTCGACCCACATGAAATATGGCGAATAAGACCACTTGTCGACCCGTGATTGGAAAATCGAACCAACCATTTCACGATTGTCAAAGACCAGTGGATAAAACCCCTTCAATTTTACCAAAGCCTTTTGCCACGTGTCGCAATGCGATTCGTCCAATATTGACGATTGACCAGGGGTTGACTTTCCTGTTGACCAAACTTTGACCAGACATAACTAGAACTCCCGATGTCCGTTTGTCACGTTCTCACAGTCATTGGAAAGCTCTCGAGATGATCTTCTGCACTGACACCATTTAGGGATGTTTAGAGATCTTTCAAAAATTATCCCCTGATCGAGAATATCTCGAAGCTTCAAAAACTTCGTGATAATCTTGATCTTCTGGTTCTTCATCCTCCTCAACTATCTCTGCTACTGCGTTAACAGGAGGAGCTTCGATGGCTAGCCTTGGTTGAGCAATAGTTAACCGTGGTCTATCTCTTATGGTGCACCATTAGAATTATTGAAATTCTGTCTAGGGATATCTTGATACGGAACATTGCTCACCTGTTGAGACATTTGCTTTTTTAAAGAAATCAAATTGTTAGCCATCTTTTGGATCATAGGATCAGTATTACCTTGAGAAGAACTTTGATTTTTAGGCTTAGATGAATCTCTCCTGATCCTTCCTACCAGAATGAGATCATCTTCTATTTCAATGGCCATAGACTGAGCGGTAGCCAAATCAGGGATAGAAGATCTTATTAATAAGAAGCTCACGTCAGGGGGCTAAGCATTAATGAAGAAGCACTTATGATTTTCAAGGGTAGGAATGGCTAGTTTGGAATCTTCTAGATCAGCTTGTTGAACTTTGCCATGAAGTCCCACATGGGTTCGTGAGATTCCTTCTTCATATGTGTAAGTTGTGCTAACAAAGCATGAGAATCCTCAATTAGGTTTGAATTGTGCTTTGAATATGGTCCTCATGGTTGCCCAATTTGTAATGCATGCATTTGGAAGATGGTAAAACCATTACGCTGCCATGCCATGTAATGTTTTAATGAAGAGTCAAACAGAGACATCTTCGTGAGCCACTTCAAGGACACCACATGTTATAAAGAAAGAAGCAATGTGTTCATCAAGATGCCGCTTCCTATCACCATTGAACTTAGGAATATTCTTACGTGATCCATGTGGTAACTCGTGCGATGAAGGATTCGAGAGAAAGGACCAATAGCTGCGCCCGGGGCACAGGTTATGCCGCCATCCTTCCTAAAAGAATGCGTACAAGGATCTGAGTATCATATAAGAATAACACACGTAAAGTTGCAGATGCTTCTTGTTCTCAAGGAATCTGAGTTCTCTGAACAGGAGAAGAACTTCTTGCTCGGTTAGATATAATGTTGTTGGGGAAAAGACTAAAATTATGTTGTTGAGGCAAATCAAAGAAACGGATCAGTTTTATCCTGGGCTCGGCTTGGCCAGTGAAGATATTTTTGGGTAGCTTGAACCAAAAATGGATCTATTGAAAATAAAGCAAATACGGAGTCGCAGACACCAATAGGATAAGCTCGGTCTTATCAATCTGTATTCCCAGTGGAGTCCCCAAAAACTGTTGGTTGGATATTTTGTCAAGACAAAATATGAGGTTCAACCATAGTGCATGGGATAAAATGCCTCCTCGAAGATAGGTGAGGCTGCTGTTTATTACTAATCTAAAACATAGCGAAAAGAATATCTACAATATACACACTATTCTAACCATTGGGGGTTAGGATATAATTCCGTGAGGAGAGATATTATTGTTATAGAACAGAATGAATTGGAAAAGAAATTGTTATGGAAGAAAGATAATTTGAAGGGAATGAGAAGAACGTGTGTTCCTTCGAGCAAACACTGAGATCACAAAGTACTCACACAAGTTTTAGACAAATATATGTAATGATTGGAAATGATTAAAATAATCAAGAATGCTCATGAAGAACAACTTAAGATATTTGAACATAAGAACAATCACTTAAGGAAATGAATCTCACAACACAAAGTCTGCAGAATAACATTTATTTCTATTCTTGAATAGATAAAAGAAAATACAAAGTTTCTCTTCTTTTCACAATAGCTTTCTTAATAAAAAAATATCTCTCCCTTTAATACATATGTGCTCTATAAATAGAAAGAGCAAAGAAAATAGGATAAATCCTAAGAAATAGTCATTTTATCGAGAATCCTATTTTGCTTGACTCTCACGTAGGAGACCAAGTCAAAATTTGCTTCCTTCATGGCGAAACGAAAATGAAAAGACATGTCAATTTCTAAATGAAAATGACATGTAACACTATGCTTGCTCTGTTTTGTCATCCTTGCCTTCCTCTAATAGCGCTTGTTTATCTTAGAATTCTTGGAATTTCTTGATTACATCTTGCATTTCAGCTTCCTCGGTCTTATTTGGAATGATCATTTAAGACTTCACAAGTTTCATGAACATTGTTGGCATCTCTGGAAGTTTCTTCACCTTTTATAAGTTTCCTTAGTGATTCAAAGACGTGTTTGATTTTCAAAGTCTATCAATGATTTTTAGATTGAAGGCGGCATTTGATTCATGCTGGATTAATTCTCAGATTTGTTTGTGAAACTCATCTGCAGATAAAATATCTGAACTCCCATCTAACACCTTGGGAAAAATCCTTGCAAGCTCTTCTTCAATATCATTGGTGGCATCGACCAATTGATCCTTGGATTCCCTCAGCTTGTTGCAGGCTTCATTAAGGATTTTTACCCTGAACCTTATGGCCTTGGTCAACTGAAAATGCTTATCCACATGAGGAACTATTCCTTCTTCGACCAAGATATGAGACGGAATCTGCTTTAGTGCATTAAGAGCTTCCAAGGTGAGGTCGAGGTTCCCGATTTCATCTAAAAATTCTTCATCCATTTTCTCACCCTCCTTCTTTACTTCCACCAAGGATTTATAAACCTCTAATGAGGTCTCAATGACTTCTTTCCCTTGGAGGAGTAACCTCTGAATCCATTCATCGACCGTTCTCCCCTTCTCATTAATCTTTTCGATCCTAGGTACCGATGATAAATCAAACCTGAGGGGAGTAGGAGTGGAGGATGATGGGATTGACTCGGAAGGCTGTGCAAGCTTCATTAACACTTCTGTTAACTGCTCCACTTTTACTTTGAGCTCATCTCTACTCACTTTTGTCTCTTTTAACTTTTGACATAGCACATTCATTGCATCCTGTGCATCTTGTTGTGCTCCTTCTGTTGTCACCTTTCCTAGATCAACCCTTGTGATCGATAGTCAGTGGCCATTATGTCCTCTCTGGTTTTGTTGGCCGTGGGAGTAGCAATCTCTACAAAACTATTCCCTAAAGCATCCACTTGAAACCATTGAAATTGTTTTAGGTTTCTTGGCGGATTTAGCAGGAGAAACCTTGAGTGAACTAAAATCGAAGGCTGGTAGGGGAACTACCACCTTCCTCTTCCTAAGTCTGATCAAGCAACCATTGAGGAGTGCCAGAAGAGGTTGCTCCTATTAGAGGTGTTGAGGTTGCACTTGCAGGTGGAGGGAGACTTACTTGTGGAGGAGTAATGGCCACAAGTGTGGTGATGGATTCAGTGAACAAAGGTGCAGAAGGAGGAGGCATGTCTATAGTCATTTTAGCTCTAGTAGAGAGAGGTGAGAGACTGGAGAAGATGTCGGCCATGGCTGATGAAGAGAATGGAGAAAGAGGAGGTGGAAGTGGTTGCAAAGGAGGAGGCACAGATCCTGAAGCCAAAGCTTGAGAAGCAAGAGACAAACTTACTTCTGATGAGCAATCAACAAATGGTGAAATTAAAGGTTGGCTAACCTCTACCTCCAAAGAGATTTCTCCTATTTCTAGTGGGGTTGGTGAATCTGGTATATTCACCATTTCAGCTGGAGTGGAAGATGAAATGGCTGCTTGCTCTTCTCCCTTCTTGACAAATTTGACTTTTATAGGCCTTTTAGAGGAGCTCTTGTCCTTTTCCTTCTTGGAGGGCCCCGCTTCCAAAGTGACCAACTTTGAGAAACTTTTTTCTTTGTAACTCATTCCCCATGAAATGAGCCATGCCTTAGTGCGTGCGAGAATCGGAGCAGATCTATCTGCAACAGAGGATTTTTCACCGATAGACCAATCAATAGATGAGAACACGTATTGATCTTCGTTTAGTCCATCGTATGAAGCGTCCAAAACAATTTCATTGTCGATAGTACATTCTGGAATGTCAGCAAGCTCAAGTGTCTTAATTTCTTCAAGTGTTAACCTACTATGGTCCTTTCTTCGGATGGCAACTTCATTGTGAAGATCAACCCAGATGTCTTCTATACTAGGCACATGCAGGTATAGGGTTCCATATGACTTGAGGACTCCTCGGAAGTTGCACCCATTTCTGTGCTTCATGTGCTTCTTTAGTTTATCCTAAAGCTCATGTACTACGTTCTTGGATTTTACCACTTTGTCGAGCGGTGTATCTTCCAATGAAAATTGGGAAGGATACGAAAACCTTGTGCTTACTTTGTTGGAACTTGTGGAAATCCAACGGTTGTTTGACCAATTCCATCGGGATCATCTTATCTCCTAGGTATCTAGGCAACCGGAAAGGATCACCCGGGTACATGACCACCCGAAGATATGTGATTTCTTAAACTGCAAGAAGATACATCCCCATTTTGATACCTCAGCCCATGCCTCATCGAGACTCTTGTTTTCCTCGGTTCGGTGTTCACTGTAGATGTTCTTGTAAAAGAAGGCATCATTTATTCTTACGAATTGGTCTTTAGACGCCTTCTTTGTCACCGAGGAAAATGTTGGCAGACATGCTCTACTACCTTGTTCCCCTTTGTATCCAAGCACAGGTAAGTTCTCATACTAGATGCTACATAGGTAACATAGGAGGACATATAAAACTTGCTCGTAGACAAGATTTTTTTCATCTGGGAGTCTATCTCGTCACTGATAAGACTACCCCAATCAATCCCCATTGATTCTTCTTAATGATGACCATGAATTGGTACATCCATCCTTGGAAAACACTTGACTCATGGAATCCAAACACTCATCTTAGCAAAGTAATGATATCGTTGATCTCATGAATGAAATCACTTCTAGGAACAAATTTTGGAAACCTAGAGATAGCCGGTTTGGCCTTGATCAGGAACTTCTTATTCACATGTTTGATACAATCTTCTTGGTCATTGTCCTAGGCCTTCTGAGCTGATTGAAGATTCAAATCCACATACTCCTTGAAGTTAGGCAATCTGAGAAGGTCATCGAAGTAACCTCCATCTAACTTAACTATGACTTCTCCCACCTGATTTCTCACTGAATGAGAAGCAGAGTCATAATTTGAAGCACATGCCAAGATGAACTCAGGGCATTGAGTAGACATGGGGAATCCTGCTACAAGAGGGAGGCCACTGCCAGCTATTGATTTCATCCAGGGAGTTTGGGAAGAATCCTTGATTCTATTCCAAAAATCCTCCATGTCTATATTTCTGAGTTCTGTATCCCGGATGTCATAATTGCAATCAATGTAGGAAGGGGACTCCACCTTCCTGAATTTGTACTTCATCTTCCCGGACTTATCTGACTTATCCTATGATGGTCCAGGATCCGACATGAGGAGTTTTAGAGGAGGAGTGCACTGATCACTTCTGGTTTGGATACTCGGGTTTGAAAACTTGCTGAGCAACCCCACAGACCCGATGCAATGCTGAGTGTGTCGGAGATTAGACCTTGTCGGACACTTTGCAAAACACCGACACACTATGGAAACCAAAAGGTGTTGAGCACCCCGAGACCCGATACACTATGGAAATTGGAAGGTGTTGAGCACCCCCAAGACTTGATACATTGCGGAAATCAGAAGGTGTTGAGCACCCCGCAAGACCCTACACACTACGGAAATCGAAGGTGTTGAGCACCCCGTAAGACTGATACACTCGGAAATCGGATGTCGAAAGATGTTGGATGTCTGACACTTAGGACAACCCAAAACACTATGGAACTTGGAGATTGTAAAACACCTTACAAAACCCGAAATAAAGGGATCGGGTTTTTGAGATGTCAAGACATGCAAACTTTCCACCATTTCAACAGATTAATATTTTTGTATTCTTCTCTTTTGCTTTAAAACACCCAAAGGTATATTCCAAGGTATAAAATAGGAAAACACCCTAAGGGTGAATTCTAAGCAACAATTTCTATTAGAATACAACCTAAAAATGAAGAAGACAATAAAAACCCTAAACCTAAAAGAAAAACAGGAAAGGGAGGAGAACGTCAAAAAGATCATCACAAAAACATATCTAACAGACCTCACAAGTAGAGGGGAGGGAAAATACCTTCAAAGACGTTTGAAAAATAATAAAAATGAATCACGTAATCGAGCACGAAATCAAATCGGGTTTGGAGGTTGAAAGAGCATGCACGAGAAAATCCACGCAATAAAAAGTACAACAGGTAAAAATGACGTGTAAATCCAACTATTTATAAAAACCCTACATTTATTACACTTCACTTGACACGTGTGCCAACTACCCGATAACTCAGCATTAATGCCATGTCATCATGCTTGGAGTGTCCGAAAACCTAACACAAAGGATTTTCTATCAATTCGGGTTTCAGGTTTCGGGAAACAAGCGACATGCAACATGATATGTTAAGATGTTCCAAGGTTCTAAAACTCGACACAAAGGAACATATCGGGTTTTGGGTTTCGGGAAACAAGCGACATGCAACATGATATGTTAAGATGTTCCAAGGTTCCAAAACCCGACACAAAGGAACATATCGGGTTTCATGTTTCGAAACAAGCGACATAAGACATGTTTTTGACAATGCATGTTCCGATGCTTTGGATTTCTAAAAACTTGAAATACTGGCTTGTTTTAGGTTTCGGGTTTCAGGAAACAATTTGCATGAAGCACATAGAAAATATGTTGTCATGTTGTTGAAACCCGAAAACCCAAAAATCTCCCTAAAAGAGCATTTTAGAAGATTTTTTCCAAAAAAATTCTATGGTTATCTTGATTTTAGCTGAATCACTAAAATGGAATAACAAATGCATAACCTACTTTTCACTCAAACACTTAGCCATGGATTGCAATTTCGGAAGAAACAGGCAAGTAGACACAATTCTTGGTGGAAGAATGTTGATCCAAGCCTTTTGGTGGTTGACAGTCAATCAGATTTTGGGTCTGATGTTGGGTCTGAGAATGAGGAGGTAGAGGATGAGAAGGTTAACCTCTCCGTCAACTCCTATTGAAGAGACTCCTTCTCCTTGTGCGTTGGGTGGAATTTTTCCCCTTCCTCTTGGAAACTTAGAGGAAAATAATAATATTGAAATCTATATTCTAGTTCACTCAATTGAAGAAGAAAATTTGAAATCTGGTGATGGATGGTCTACTTTGTGAATAGAAGGAAGAAAGGGAACAATGATTCTCTTAAGATGCTTCTTAGATCCCATGGGAAGGGGTCCCAGGGATAAGCTCTCCTGTTTTTTGTCTTGTTGTTAGTTGTCCTTTATGCTCTGGTTGTGTTTTGTGTTTACCTTGTGCGCCGCTGGTAGAGGCAGCTTTAGTTGGTCCTCAGCGTTATATATTTTTTCTCCATTATTGTACGGGGTAGGGTCCCCTTAACCCTTTTTTCACCTTTATCAAAAAATATATAATTACAATGGTTCCAATAAAAATATAACGTCTCACAATTTTTTTACATAAAAAGTATCTTGTGCGGCAAGGTTATTTGTTGATCTCCTTTTATTTCTTATGGTTTATAATTTTTGACTTATGTAAACACTCCCAACTTATTAGCAATCCTATATGTATTATTTGTAATGAAACAAAAAAAAATCTAAGGATAACAATAAAACATCATATAATTGAAACATTTTACTTTTTAATGTTTTATATAACTATCTGAAGGCGTTACCCCTATGGGAAAGGGCTTTGCTGAAATTCATGAGACAGTGCCAAATTTGACGTCCGTCTCATAATTTTTAATGTTTAATTTATATTATTTTGAAGAATTAATTTATTACGCTGAAGGCGTTCCCCTATGGTAGAGGACCTGCGGGCGTTTCTACATTGTCCTAAATTTGACAACCTTTTAGGCGTTTTCAAACGGATTAAATTTGACAACTTTGTTTGCATGTCGTTTTTCTTACGTGCATGCAATTTTGATTCGTTTCTATTTTTAAGATCATATTTTTAAGCTGCTTTTTTTTAACTTTAGCACATACTGGGGAAGGGCGGATTCAGGGCGGTGTACAAGGACCGTCTACACCGGGATCCAACATGGGGATCAACAATTCTCGGCGGAAGAGGGCGAATCCATTCCCTGAACATGGTTCGAATGTGGGATTTCTGTGCAGAAGGCGATCAGAGACTGCTCGTATATGAATACATCTCCAAAGATTCACATAAGCCTCCACAAATCACTAAAAATTACGACAGTCGGTTGTCACGCACCTGTCGACAGTCCGCTGCCATTGATGTGGTAACTCAACTGAAGTAAAAACTTTAACAAGAGTTGAGGAAAGGGGAGCCCGTTTTCAATTTTCTTTTCCTTCGGCATATATATGCGATTCGAGGGTTAGGGGATTTTTGAGTGGAAAATATCTCTCGAGTTTGAGGAAATTTGTGGATCTTAGGCGATCGGCGTGATCAGGTGAGAATTTCCCATCCGCAGAGCCTCAAAGCGCTAGATTTGGTAAGGTTTTGAGTTTTTTCTGAAAATTTTAGTGGAGGAAGTGCCTGAAATGGCTGGATTTGGTAATTGTTTTGATGAAAATCAAATTGCCGTATTGAAAACTTGAAATTCTTAGATTTGGGTTGTTGTTTTAAGGTTTTCGAGCCATCGTTAAAATCTAGGCCAAAATCTTTTTGATTTGGCGAAGTTTTGGTTTCACGTATTCAGGTTGAAATTGATGTCCTGGAAAACCTGAACTTTTTATGTTTATTCGGGTTGTAGGTTGTGATTTAAGATTTAGTTTTGCCTTTAAAAATTAGCCTAGGATTACTCGATCTGTCCCGATTTGGCGGGTTGAAATTGGTGTTGTGGAGGGACATAAATGGTTTTCTATTTGGTTTCGGTCTCAGGTTTTCATTTAACTATTTGTTGTGCTGCCGTCAAAATTTAGCCTAAAACTGTGATATTTCACTCAGTTTTAATCAGGCTGAAATTATCTGTATTGTTGATCTTGGAATTTTAGAAGTGACTGGGTTTTTTTTAATTGCGATTTAGTGATTGTTGTACTGTTGTGAGAAATGTGAGAAATCAGTCGAAGATTGCTACATTTGGCTTGTCTTTGAACTGCTAATAGATAGGTTGAAACTGGCTGGAGATTCAGAAGATTTTAGATTTGGCTGGTGTTTTGGTTGCTATTTTACGGATCCTAGAATGGTTATATGTGGCCCATTTTTTTATCATTTTTGAGACTCGGGAAACCTGGTAATGGTAGAAATTGCTCTGTTTTAGGTTGTGATTTGAAGGTTTCCGTGCCCAGTGATTTTTTTCTGCCTGTTTACTTTGGCTCGGTTTAAAACCGTGACTACATGCGTTGAAATTCTTCTCCTGGAAAATTTTAATTTTTTAAAATTAGACGGGTCTCTGTGATTTATCAAATTTTATTTTGGTTTCTATGATTTATCATTTTTTTCCGGTTATGCTTATTATATGCAAATCTTAAAATTGCTTAGATTTGGTATGGTTTTGAATCATGACTATGCATTTGAACTTGTATTCTTTATAGATCTTAAATGTTTTTTTGATTCTTAGGCTGTCATTAATATTTTTATTCAGCTATGAAAATTTAGCCTTAGACGGTACTATTTTCCAAAAAAAATTCTTGATTTCGCTTGGTTTTGATCTGTCATTTGGCATTTGACTTTGTGTTCTTGTAGATCTTGATTTGTTTTGATTTAACTGGTTTTAGGCTGTCTTGAAAAGTTTTTAATAAGCCGTGAAAGTTTAGCCTATGATGACACCATTTTGTTGGGTTTGGAGCTTGTGGCTTGGCACATGGAAACTGTTTTCCCGGATGACCTTATATTTTAATATTTGGCTTTGTCTTAGTTCTTATTTGAAGGTTTTTGTGCCCTAAAAATTTTAACCTAAAAATTGTGGATTTTACTTGGTTTTGAACTGTGATTTGCCAGGTTGAAGTTTTTATCTTGGTGGACCTGAAAGTTTCAGATTTTGTTCGGTTTTTGTTTCTTATTTAGAGATCGAATGGAAAACAATGATGTTCACGAGAATGGGAGTGCTTATGATGCCTTAATTGATGACAATGGCGTGTAAAGAGCAAAGATCATGGTGGACAACCATTGTTAATCCCAAGCGACTCCGGAAGACGCGAATAAGGAGGAAGTTCATTGTTGATGCGGAGAAGGTGAAATCGAATGGAGATGCAGGGAAATCGTTGGTTTTTCGAGTCCAGAACAAAGCATGTTTGAAGAAAGGAGAAAGAAAGCGAGAAGTGCAGAGAGCTCTGCAGCTGCAAATCTTTGGACTTGCAATGAAAGGAATGGTAAAATTACGAGTGCAGTTAGAGGAGGATAGTGATGGTGAGGGTGCTGATGGGGATATCCTTCCAGCAAATGGCGAAGAAAAGAAACCTAAACGAAGAAGCCCAAGAAGCCAAAGGTGACTCTGTCTGAAGCAATGTTACGAAAATTGATCTTGAAAATCTCACCGATTTTCTTAAAGAAGTTACTGGTATTGCCGCAATCTCTATTGTTTTATTAGTTGATCGAAAGCCTTATTTTATTTCTAAGGATATTCCACCGCTTTTGTTTCATTTATTTTTATTTTTTTTTTGGATGTAGCTCTTTATATATTCATAACACGGCCTCTTTTCGTTTTTTTTTTTTTTCAGGCATTATGTATTTTTCATTTCATTATCATATGCATGATTACGTGTCTTTGCGTCGCAAAGGGCTTAGCCTTATTTTAAAGCAAATGTGAGACATTTGGATGTGTTTTTTTCATTGTATATGAACAATGATATTCTTGCTTTAGGCAAGAGCTGTTGTCAAAGTTATGGTTCTAAACTTTATTTTCATATTTGTTTTTCATACGAGATGTTTGCTATTTACCTTAACCAAGGATAAAAACATCCCGGCCTATTAAATTTTGTTGTTTATTGTATTCATTAAGAAGAGATATCTTGTGTAAGGGATTCATATAGAGGTTTATGGTTTTTCAGGGAATCATGTTGACGAATTCTTTGGCTCAGTTGACTAGATTATAGGCTGGGTTGGTTAGATTTTTGTTATAATGCTCCTGTAGAGGGGTTCTAGTGCATTTCTCTTATCATGTGTTACTTGAATTTGTTTACATGTCTTGATTTGAATATTCATTCTATCATCACTTTAGTAAGAATTTTGATGTGTGTGACTAGAGGTTCTATGCCGTTTAATGCGTTGATCATCTATTCCCAAGTTTTTTATGTCTTTTAATTCCCATGTGAATGTCAACAGATTTTTGTAATGTTAAAATTGACAATTTTCGGTATCAAACATTTCAAAAATATGATTTCAATACTTATTTTAGTTTTGAATTTGCAGGCATCATATGAAAATGCACCTGATATTCAATTGAGGCGATTTGCTGATTACTTTGCAAGAGCATTTACTTCAGTTAACCCTACCCAGTTTCCTCTGAATAAGATATTGAAAGAGTCTTCTGTGGCCAAGCTAGCGAAGTAAGTTTACAATTTTCTGTAATCTCCTTTGCTGTGTGGTTATTGGCTTGTAGGCTTAAGATAGCTTAGCATTTTTTGATGTGCTAGCTTATCATTTGTGTTGATTTTGTGATTCACTATGTGAGCTTATCATTTGTGCTGATTTTGTGATTCACTATGTGGTTCTTAAGAACCTAATTGAATGTTGTGTACATTTGATTGTGCAAAATTAGTTTTCAGTAAAATTACTCTATTTCATATTTGGATATGGAAAGCTGATTGCAATTTCAAATTGACTATCCTCTGAGAATCCGATCTAATCCTCTGTTTGTGGTGACTAAAGCCTCTCAGTTGTGATTTTGTACTATGGATTCTTTCCTCCTGTGTTAGATACATCCTTACAATGCACGTCTTGTTGTGATGACATTTCTCATCTTTTCAAAATCTTAGAACAGCCATTTAGTACAGTAGCAGTACAATTTTTTTGAACAAAACTAACCACGTGGATGTTGTGTCCTCTGTCTAGAGTTAGTCCGGAGTTTTAGTGTATTAGTCACTAGGGGTATGTGGTAATATCTTTGTGAAGCTTATTTAAATTCCTTGGTAAATAAAAATTTAAATTAATTTGAGTTTTTATTTTTAGATTGCCATTCTTAATTTATTTCCGTGTGATTGGAGCGGTAGACTTTTGGTACAGGTAATCAAATCTACTTATTTTGAAGTTTTTCCCAAACTACATATCTAATATTTATGTTCCCTCGTCTCACAGGTACGAATGGCAACATAGAGGCTCTGCACATGTCCATGGTTTATTGTGGCTCGAGAATGCACCAAAGGTAGACGAACAAAACTGGGAGGACACAACAGTTATTGAGGTGACAAAACAATACTTTGATAAGTTCGTGTCTGCCTGGAACCCCCGCCCGGCTTGCAACCGCTTGGATTTCGTTCGCAGGTCACTCCTAGATGACCCTTGCTTGCTAGATACAACACAAATTCTATCCACCTCCCCGCATGCGGACCTTGAAGAACTACTTAATCGAGTTCAGCGCCACACTAAATGTTCAGAGCAGACATGCCTACGTAGAAAGCAATCATAGCTGCAGTGTAGGTACAACGCTCCTTGGGCCATGCAACCTACTTCTTCCTTACACATTGAAGGTGACAGGAAAATAAAGTACCTCCCTTCCAGAAATGATGACAGATTGAACATCCACAATCGAACAATGATATACATATGGAGAGCAAATGTCGATTGCCAACCGGTACTTTCCCACCATGCCGTTCTTAAGTATATTGCAAAATATGCTTCAAAAGCCGAGCAACATTCAGAAACATATCACCAAATGCTATCTAGAGTTTCAAGAGATGCAGACGCAGATTCTCTAGCACATATCGCGATCCGTAAAATGCTCACAGAAAGCGTTGTTGAACATGACATAAGCGCACAAGAAACATGCCACATGCTGCAAAAAATGCCACTTGTTATGTGCAGCCGTCCATTCGTATCATTAAATGTTGGAAAAAGATTCTGAGACGTGTCGTTGAAAGTGATGCCGATGCACAACAAACAACCGCTTTCTTGGATGCATATAAAGTTCATCCAACAACCATGGAACACCTACCACTTATTCAAGTTGCTCGAGATTGGAGCTACAACAAGCACCGTAAAGGTGATAAATGGAAAAAATGACCGATACAAGCAATTTATGCGGGTCCACCCGAGATTTGTGGATGTCCCTGCTCAAGAATCAACGTCATATGACCTTTTCTTTGCTCGAAACTCCTATTATACCCACCCACCCGTCCCTTCAAACATTACACCCTCACTCATCCCATTCTATACTTTGAACTATCAACTGCTATGTTTCTTATTTCATATCTATGTTTCACTTTTTTCCCTTTCAAAAGAAAACTGTTGAATTCCCTTATACAACGACATACCATTGTCTCCTTCTACTTATGCGGATTGTTAGTACTTTTAAGAAAATAAATATAAAAATATTCAATTTTGTTATGTATGTATTTACATCCTTTACGTAGTATGTGAACACATTGTATGTTTCTATATATCTAATACTCTTTTCCTTAATAAAAAAGTAGTTTCTCGATACTCAAATTGTTACCTCTTATGCATATTTCCCATTGGAACTCCACATGCATTACAATTGAATTTAGTTTTACATTTTCACTTATTTCTGCATTTGTTTGTCATCAAACTATGTATCGTTCCTTGCTAACCCAAAATGATCTTTATCCAACAGGTGGTACTCCATAATCCTGTGACTTCGCAATCATGTCGACTCCTGCAAAATGAGCCCAACGAAGAGAAAACTACGCAAAAAATAAAGTACACATAACTGCTGAGCAACGGCGTCGTAAATTAGAGCATAGAACAATGAAAATCTCTAATATCTTTCAACTTACAACGACCAACAACCTACGATCCCCCGACATTCCAATCTTGCCATCAAATACAACTACTGAAGAATTTCCAACCAACATTCCGCATGTAACTTCCATGGAAAAAACCTTTCAAGAGCATGCCACTTCCTTCCATATGAACCCATCTTTGCTAGCAACTGTCACTTTGCCCCAAATGTCTGGGATGCCACATGAAATTGTCTCAAAATCTTGACCTCTCTTGTTCATCCCACATATACAACCGGTTTCTCCTCTCCTTGAATTGCTTTCCACCTTGCAATCCAAAAATGACTGAAAAAAACACCCCACCCCTTCTAATACACAGAGATTTCCCATATCTCCGCTCTCTTCTTTGAATTTAGGAGCCCAACGTCGGTTTTGCAAAAGAATAGATTTGTTGGCGAACATCCAAACTTGCTCAATCTATTTGGAAAATTACCTTTTAATGCATTAAAACAATTTTTTCGAAGGCTTTCCCTCGTGTAACAGATCAAAAGTGAAAAACAAGGCCACCGCTTCTCTTCATGGAACAACATGGACCTGAAAAGCACCCTATCGTTCTTACGTCTTTAACCCAAATCGAGGAGATGCTTGTCGCACGAGTTAATCCATTCATGCAAGTCGCCCAAGTGTTTGTGGCGGGCAATACAAATACTCGGCCACACCATAAGTTTCCCACAAAACATTACTTGAATAGCAAAGACCCTACCCCACCACCTTGGAGATTTGGACATAGTTCTCATACAAAGGGAAGGATCTAATTTTAAAAATTATGATTTCTACGTCAATAGATCTCGTGTTTGTGCGGGCTTGCAATATAAAATCCAACACGACCCTATTACAAAGATGTCTTAATCGACGATGACGCCCTTTCCTCACTACCATCAGAAAAAAAATGTTTCCTCCTCTCTCAACACAGCCACAATGGAACTTCCCCAAATGCAAACTTGCTCTACAACTCATGGTAGTGGTGTTCCCACCCACTTTGATGAAACATATGAACACTCATCGTCTTTCGTGCCAACACCTCACAATACAGGAATAGAAGAAGAGGAAATCGAACAATTCTTGCTCAACCACGATGGTAACACTCCATTTACCATGCCATGGCTAGAGCTTGGGGTTTCGCCAATAAATGAATATAATACAGAAGGCCTATTCTCAATGGATTTCCCAACTTTATTTCCGGCGGGAAAAACAATGTAAACAGCAACAACCCCGCATTAAAGAAGTTCCAATGCATGAATACGCACTTCATTTGATGCGTTACCATGATGGGCATTTCGGTTCCCACCCAATATTTCGTTACTTCCTTCTAAACCTCATAATGCAACACACCATGAAGCTTAATCCACGACGCTCATTTTTTATGAAAGGAACACCGAATCTGGAATCCCTCTAACAATTAGAGAGCTACGAAGATAACTACTAGAATGCCCCAAAGAAAACCTCCCAAATAGCTTAATGCACTTTGGATCGAGCCTTCGAGGGACACGTTCATTTTGGGCAAAAAGTAGAAGCGGGCTTTTAGATATGGTGGAACAATTAGGGACACCAACCTTATTCTTCACTCTAAGTGCTGCAGAATTTCTAAATGGCCGAGATCTCCACAATATTACATATTCCCATACCCCCTATTTCCGGAGGAATCGAAGACATTGCCGATTAAAATGGCCTAGGATTAACTATCCACAAGTCGCGAGGACTTACTTTGCCTGAGCAACCGTCAACATTGGAACCACTAAAAGGTAGGGTCCTAGACATTCAAAATACATTTTATTGACTTTCTCCAGTACCCTCGCTTGCAAATCTACGCATTTCACCCGCTTTTTCATTCGAGAGATACTCAAATATGGCGCACGTACCAGCACTCGAAGCAAGAAGAAAGGAGGAAGCAAGACTACTATCACTCAACCCATCGTAAATACTAGCTTCTGCTTTCATAGCACCTCAAATACTACTATACTCAACATTTCTTCTATCGAAAGCGGCAAGGTCGTTCAGGGATATCAAATGTAATCAAGTTTATTGAAACTAAAATTGCCCACTAAAGGCTACCACTCATGATATAAATACTGCAAACGTATACATGTCTCATTACGTGTACATATACCTACATTTATTTTATGTTTGGAAATATGGTATGCAACTTTAAAAGTACAAACCTGTAACATAATTAAATGTACACATACAACATTACAATGTAATGTTTCAACTAAAGTCCTACACTACAACTATCAATCACACACATTATCAATTGTATAATAAATGTTTCTCCAACAAAACACCAACTGAACAACCAATGCACAACTAACAACATCAACTATAAAATTGATTAACTATTGAAAACGATATCACAAGTAATCATGTACGAATTTATAACAAGTTTGAAATGTAGAAACAACCTTCAGATTAAGTGGATCAATAATAATTGTACCTCTAAATCAAATAACATATACCGTTCGGCGTTCACATCTCATGAAACACATGCGATTGCTAGTATTAGTTTGAAGAATAACAAAACTAGAGTGAGCATTAAATATTTGTGGTTGGCAATGCTATTTTTTTGACAATTAAACACCTTATATGAGAAAGAAAGCTCGAGATGAATGGTACATGTTATATGAGGAAGATTATGACAGGAGGTTTACTTCATCTATTGATTGCCTCTGCATTGGCAATAATCATTCATGGAGAAACCAATAATTATGTTTCCTTTAGCAAGAGAGGATTTTCCTCCGGGTTTCTTTTTTGGAGCTGCTTCCTCGGCATACCAGGTATCCATTTTTTTTGGGTTTGTTGTCAATTCTGAGCTAATATTGTTGTCCACGGCAACTCCAGAAGAACAACACTATCCCATACACTTCTTTTCTACTATATTCTGAAAATCTTTGTGCTGGTATGTGCTTATTTTTATTTTGACAAAATTTCTCACAATTTTCCTTTATATTATTTGGGTGTTTTTGCTTTTTTATTTCTCTGGCACGAGTTAAAATCCTTTATTTTTAATTAATGGCTTTGGGTTGAAAAAAAAATTAGTCTTCTGCAACATCTCGACATCGAGCGCAAATCATTAAGACCCAAATCCATGTTAAATAGGAACGCATGATAATTCTTTTTTCCCCTTTAAATGAGGTTTTGTCGATTCAACGATTTAGGTATGGATTTAGCTGCGTTTTATTAGAATTGAATATTGAGATTTGTTTGAATTAAAATATTGTGTGAAACATTGCTTTCATCAAATAGGGTTTGTGGATATTGCCTCAGAGAGATCTCAAAAGATAGGAACTCACATATCTGAATCAAATTTGTTGGTGGATTGACAGGTGCATGTGTATACAGGTGATGAGGTGGAAACAGAGTTAGAAGTAGAAAAAAGGAGTACCTTTAGGCTTCCATCGGTTTCACCACTAAGAAGGTGTTAATTCCATAACAAAATATATTCGGTAGCAAAAATGTTTATGGTGGCGATTCAATATATTCTTTTAATTTTGTTATACTGAGCAACTCCCACAACTCTGCAGTAGGGGGCTAACTATCATATTTCCGGATAAGGCTAGGACAAGTGTTAGAAATTGTAAGAGGTGCTATGAGATGGAATCAAGGATTCCACTCATGTACAATGTAGCATAGGAGATTGGAGACCTTTTTATGGTCTTCCAAATTCCATGTTTGGAAATTATTGAAATGCAATGAAATTGTTGACCTCAAGTTTGAACAACTTGAAGAAAAATTGTGTTACCTGTAAGTTGATATTCTGATAACTTGCACAAATCTTCCTTTTTAGAGGTGGAAATATACATGAGTTCACTCAAAGATGTCAACCAACTGGAAAAACATTGCTATGGTAGCAACCATGTTTGTTGGGATCTTGTAAAACCTTCTCCATTCAAGCCTATAAGTCGTTAGTTGTTTGTGCTTTCTTGCATGCAGAACAAAGGCTGCATTATAAGAGTGTTTGTGGCTGTATATTGAAAACCAAAATATGCAATTGAATTCTACTACTATTTTGGTCCACTACAAACATGCATTGTCCTGTCATCTTCATTCTATTCACATGCTTGTTCTACCTACATCTTCCAATTTGTCCTCTCTCGAAGAGGGTGTGGCAATTCATACTCAAGTAATAAGTAGCATATTTTAGTGTAATATCATAATGTTACAAAATCCCTCATAGAAATGTATGCAAAATGTGGGAGTCAGAGATTGCACACGATGTGTTTGAAAAATGTTTGATCCACTTTTCTTTATTTCCTTTGTGTCATGAATCTATACACTTATCGCTATTGTAGCATTTTGCTTTACGATAATGAAACAGTTCTCCACATGTACTTAGCATATTACTATAAAGAACAAAATGTGGCGATTCATACTCAAGTAATAAGTAGCATATTTCCAGGTAATCTTATAGTTACAAATTCCTTGTAGATATGTATGCAAAATGTGCGAGTCAGATTTTGCACACGATTTGTTTGAAAAAATGTCACATCCACTTTTCTTTATTTCATTTGTGTCATGAATCTATACACTTATCATCATTGAAGCATTTTTCTTTATGATAATAAATTGTCCTCCACATGTACTTAGCATTTTTTGATATAAAGAACATAATGTGGAAATTCATACTCAAGTAATAAGTAGCAGATTTCGGTGTAATCTTTTTGGTTACTAATGCCCTTGTAGATATGTATGCAAAATGTGGGAGTACATCAGAGATTGCTTCGCGATGCATTTGACAAAATATCTGATCCCTTTTCTTTATTTCCTTTGCGTCATGAATCTATACACTTGTCGAGTTTTTTTACTAAAATGTTTTGCTTTATAATAACGAATAAGTCCTCCACATGTACTTAGCATGTTACTCTAAAGAATAGAATTTATTGGGGGTCCTTGCAGGCCTTGATTTCAATGCTTTGCCATGTAGTTGTACTTTTCTTGGTGTCACTTTGCTTTGTTGTCTCCTTATTTTCTTTGATTTCGTTCATTTGTTGTTTAATCTACACTCTTTGGTTGCTGCAATTTTTTAGTAAATACTATCTTATTCTTGGAAATAGTGGAGTGTTGTTGTTTTTGCTTAGTTTACATGGATATAAAATATCACGAGGTCCGGTTTGTTTTTAGACATCCTTAGTATAAATAAAAGATATTGTTTGCTCTCTTATCTCTCCATTTCCCTCCAAGTTTTGGTTGTGTTTCACATTGCATTATAAAGTATGATTAGATGTTGTAGCTTTTACGTAAATGCTCTCTTGTTTCTAGAAATAGTGGAGCACTTTGCTATTTTTTTACTTGTTGTATCCGTATGTTGCATGTCTTTCAATTAGTTCCATGATGATATTTCTAAAAGTTTGTTCCTCCTCTTGTGTATCAATCTTTGAAATAAGACTACGCACATATTGGACCTTCTAAAATCAAACTTGCCAAGTCTATATTTTTTCCATTACCATTGACAATAAGATTAAGGTTTAGATCCTCTAATCTTGTCTATATCTCATAAAATGGGGAAGCTTTGGGACAAACATCATCATATGCTTTGTCTAAATGTCAAGCTAACTTCCAGGCGAGTTACGGAATCTTTTTTTAAAAATAAAATTTAACATCAACAATAGCTTCCACAAGAACAAAAACCATCTTGTCGGTGATGGAAAACAATTTTATGTCATTGAACAGTCTTAGACATATGTTTGATTGCAATACATGACAATCACTATATATGCAAGAATATTTTATTGCCTCCTACAATGTTGTGGTCATACGCTACGTTTTAAGCATCATTTTTGAGTCGATCACGAGATGGTTGGCATCTCTCACAACAAATTCTCTTTAAGTTGAACTCGGGATAATGTACCAAACCCAATATATTCAAAGGCCTATGAACTTCTCATGCCACGCGCAAACAAAGTCTAAGAGAAATAAATTATCATAATGCATTACGAATCCCAAATAATGAGAACAAACTCACGTAGAGCATGCGATTTTTACTAGCCTACAAAATCAAAGAAATAATCTCTTCCTCTATGTTGCGAAATAAGACCTTTGATGACCAAATCTCACGCTTGTTTTTGGTAGTTAAATCAAGTCACCCATGCCATAACTATCGGGTAGATTTGATACCACTCACTTTTCGTTTTGGAGAACAACGAGGATAATCATAGGATTACCATTGATAATAAGATTAAGGTTCAAGTCCTCCAATCTTATCTATATCTCATAAATTGGGAAGCTTTGGGACAAGCATCATCATATGTTGTCCGAATGTCAAGTGACTTCCAAGGTTGAGTTACGGAATATATTTTTTTAAATAAAATTTAGCTTCCACAAGAACAAAAACACTCTTACTTGCCAATGATGGAAAATAATTTTTTTCATTGAACAGTCTTGGACATATACATTTTATTACAATACATGACAATCACTATATATGTAAGAATTTTTTATTACCTCCCTACAATGTTGTGGTCATCTACTACGTTTTAAGCATCATTTCTAAGTTGTTCACAGAGACATGGTTGACATCTCTCACAACAAATTCTCTTTAATATGAACTTAGGGTAATGTACCAAACCCAACATATTCAAAGGCCTATGAACTTCTCATACGACACACAAACAAAGTCTAAGAGACATAAATGCTCATAATGTTTCTGTGAAAACCCAAATAAGGAGAACAAACTCACCTAGAGCAAGCATAATTTTTGTATTAGCCTCTTTGTTGGTGTCCCGTTTGATCTTACACCATTTTACCCGTCAAATTATTCCTAAACACTCGGTGGGTACGTGGCGTCTTCTAATTGGGTGAGGGACAAAGAAATGAATGTTTTAACTTATCGCTTTTGCTTCTTTGGCGAAATGGCAATTTTGGTCCCATGGCTCTATGTTGTTTTGATTGGTTTGTTTTGTGCTTACGTGGCTCCTTTTCATTGTCTGAGGGCATGGCGGGTCAAAATTGTAAACTTGTTATTTTGCCATTTTTGGCAAAAGTTTGATTTGGCCCCGTGGCCCCGAGAATGGACATGTGTATAATGTGTGACAAGGTTATTTGTTGATCTCCTTTTATTACTTATGGTTTATAATTTTTGACTTATGTAAACACTCCCCAACTTATTAACAATCATATATGTATGATTTGTAATGAAACACAAAAACTTATAACGGTAACAATAAAACATTGTATAATTGAAGCGTTTTACTTTTTTTAATATTTTACGTAATTACTTTTTATTAAATATATGTATGATTTGTAATGAAACAAAAAAACTTATAACGATGATAACAATAAAACATTGTATAATTGAAACGTTTTACTTTTTTAATATTTTACGTAATTACTTTTTATTAAATATTTGGGATGTGTTGTTGAATTAAAGATTCAAGTAGGATGAGTTTCCTAAAGATCAATAAATAATTCTATAAATATTTGTATTAATGCATTTATAAATATTTATACTAACACATCCATAATTATAAAATAAACCACTATTTAAATTATATTTTATTTATTTATTTCAAATTAAATATATAATTCCTCAAAATATCGTTTTATTATTTTATAAAACATGTATTATTTTACTATTTAAATAATAATTGCATAATAAAAAGCGATTACATGCAACATGAATGATAAAATTATTAATAGATGTGAAAAGGAAAGCACGAACGAGAAAAGTATTAATAGACTTTAAAATATTGTTTAGAAATTGACGGCTGACAAAATTAGGGTTTTCACTTTTCAGTGAAGGGGCAGGAGAATTAGGGTTTTCATTAAGTTTTTAGTTTCTGTTTGTGGGATTTAGGGTCACAGGGACCCCATAAATTTATTCTTGTTGTAAATTTGCACAAACTTAAAAAAATCTTTCCCATACACACCAACACCAATTTATAGAATACTTATGGGTCCCTGCCATCTCTATGGGTCTTATGGCTGATGAGGTACCCATTTACATAATTTCCTTGACCCCTAATTTATCTCTAAATTTTACAAACTTTCTTTCACTCAATGCTTTGGTGAAAATATCTACAATTTGATCCTCAGTGTTGCAGTAGACAAGTTGAATCACATCATTTTGAATCAATTCTCTAATGTAGTGATGATGAATCTCCACATGTTTAGTTCTTGCATGATAGACATGATTCTTTGCCAACTGAATTGTACTTTTGTTGTCACAATATAGTATTGAAGGTTGATTTTGAGGAAAATGTAAATCACCAAGTATTCTCCTCAACCATACTGCTTCACGAGCAGCTTGCACATGTTGAAGCATATTCCACCTCTGTTGATGATAATGCAATTGTTGGTTGCTTTTTGCTAGACCATGAGATAGCACTAGATCCAATGTTGAACACAAAACTTTAGTAGATTTGCGATCATCTATACATCCAGCCCAATCAAAATCTGTAAAACCTGTCAAAGATATATAACCACCTGCAAAATACTCAATTCCAAAATTTTGAGTTCCTTTGACATATCTCAAAATTATTTTAGCTTCTTTCCAATGAGGAATTTTGGGAGATGACATAAACCTTGAAACTAGACTAACTGCATAAGCAATGTCGGCCTAGTTATTGTCAAATAAATAAGACTTCCCACTAACTATTTTGAATAGTGTGCCATCTACATATTTGAGTCATCATTTGTTGATAATTTCATCCCCACTTCAACTGGAGTAGTAGCAACTTTACAATTTTCCATTTTAAATTTGACCAACAAATCATGTGCATATTTGGATTGAGAGAGTAGTATCCTGTCATCTTTCTACCATACTTGTATGCCAAGACAATAATGAAGCAATCCTAAATCAGTCATCTCAAACTTTTCCCTTAATATTTTCTTTGTTCCATCAATTAACATGTCAAGATTACTTGTAATTATTATGTCATCCACATAAAGAACCACAATTATTGTTCCAACATCACTCTTTTTCACATAAAGATTAGGGTCAGAGGGACTTTTTACAAAACCTTCATGTTTGAAGTACTCATCAATCTTTGCATACCATACCCTTGGTGCTTGCTTTAAGCCATATAAAGATTTCTTCAACCTCAAACAAGATGCTCTTGTCCTCTTCTCACAAATCCATGTGGTTGCTCCATATAGATCTCCTCATGTAGCTCACCATTGAGGAATGCATTCTTTACATCCATTTGATGAACCTGCCATTTAAAGTTAGCAACCAAAGCAAGAACAAGCCTTATTGTATTCATTTTTTCCACTGGAGCAAATGTCTCACTAAAATCAACCCCTTCTTTTTGAGAAAATCCTTTTGCAACAAGACGTGCTTTGAATTTTTCAATGCATCCATCGATCTAAACTTAGTCTTATAGACCCATTTAGTACCAACAAGATTTTTACCTTCAGAAGTTCTGTCAATTCCCATGTATTATTTTTCATTAAAGAGTCATACTCTTCTTGCATTGCATGTTCCCACTCTTTCTTTCCTTTTACTTCTTCATAAGATTGGGGATCATTTACCTTCTCTATTCTAGTCATCAAGGCATAGTTAACATGATGATCTTTTTCTTCAACTTGCTTACTCTTTTGATAAATTTCTTGAAGACTTTTTATTTTCATTGGGGGCTTTGCTCATTATCACTATTTTCTTCCTTTTCTACATCTTCAACTTCAAAAACTATCTCAAAAGTAGATGTAGATTCCTTATGAAGACCTTCATCAAACACAACATCCCTACTTGATAATTACCTTTTTCAGTTTGAGGATCATATAACATGTAGCCTTTAGATTGTTCACTATAACCAATGAAGATACATTTCATGCTTTTCTTATCAAGTTTCTTCCTTAATTCATCGGGCACATGAGCATAGGCATTACATCCAAACACTCTAAAATACTTGATTGATGGCTTACTACCATACCATGCCTCATGAGGTGTCATATTTCTTACAACTTTGTGGGAGATCTATTTAATATGTAGGCAGCAATAACTATTGCTTCAGCCCAAAAAGAATCGGAAAATCCTTAGTCTTGAGCATGCACCTAGCCATTTCTTCTAAAGTTCTATTTTTCCTTTCTGCAACCCCATTTTGTTGAGGTGTGTATCTAATTGTTAACTTGCCTTTTAATACCTACATTATCACAAAAATTTGAAACTCTTTTGTGATATACTCTCTTCCATTATCTATTCTAAGAACTTTAATTTTTCTCCCACTCTCATTTTCCACTAGAGATTTAAATGTCTTAAACTTTTCAAACACCTCACTTTTGTTCTTGAGACAATAAATCCAAATTTTTCTTGAGAAATCATCAATTAAAGTCAACACATATTTTGATCCTACAAAGGAAGGAGTAGGAAATGGACCAATAACATCACTATGCACTATCTCAAGTTTTCTCTTGCTCTATATGCCCATTCTTCTCAAAACTATCTCTATGTTGTTTCCCATACAAACATCCTTCACACACATTTGAATCTGAATGAATTTTTGGAAGACCATACACCATGTCCAATTTCTTCATTAAACCCAAACTTTGATAATTAAGGTGCCCAAATCTTAAATGCCATAACACACTAGTATTGTCATGTGATGCAACAAGAGCATGCATACATGTACTTCCTGCATCAAATTTATATATTCCCCCATCTAGAGTACCTGATGCAATCACTTTGTAACCATGTTTCATATCCTTAATCAAACAATTATCCTTATAAAATTCAACTTTGAAACCTTGCTTTGTGATTTGACTAACTAAAGAAGATTCTTCTTTAAACCAGGTACATACATCACATTAGTAATACATTTTACTTCACCATTATTCATTTTAATAGGAACATCACCATGGCCCTCTATACTATAAGCACTATTGTCACCAAGCAATATCTTTTCTCTTTCACATTCTTCATCTTTTTCAATAGATTTGAAATTTTCTTTCTTAAAAGCCATATGCTTACTTGCTCTCTGAATCTATATACCAAACATCATTTGAAGTATCTTGAGCAGATAAGGATGCAATGAAGAGATTACCTTCCCTTTCTACTTGATTTGTCATGTTGTTGGTTTGCTTTCTAGACCAATTGTGCATCTCTGGCTTCCTTTTTGTACATTCCCATTGAAAATGGCCCAATTTACCACAATTGAAGCACTTCACCTTATGCTTTTGTTGCCTTCTTTTATCTTCTCCTTGGTTCATCCTTTGCTTGATTCTATAGCCATCTTGTCTCGACTTTGCATCTTGTTACCTCTAAATCTGCCTCTTGAAAAGTAGGCTTGCTCAAGTAGAGTTAGTTTCATCAAACTTCCTTCTAACTCTTTGTTCTTCCTGCAACAAGTATCCACTTAATTCTTCAAATGTTAGAGTATCAATCTTATCAACAACTTCTAAAGATGTGATTAGATATTCATACATTGTGGGAGACTATTAAGAGTTATCTCAACTAATGATTTTTCTTCAACATTCTCTCCCATAGCCTCTAACTGATTCTTTATCTCCTTTAATTTTGTAAGATGATCTGTCACATCCTGATCATTTGTCATTCTTAAATTATGTAATTGCCTTTTTAGATGCAAAATCCTAGTCTTTGTAGGCTTTTCAAATATTTCCTTAAGTGTTTTCCAAGCATCATTTGCATTATCAATATCTTGAATTTGTGGGATGATTTCATCAACAACAAACATACCAATAATAGCTAAGGCTTCATTATTCTTTCTTTTAAATTGGGCTAACTCTCTATAATCAGCAGGGGCTTCTTTCTTTTCTTCTACAAATTCCCACAAATCTTTTGCAAGCAATACATTTTTATTTTATATTTCCACAAAGAGTAATTCTTTCCATCTAATTTGCAGTCAGGAATTAAAATGCTTGAAGAAGCCATCACACTAATAATTTTTCACCAAGATTCAATCTCATATTTCATTCACCCAAAAATAATTCTTCAATTTAAATAAGAGAAATCCCCAAATAATTGTTAATGACAAAAAAAAAGCACTAGATATGTGGCCCTTCTAATTCACAAAAATAAAAAACAATCTTACACAACCTTCTCTGTTATGGCAGCCACATCAAACTGTATTTTTCTTGCAGCATCCTCTTTTTTTTTGCCAAAAAATAATCTGCTCCTTCACAACTAACAACAGTTTATTTTTTTTTTCACTCTTAGCCACTCTTGGCTTTCATATACCCAGCCAATTCACAACCAGCTCTGATACCATATCAGACATACAAAAACACACAAGAAAATATGGATTGAAATTGGTTGCCTAAGGCTTTCATTCAACACCAATTTATAGAATACAATGGAGGAGCAAAATACAAGGAATTGTTTAGATAGTGTTCCATTATAGAATTTATTTTCCGAGAATGGTGGAAGCAATGAGAGACTTTGTTGTATTGCATGCTATTTCTGTTTCTTAAATGTTGGGCTTGTACTTAAATATGATTAAATTAACACTATAATTTTGATGTGCAGGGTAAACCTGATGATTCTGTTGGGATTTTGATAGGATTTTTGATTTTGTTTTACAATTTGATAAGATTGCTGATTTTGGGAAGTTTTCATAGCATTTATACAATATAACAATTTGATGTTGGAAATTTTCATATGTAGATATAATCAAAACCGTAGCTTCCATTTGGTGTCATAAATCTCCTCTCCAGCTAAGAAATTGATATATAACGGTAGTCATTCTATCAAACCTTATTTCCTTTAAGGACATAGATCATTTGAAAATTGTTGGTCTTATAAAAGATTTTGCTAGATAATGCCTTTAATTGCTTCTATGATTTACCAAATTTATTTTTACTACCAACATTATTGTATTCTAATGTAGAATCTGAATTTACAGAATTTCGACAAAAGTTTTAACCAGTTTACTCATTTTTGAGAATGATTTGATTACAGTCTTGATAATCTGCGATTAGTTAAGTTTTACTTTTAAAATTACTTTGTTATTAATGACTTCACCCTGTAGATCTCCACATACATGTATCAAACGATGTTGTAGGATAAAACAATGTTGGGCCTGTAATTTACAAGAAATTATCTCTCATCCTTATCAAGTTATGGTTTGAGAGTTCCTATATTAAATGAATTGGTTTCTTCATATAACCTCAATTATATTTTTATGAAGTATATACATGAAAGTGCTTCAAACAATTGTGGGGTAAAATAGGAGATTTGGCCATGAGCAAATACTACATTGTAATAATCTTTGGTTAAGGCTTGGGGTTGATCCCAATGCTCCTTTCCACAACCAGCGCCTGAAATAAAAAGGATATCAAAAAACAAAGAAATAAGAGAGAGAGTAGAGTAAAAAAAAACAATGAAATATTCATTGCCTACAGGTCTCTCTGAACCTACAATCAAAAACAAAAAAACAAAGAAGAAGAAATGAGATGATGCGTGTAAGGTGGAAGAGAAAATAATCTCTCTTAAAAAAATTTGAAGGCTTATGAGAGGACCTATCATCTAGTGCGCTTCTATCCTAGGGTCCAAAAAAAAATCAAAATAGACATAAGCAGTATGTTCTTCCTCAATTTATTGATTTAGTGGCCTTTAGGAAACATATTACTTTTAATTATCTCTATCCTCGTTAGCCTTTTAATTATAGAATGCGATTTTGAGCGTATTCAAATGATACATTAATAAAGGAGAGTTTTTTAAAAAATAAAAAATTAGGACTTTTTTTTAAAAAGAAAAAGTTTACGTTAATACTAGCAATCGCATGTGTACAATGCAATGTGAATGTCGACCGGTATATGTTATTTGATTTGTAGGGATAGTTATTACTTTTTTAGTTGAAGTTGATAAGGGGAATGCCTTTAGTATGTATGTAGTGCTAGATTAGTTCTACATTTTAAGCGAGGTAGATCACTTTCCCTTGCTGTAATATACAAATACACATTGCTCTCTATAGTATAATCAACTTTGAGGATAATGAACTTTTAACGTCCTAGACATAGTTGTATAAGTTCTAGTGGATGTGAAAGTTTGTCCTAAAAATGTGACGGGAATAAGTTCACTAACAGTTTTCAAATAATAAATACACGTGTGAAACCCTATAGTGCCTCGTTACATTACCCCAGTTCTTGCCTTGGTGACCTTGTCGCGATGAAGGATTAACATTCTTCTTATCCGTATTGCCTCCCAGTGCCACTATCGATCTTTGGTTATTATTTTGTTGTTAAGTTTGACGAGCGATCGGTCGAACTTGATGGGTGATCATTATTAACATGGTTGATAATTATTGGGAGCAATAAAAATAATATAAAATAATAATAATGATATTATTGTTATTATTATTTTATTTTTGATCCACGATTTATTATTATTAATTTTTTTATTGATAAACACTTTTGACCGGAGCTATGAACCGGTGGGGAAGGGGCCCCAACCCAACAACAAGAAGAAAAAGAAAGAATATGGTAGAAGGGCGAAAGAGGGGAGTGGAGGAAGAGTAGGCGAGGTGAGGAAAGAAAGCGCTAAAACAAGGACAACATTCGAACCTGGAGGACAACGAAGCACCACCGATTAACCCATAGAGGAGCCAACCGCGTAAAAGCCACTTCAATGTGTAATTGGAAGGCGAGACAAGCACGATCTTTGAGTGCATTCAATTGATCCACCGCAGAGTGAACAGGAAAGAGGGCCGCATCGATGTCGACCACCGGGAGGAAACGTTGATCCGAGGTAGGGTGAAAGTTTTGGGCGAATGTCACCAGATCTCTGTATTGACCGCAGAGCCACCGAATGTCACGTCCCGAAGCCTATGGCAAGTTCGTCGACTTCCTCCACCCACAGGAGAGGATCCGGAGGAGAGAAGTCGACAAGTTGAGCGTGTAAACCGACACGGTGAACATCATATATTTGGTCGATGGCAACCCGTTCAACATCCGCTGTATCAGAATGAAGCAAAAGGCAAAGGAGACAAACGCAGAGGCTATATCTGAATCAGTTCGTGGGTGGCGAGCATGGAAATGAAATGAGTCTCCAAGAATTGCTTCAATAGCTTCGGCTTCTTCAGGTGAGGAGAATTTGAAGACCATCGCGAGCCGACGCCTATCTATAGCAGAGACATCAGCCAATTCACGAAACTGACCTCGAAGCACCACGAAGGGGAAGCCGACGAATGACATTATGACAAAGAAGAAAAACTAGAACAAGGGCCAAAAGAAGATAATGCCGGAAATGAAGAAAGCGGCATAAAAGGAGCAGAGCCGTGCAAGAAAGAAGGTGAAATGACCCCAAGAGAATTGGAGGTGACAAGGAGCCCGCGAACGAGACAGAGAAGACCTGGACCGCGTGTGAGGGAACAACTACAGGAATGAAACAAAGGATCGCCGAGAGAATGTGAGGAAGGGACAATTTGCACAAAAGAACTGCCACACGCAAGAGAGACCCCACCAGGCTACCCGGATGAGCCATCTCGATCGTGGGAAAGAAGGATAGGAAATCCGTGCCAATCGTGAGCTGCTCGGGAGGAGGATCTTTGGCAAGAAGATTGTCAATGGCGAAGTTAGCTAGAAGTCCGCAGCTCGATTAGCTTCTCGATAATTGTGAGAAATACTCCAAAAGTGAATTTTGCCAAGCCAATGAAGGATTTGTGGAATGAAGAGATTCAGCTTCCACGAAGGGGAGACACCTCTGGAGACCGCGAAAATTAAGATTTGGGAATCCCCTTCATTAAGAGATTTGAACAACCAAGAAGTGCAGCCATCTTGACCCCTTCAAGAAGAGCATGGGCTTCCGCAGAGTTACATGTGCCCTCTTTGAGAGGGAAGGAGCCTGCTCTGATAAGACGACCGCGATCATCTCTGAGAATGCAGCCAGCTCCGGATAAACCTGGATTACCTCTAGAAGCCCCGTCAAAATTCAATTTCCATTGACCCTGAGGAGGAGGGCGCCACCTGGTTTTCTTCCTTTGAATCAATTTTTCAATTTGAGAGAGCCCTTTTTTAACAATTGACCCAGGTCTAGGGAGCTTGATAAGGGGCCAAAGATGAAGAAGTGAGAGGTCCTTAGAAGAAAAGGTGGAAAAGAGAGACAGTTGGCGCTAACACGCTCCGAAATGGCCACTTCGAGCTTATTGAGAAAGGTAGGAAGATCAGCGGCTTGCTCCCTAAAGAGACGGAGGTTACGTTCCCACCAAATATGCCAGAGCAAAAAGTATGGGCTGACATGCCAAATAGAGTTGAACAAGCTTTTGACATTAAAGGATGGCCAAGAAGAAAGATTTGTAACAATACTTTTGCAAGGGACCCAGGTGAGATTTAATTTGTTGAGAAGCCAGTCCCAGCAATGAGAAACAAATGGGCAAAACAAAAGAGGTGATCTAAGTCTTCCTCTGCAGCACCGCACAAAAGACACTTGGAGGGACCAGAGTAACCCCACGAATGCCTTTTAGCTTGAGTAAGAACCTTCTTATTCAAAACTAACCAGCCGAAATAAGTGACTTTCGGAGTGATGTTAGGGTGCCAGCAACCAAGAGAGCAAGGAGTCCCTTTTCCTGAATGAGAGGCAAGAATATTATAGCCAACTTTAACCGAATAGGAACCGGTGGAGTCTCCTAGCCAAAGTAAACTGTCATCGTCTCTGTTGAGATACAAGGCATTTCTGTCCCGAATTGAATCCAAGAGGAGGGTGGATTCTTGAATGGAGGCTCCAATAGAAGAGAGGTCTTTCCAGAGCCAAGAAGGTGAACTGTCAGGGTGCTGGCTAGCCATAATTTGAGACCAAAGTACCCCAGGACTGTTTGGAAGAATTCATAACACCGTTGAGGGTGGAAGAAAGATTAAGTGGAGGAAAACCATTCCAACTTTCATCCCAAAAAGACACAAATAGACCGTTGTTTAACTTCCAGGTGACCATCTCAGCGATGAGAGATTTGGAGTTACAAAGGAAATTCCAAATATGTGAGCCTCTCGGTAACTCGGAACAAGAAAGAAAAAGATCGTGTCGTTGACCATCGAGATATTTATGGGATAGAATTTGGAAGGCGAGTCTACTAGCATTAGAAATGAAGTTCCACACCAGTTTAGCCCCAAGGGCCTTGTTTTGAAGAGCGAGATCTAAAATACCCATACCGCCCAAACGCTTTGGAAGCTTGACCAGATCCCAATTAGCAAGGTGAAATTTGTGCTCGATACTGTGACCTTGCCATAAAAAGGTGCGCACCACTTTTTCAATTTTGAGCAGGACTGATTTCGGATCTGTAAAATTGATAACATGTAAATTGGGATTGACAGGAGCACCGAGTTGATAAGAAGAGCGCGGCCAGCCAGAGAGCCATTTTCCTTTCCAAGAAAGAAGTTTGGAAGAAAGAGAATTCATGAGCCCGTTCCAAAGGTGCGCCCTACCATTGCCATGGAAGAGTGGAATTCCCAAATAATTATGAGGGAAATTACCCAAAGAGAAGCTGAGAATTGCTTTAATCCTGCACTGAAGTCTAGGAGCCACGTTGAAGAAGAAAATAACAGATTTGTGAAAGTTTAAAACCTGACCTGCAGCAAGAGAATAAGAGTCCAGAATGGTAGAAATTCGTTTGGCTTCTGGAATAGTCCCTTGGCCAAAAAGAAAGGTGTCATCGCGAATTGTTGATGAGAGAGAGGAGGAAGGTTGGATGTGATATGTAGACCTTTAAGAGAACCCTCCTGAATAGCGGACTTTATGCTGCGACTGAGAGCTTCCGCCACCAAAGTGAAAAGGAAGGAGGAGAGCGGGTCTCCCTGTCTTATACCTCTACTGCTCTGAAAGAAGCCTTCCTGAGCCATTAACAAGAACAGAAAAACGAGGGGAGGCTATGCAATTAAAAATCCATTTACAGAAATGATCACAAAAACCCATAGCTTGCAAAGATTTGAGGAGGAACCTCCAATTGACACGATCATAGGCCTTACTGAAGTCAAGTTTCAACAACATACCCGCTCTAGAGGAGTTATGAAGAGAGTGGATCAATTCGTGAGAGATAATAATACCCTCGGTGATAGACCTGCCAGGAATGAAACCACTTTGTTCATGGGCTACCAATTTGGACAACAGGGGGCAAAGTCTATTAGCGATAGCTTTGGAGATGATTTTGTAAGAAATGTTGCACAAAGAGATGGGTCTGAAATCATCCAAAGTCTCTGCCAGAGATTTTTTGGGAAACATGCAGATGAATGTATGATTGAGAGTACCTAAAATCTTCCCCGAAATCCTGGATTCCTCGACAAGCATTCCAAACGAAAGACCAACAACGTCCCAAAAATCCTGAAAGAAGGATGCTGGGAAGCCATCAGGACCGGGCGCTTTATCCCGTTTCATAGAAAAAACTATTTTCCGGACCTCCTCCAAGGAAAAAGGTGAAATAAGCATATCATTGTCAGCATCCGTGATAGCAGCAGGTATCTGAAGAAGGAATTGGGACTGCACTCCAAGGGAGGAGGCCGAATCATTCAAGAGCTTCCGAAAAAATCCACTGCTTCTGATTTGATCTGAGCTTGGGAAGAAGCAAAGGAAGAATCTTCAAGCTTGAGAGAGGAGATATAGTTGAAATTTCTTCTTGCTTTGACGGAGGCAAAGAAGAACTTGGTATTCTTGTCTCCATCAATCAGCCAAGTTTCTCTGGATTTTTGACGCCAATAGGTTTCCTCTTTCAGAAGGAGAGCGCCCAGATCCTTAAGGAGAGATTTTTCTTTTTGGAAATCATCCTGAGTCATCCCATGGGCCAGAATGGACTCATTAAGAGTACGAAGATCCTTCTCAACTCTGAGTTTTTCTTGGAAGATGTTTTTAAAATTTGAATAGTTCCAGCATTGTAATTTGACTTTCAGCAAAGACAACTTTTTGGAGAGTTGGAACATCCAAGTCCCTTTGACATTGAAGGAATCCCACCAAACCTTGACTAAAGGCTTAAGAGAGGAATCATGAAGCCACATGTTCTCAAATTTGAATGGGGATCGACGCGGAGGAAGGTCAAAATTTAAATCCATAGAGATTGGAAAGTGGTCTGAGCCGGAGAGAGGAAGAACAGAACTTTTTAGAAGGAAGTTATTTTGCAGCCATTGTTCAGAAACCAGGAATCTGTCAAGACGCACAGCTAAGGAACTGAACCCAGGCCTCCTGTTATTCCATGTGAACCATCCCTTACAAGGCTCCACATCAACTAAATGAGAGGAAGAAACGAAGGAGGTAAAATCTACCTGAGAGCATGGCTGCCATTGGATACCTCCACACTTATCACGATCAGAAAGAGTAGCATTAAAGTCACCGGCAACAATTATTTTGGAGATTGCATCGGAATCCAGGAGCAGACTGAGGCTATTCCAGAGAGCTCTTTTCCTAAGCGGAGTTGGGGGCCATAAACATTATATATGAAGAAGAAATCCTCAGAATGTTTAATCAGAACTTTGCACCAAATAAAATTCGATTCCACAAGAAGGGGCTCAATAACACAACTGCTAGTTTTCCACAAAATGCCAAGTCCACCCGAGGCGCCTACAGAGTTTGAAAAGCAACCATCCCAACCTTTCCATTTTCTGAACCATCCGTTTATGCAACCATCTTCTGACATTTTTGTTTCCTGAATCAAGCAAATATCACTACAACATCCGTGACATAGCGTCTTAACAGACATGCTCTGCTTGTTAGGGGCATTAAGGCCCCTAACATTCCATGAAAAAAGGATCATTTGTGTTTCAGAGAGGACTCGCCTCTCCTACTTGTAGACGGGAAGAAAGAACGCAGTTGAAGTTGCTTCCCGTTTGCAACTTCGTTAAGAGAGAGTTTACATTTATTGGGACGACCTAGAATGCTTTTCAGACCTAAATCCACGTTGAGTAAAGGTGGAGTGGGGAGAAGCGGACCAAGCGATAGATTATTGGAAGAATGATTCACGATAGTGTCCTCTTGGTGATCCGTTAGGTCTCCTTCCTTAGACTGAAGAAGATCATCTTTGTCAATAATCCATTTTTCTAAAGAGGATGAGTTACCTCCCATTCCAATGGATATGCCTTCGTGGAAAAGGGACAGAATCCTGGTGGAGTCCTTTACAACGGCAGTTGTTTCTTTAACAAGAGAGAAAGTATCGGGGTCTAGGGCAAAGGGGTTCAAGAACAGTGGGGAGGAGTGGGGACCACGGGCAAGGAATTGTAGGGAGGAGAATGAGGGGGGAAGGCGGCAATGGGCAGAGGGTGGGAGGGATACTTTCCGCCATTGCATGGTGCTATTATAAAGGGGATTTTTCTAGAATTTGCGAATGTGTCCTAGCTTTTTACACTTGAAGCATAGGTTGGACATTCCTTCGTACTCCACTTTTTGCTCCCAAATTCCAGAAGGAGAGGTGATATGGATGACTTCCTGAAGCTTATGAGAGGGATTGATAGAAATGTAAATTCTGGCAAAAGAAGAGAGAGTACCATTCAGAGAAACAGGGTCGATGCGAATGACATGACCCAAGCTTGTGCATATTTTAGTAAGGATTGGAGCTGACCAAAACTCACTGGGCAAGGAGTAGAGTCTTATCCAAACTTGGTGCCCTTCGGTATCCACTCTGTTGCAATCAAAGTGAGGCTCCCATTTGCGGATCGCTAAACCTGAGTCGGAAAGGAGAAAATCTTTCCTGTCCATAGTGTCGTCCTTCTGGTAGCGCTCCTAAAAAGCACAAAGAAAAAACCCTTTTCAAGGAATCGAATACTCAGGCCACTACCCCACTGAGTTTCGCACCAGTTTTGAATGCCCGAAATTGATAACCTTCTACCAATAAACTTAGCAAAAATATCTCTCGAATAAAAACACTTAGTTTGGGCAGCAAAAGTGACGTCTTCAACCAGGGACACGATGGGAATACTGTCCTAAAAGACGGGCTTGTCTCTATCTGCCGGAACCGAATCTAACATTGAACCTTGGGGACCTAGCCTCTTTTGCAGAGCTTCCGATAGGCCCTGGCCTTTTGCCTAGGCGCCATCTCCGCATCATGGGGGCGTAACCGAGGGGACCATTGGAGGGACATGTATTCAAATTATGTGACCGCTACAAACACGGTGGAACCTTCGCTTTTCCATCCTCTCCATTCTTCTTGGGAAAAGATTTCAATAATTTTGTATTCTATTTATTATTATTATTTTATTGTCAAATTTTATCAACATTAATATTAATTATCTTAATGTTATTTTATTGTATCTTTTTGATCATCCCCGAAGAGCGATCCTCGATTCGCGTAAAAGAGGAGCTTGTTTTGTTGGTGGCTCCATTGTTTGGGAAGTAATGTCCATGTTTTTTTATCTTATTCGAAACTCTAGCCACCAACTCCCACCTTGACCATCTGATCCTACACGCATGCCTTGTTGTAATTGTTAATTAGGGTGAACTTATTGTTGCTTCCATTGCTTTTCCTCCCACGTTGGATTATTGATGTGACAAGCTTGACATGAGGAGATGTGGACTCCATTGTTGTCCTTGGATTCTTTAATTCCTTGTTTTGGGTTGGAGGTGGGTGGATTTGATGACCTCCCTTTTATTATTTTTTTGATTTGCAATCTTCTTTGACCTTTGTGGTCTGCCTCCACCATCCTGCTTTGCTCATGTGAGATTCTCTGGTGAAAGATCTGCATTCGGGGGTTGTTGGTAAAGGCTTTGAGCTTTCAGACAAAAGCTTTGATGGGTAAATAGGTCATTCTTTCTTGTACTCTGTCTTTTTTTTCCTTGTTTTGTTCTGTTTTGTCTGGCTTGGACCTCGATTTGGGGGAAATGGTTGTGCATCGTTGCAGGTTGGACTCATGTTGGTTGTTTTTTTAATGTCTAGTGGTGCTTTGGTGGTCATTTTTACACTTAGGTTTGGATAGCTGCGCGTCTTTGCAAGGATATCTCTGCTGAGGCCATTTTGTTCTCGCCTGCTTCAGGCATACCTTCAGTCGATGTTTCCTTGAGACCACTTCTCCTTGAGGATTTTTGTCAACAAATTTTCCTGCCGTGTGGATTCTTCCAAACCTTGCATACATGGGTGTTGAAGCACATGCTTCTATCTCTGAAAAATATGTGACCCATTTGTGCTTTGATGGATGTTATCACCCTGTACTAAACTAATTTTACACTCCCTTGTGTTTTGTCCTGTGTCTGTTGCTATTCCATGAGACCCCCCCATCGATTTGTGGCATTTTGTCACATTTTGCATGCTTCATGGATTCTCCCTCTCTTTGCATATGTTATTTTGGAGGCATCTTCTTCTTCATTTCTATTATCCATGTTCCTTGTGCTTGTTTGATGTCTCTGTCCTACTCTGGTGCCCCATCTTTAACGCAGGCTAGAAGGTTATTTAGAGGGTTGTGCAGTCTGGCCTTGTCCCTGTCTTTCACGTGTGTGCTAGGCATTTTCATTAAAACCATATTGTGCATACCGTAGTCTTGACGGCAGCCCCAAGACCACTGTTTTCCGTTCGACATTTCTTATAAAATGGAGCTCTCTGCTCGGGCTAAGCATAAACGAGAATGGAGCTTGAGTGCCTAGACATAAAAAAGGAGATTCGACGTGAAGATTGTTGGTGCTGGTCCAGGCGGTGTCCATGAAACCTATTGAAGCTGGAGAAAAAGGCAAGATATTTCTACACTTTGCTACTATTGCTATATTTGATTTATCGTGAAATCGAACAACCATTTCCTTGAATTGGTTTGTCATTTCGATGCCTTGTTGGGAGATCTCTCCTTTCTGCTTGTTTTATTCTTGTTTTAGCTTTTATCGTTGTTAGTATGTTAGTGGAAAGCATGCGTGTGTCCTCTCCTCTAGGTGTTATGTTTGTTCTTTCTTGAGTGATCGACCTTCGTCCATTATTTTTTTAAATATCTTCTTTTCTTCGATTGAGTAGATTGATGTAAAACGAAATGGTTTTTACCATGTTTTGAAGAAATGTGTGTATCACCTTGTTATGAAGCAATTAATGTTATGTTGTGATGTTACTTATTATGTTCATCGTATGTATGATTTATGTAATGATTCATGTTGTGATATAGGGGCATACAGTGAGCCTATGAACCCTATTGTATAGTGGTTGCACTTTGGGTGCAGAATGTAGTAAAGTGATGTATTACACCCAGTGAATGTATGATTGTGATCTACCCTATATATGTACCATACGTAAGATGTTATGGTAAATTTGTGTGTACCACCATTGTGTTAGTGATGTAGTTACATGTTATGTTGTGAACCTTATGCTAACCGACCCTAAAGGAAATCGGTAAAAGTGTATGTCTAGAGTGAGGAAAGGTGTATGGTTGACCAATCACTAGAGCCAACCTTAGACTCAGTAGATGGTGGCCTATGCTTCTCTCTCTCTTTATGTGGTTGTTTTATGGATACAACCTTAGTGCAACTATGACTATGTTTAACCTTGTTGAAGTGGTGGCGGGATGATTAGATAGTTGTATTATTGATATGTATTTTTACGAGCTGAGGCTCGATGTTCCGAGTCTAGCGACTCATTGAGTACCCCTTGGTGGCTAGATAAGGCCAACACTAGATAAGGCCACACAGTTATCGTAATGTGACATTATTATAAGTGTATTTTATTCGTAAATTGAGATTTTTACTTTATTTTGCAAGGACCAACAATTTTCTTGATTGTCCATGCTTTACATTTTGGGCATTTCCTTGGTTTGTGGTACTAACATGCAGATTTTACACTAACTATGGCTATTTGGCCATTTATTTTTTTGGTTTTTATCTTCTTTTAAATTTTAGATTTTACCACCTTTCCCAAGGCTTGTACTTTGCCACTTGGCATTTGGATCGGATTGTTATGCTAGTTCTATTGTCGTGATGTGTGGAATAGGGTCATGGGATGCACCATGGAATGGTTGGACCTATGGACCCATTTCATTGTATGGGGTACGCCCCGAAGGAGTTACATGTAACTAGCGGGTTGTTGAACCACACGTTATTATGTCACTTGGGTTAGGAGTGTTCGAACTCTATGTGTCTTGGGCCATAGGGACAACCAACCTCCTTGAGGGAGGCATAAGAGATTGAGGGAGGCATAAGAGATTGATGGAGGCATAAGAGACTTGAGGGAGGCATAAGAGATTTATGTGTATGATTGATGTTTTGGGATATATGTTGAGTTATTATGATGTTTTGGTAGTGGTCTTATGATGTATGTGTTACTCATGTCAGTTGGATATGTTTTGTGATGTTGTGGATATGGCATTGATGCCCTTGTGGACCCTATGTACATGTAGCTATTTTCTAAGTCATGTAAAATCTTCATATGTGGAATTGAGGAAATGTCTGGTTGTTGTAGTACTCTTTTGTTCGAGTATTCTTGTACGTCAGTCATAGATGTGTGACGTGTACTATGTTATGTGGACCGTGCATGTTCCCTTCATATTTGACTAATCTCTTATGGTGTGGTACCATCATGAAAGTATGTAAAAGTATGCTTGTGAATCATTTAGTGTTGTGTATGACCCTGGTAGGGTGTTGTGATAGTAGTTCATGTTGGGCACCCACAAGAATGAATAAACTAAAACTTATAAAATAAATTTTAAAGAACTAAAACTAGAAATAATGTAATGGAAAGAGACTAATGAAATAATGAATAAGAGGAACTTTAATCTTCACAAACCTGAAAGTTAAAATTTCTACCAAATGTTCTAAGGCCACCCCATAGCCATGCTTTAATAATTAAAATTTTAACCATAGAGTGTACCTTTCCCTCCTTGTTTCTTCTTTGCTTACCATACCGCTTTTCTTTCCTCATGTGTTATGTCGCATCGAGGACGATGCTTTCTTAAGGGGAGGAGAATGTAATGCCCCATTCATCGTTTACCCTTTTCTTGCCTTGGTGACCCTTATCGTAGTGTTTAAGGTTTAACATTCTTCTTATCCATCTTTATTGCCTCCCTATGCCATTATCGATCTTTGGTTATTATTATTTTGTTGTCGAGCATTTTAATGACGATTGAAGTGTTTTATGGGTGATCATTATTAACATATACATTAATAATTATTTTTTGGTTATCAATAAAATATGTATAAAATAATAATAACTATATTATTATTGGTTATTTTGATTAATTTATTATTATTATTTTATTGTTAATATTATAATCATAATAATATTAATTATCTTAATGTTCTTTTATTATTCTTTTTTGACCGAGCGATCCTCGATTCACTTAAAATCGAGGATTTTTCTTCTTAATGGCTCCATTGTTCGGATAATAATAATAATGTTAATGTTTTTTTCATCTTATTGGTCGGTGATCCCATTATTCAACTCCCACCTTGATCCCACACACATTTATTGTCGTTAATTCTTTAATTAAGGTGAACTTGATTGTTCGTCCATTGCTTTTCCTCCCACGTTGGATTATGGATGTGACAATTAGACATGAGGAGATGTGGACTACATTATTCTTCATTTGTTAGTGTCGTGGTTGGTCGTTGTTACCTTGATTTCTCCTTGGATTCTTTAATTCCTTGTTTTGGGTTGGAGGTGGGTGGATTTGATGGCCTCCTACCATTTCCTTAATCTTCTTTAATGCTACCGTGTTGGAGTTTATCTTGTGGGTGGCTATCGCACCTTTTTTTATCCCATTTATTATTATTTTTTTTGCATATCTTCTTTGACCTGGTTTGTGGTCTACCTCCACCATTCTACTTTTCCCATGTGAGATTCTCTGGTGAAAGATCTACATTTTAGGGTTGTTGGAAAAGGCTTTGAACTTTCAATAAAAGCTTTGATGGGTAAACATAAACATATGTTTTTGCTTGGCCATTGTCTTTTTTTCCTTGTTTTGTTCTTTTTTCAGCCTCTTTTTTTTTTGACCTCGATTTGGGGAAATGGTTGTCCATCGTTGTAGGTTGGACTCATGTTGGTTTTTTTTTTAATGTCTAGTGGTGTTGGTGGTCATTTTTTCACCTAGGTTTGGATTGGCCACTTGCAGCATGCTTGGCAAGGGATATCTTAATCTCACATGCCATTTTTTTACTAATGGCCCTCCTAGGCATACCTTACAGGTTGATGTTATCTTGAGTCCACTTCTCCTTGAGGATTTTTGTCACAACAAATTTTCTTGTTGTGTGGATTCTTCCAAACCCTTGCATACGTGGGTGTTGAAGCACATGCTTCTACCTCTAAAAAATATATGACCCATTTGTGCTTTGTGGATGTTATTACCTGTAGACTAAAATATTTTTATAGACTCCCTTGTGTTTTGTCCTGCATCATGTCGCTATTCCATGAAACCCCCATCATTTTGTGGCATTTTTTACATGTTTTGCACACTTCTGGATTCTCCCTCTCTTTACATAAGTTATTTTGGAGGTGTCTTCTTCTTCAAATTTCTTTTATCCATGTTCCTTGTGCTTGTTTTGATGTCTCTTTCTTACTCTGTGCCCCATCTTTAATGCAGGTTGAAGGTTATTTAGAGGGTTGTGCAATCACTTTTCCTTGTCCTTGTCTTTCACGTGTGTCTTTGTTTTTCATTAAAACCATATTGTGCATACCATGTCTTTGACAACCTTAGACCATTTTCTTTCCATTGATGATGTTTCTTATAAAATGGAGCTCTCCAACATAAGCATAATGAGAATGGAGCTGGAGTTGTTGCCTTTAGCCATGGTAAAAAAGGGAGATTTACTCGAAGATTGTTGTTGCTGGTCCAGGAGGTGTCCATTTTGGTACCTATTAAAGATGGAGAAAAAGGCAAGATATTTCTACACTTTTCTACTGTTGCTATATTTAATTTATCATGAAATCAAACCACCATTTCCTTGAATTGGTTTGTCATTTTGGATGCCTTGTTGGGAGATCTCTCCTTTCTACTTGTTTTATTCTTGTTTTAGCTTTTATCGTTGTCGTTAGTGTGTTAGTGGAAAGCATGCATGTGTCCTCTCCTCTGGGTGTTATGTTTTTTCTTTCTCGAGTGATCGACCTTCGTCCATTTTTTTTTATATATCTTCTTTTCTTCGATTGAGTCTCAAGTTTGTTATGTTGTTCTAGCTAGTAATTCTCTATCGTTAAAGTAAGCCTGCGATAACTATGAAACTCTTTCTTATCACCCGAGATTTTCATCTTGTGTTTTTCATATTTGTTAAACTCTCTCTCAATGCCCCTTTGATAACCTTTTTGATCCCGGGAAAGAAAGGTTGTAGGATTGGAGTGATCAATGCTTGGGCTAGCCGGGTTGGAGTTTTGGTATTAAAAATTTTAGAATGAATAAGTTTGTGTGCAACGTTTTTGGACCTCGCATGTTTGAGACTCTTTTTTTATCATCATCTTGTTCCTAGGCTTTTAAATCCTTCCTCAGGAAGTACCTTGACCATCCCCATCAACTTGAACCATAACTAGTTTTCGGATCACCTAAGTTTGAGGTTACAATTGTGCAAATCTAGTACCCATTAATACTAGAATTGTTTTGGTCTTTTTCCCTCTCGGAAAGATTGTTGGTGGCATTTTCTATTTTCCTAACTTGTGTTCTTTCTCTTTTATAATGTTAATGTTATTAATTAAGATTGGTCGGTTCTATGCACGTAATTACCTTAATGTTTTGTGATGGAAATTGTCTTGAACATTATTAACCTTGGGAAAACTAATCTTGCAATCGATAGTCTTATGGATTTATAGTGGAAGGTGTTGTTTTGATAACGACACTTAGTAATTTATGTTTGTACCTATGTTTGAATGGTTGATTGTGTTATCAAGGGTTGCCTTAAAATATTTTGTTTTGGGAAAGAGATAATTTCTTTTAAATTAACCAAACTTTAGAATTATTGTGGAGGTTTGTAAATCCTTAGTGATATAAAATTTGATGATGTTTTGTATACTCTTGTTTGATGGAACTCCCTTCTTCTCTCGCTTGTTGTTACTAGCCTATAAGGGCATTGGCCCTTCTTGAATGATTGGGGAATCTCTTGGAGTTAATGGTCAAAACTAGTATATTTTGCCTTCGCTTTGAAACTTATGTTGTGTGGTGTCCGTGTATTAGATTTCAGTCATATAATCTATGTGATTACATGATTGAAATTCTAATATACTTGGCTTTTCATGTTAATCTTTGAACCCCGTGGTTCCTCTTTGTTGGGCTGATCAACTCTTGTCTTTTAGAAATCTAATATTAAAGCCTATGCTTTTGGTATCTTTTGATAATTTTAGATGGTTGGTCTGAATATCAAATTTTCAATCTTGTAATTATTTAATTATTTGATGGGAATCATGTTTCTCACTAGATTGTTTATTTCTTCTTATAGGGCCAAGGGCCCTTCTCATACGATTGTTATACTTTCATTGCTTTTGTTCATAACTGAAGTACAAGGTATTTCTTCTTTGATTGGCATGGTAGAGACTTTATTATAACTTGAGGTGTTGTTAGTGTTTAGAGCATTGACCCAATTCTTGTAATAAAGTGTTTCCTTTCATGGTATTGTTAGATAATAGTTATTGTGGCTTTGTGTAGCCTTATCTTGCTCAGTTCTCGTGAACTTGACTCTTGTGGAAAAATTTTTGCAGATGGCTTATGCGAGTAGATGAGGGATAGACTTGTAGATTTTTGCATCAACCTCAGTTGAGAAGTTCTTTTGCACGAATCCTTTTTATGTTGTTCAACTATTGATAAGGTCCAGTGGAAATTTTAGAAGAGGGTCAGTGTCTTAGTATAATGTATTGTGGATTTTGTCATCTTAACTTTGGAAACCTTGGATTGTTTGACTATCATTGAAAATATAAGAAAATTGGTTTACCACTTGTTGAGTGACCTTAATGGATTATCGGTATTCTAAGAATAGTTTAGCATTTCTTGTCAATGTTTTTATGTAACCTTGTTTTTTTTCGTAAATGATGTAACCATGTTTTGTTTTCAAAATTTACCCTTACTGTGAGATAAAATGTTGAGTTAAATATTTCTAAGACTTAGTAATAATGTGTTATAAGTAAAATAAAATGGGTTGGTTAATCCTTATAGAAGTTAAACTAAAATTTATATTCAAATAAATTAATGTAGAGGTGACCTACTTGAGAAAAGTAATTCCATAAGTGATCAAAGATGAAACTATCCTTTGTAAAGTAAAATTATATAACTTGTTATCCCTAGCTAAACTAGCAAACATTATCCTTTTATGGTGAATTCTTAAACGATCTTAAGGTGAAATCAATGGTTAGTTTTAAGAGATAATAAGATTTAATAAGTAGGAGAAAACAATTTAGAAACCACACAATCTATCTCTCAGCCATTTGGAAGGTAAATTGTTTTCTTTTGTAAAACTCATTTAGTGAAGCCTAAGTAAAATATTTAATAATTCTAGGATAAATTCTCAAGCTTCAATTAAATCCTGGTAATAACTAATGAGGTCTTAAAGATGAATTCAACTCGACCTTCTTCCTCTAACTTTTTCCAAGGTGCTTTGTATTTCTTCTCTTAAGTGTGTTGAATGCGAACCCATGTTGTTATAAGGGTATGAACGAGTTCTAGTAGCGTAAGTGTGAATAGATGGCCTTGTGGAATTAAATTACCCCCTTTTACTAAATAAATGAATTAAACAAATAAAGGTCATAATAGAGAAGACTTAAAGAAAAATTCTCTTTAGAGTAAAAGTAAAGAAACTTAGCGTTGTAAGAGGAATTGTACGAATCATATCCAATCTGGAAAACGTAAGTTAAGGATTGAAGGATGTTTTATTAAAATAAATAACCTTCAATAATTTCTCATTGTGGCTTGCCCTAACTGTAAGTGTGTTATGTGGTGGTTTCTATGTTGTCTTGTCAAAAAAAAAGTGAATTATCCTTGATGGGTGTGAACATTTCCGTGTTACCTTTGTGGTCATCCTTGTATCGAGTTGTTCACAGAGTTAGTTGTAACCTTGGTGGCGACATGTTGTGTCGTGTTATGTGTCAAGCAAGTCAAAAAAAAATTTATCTATATTTTTTGTGTTGTTAGTGTGTGTGAATTTTTGGGTCGTTACACTTGGTATCAGAGCGAGGTTCATGCTCTCGAACCTTTGGGCCAGATTGGAGTGATGATGGTGTTGCATGATGGTGGTTGATATTGGAAGAGTAATGTGGTTTAAGCGTGATGTGATCCATGTCATAATTGTGATATTGTGAATGCACATGATGTGTATGTCACTTAGTGCGTATTTGTTATCATGTTGATGTGTTGGGGATGGGAGTATTCTCTCTCCTTCTTGTGGATTCTATGAAGAGTTCACGTGTGAAATACTGCTTGTGATGTGTGAAAAGAATTCTAATGTGGATGATGGAGTGTTGGAGCATTGTGGCATATTGTGATATGTAGGTGTATCGATGTGTTGTATGACTAGATTGATGTAAAGTGAAATGAGTTGTATCATGATGTTTTTACCATGTTTTGAAGAAATGTGTGTATCACCTTGTTATGTAGCAATTAATGTTATGTTGTGATGTTACTTATTATGTTCATCATATGTATGATTTGTGTAATATGTAATGATTCATGTCATGTGATTTAGGGGCATATGGTGAGCATATGAACCCTATTGTATAGTGATTGCACTTTGGGTGCAGAATGTGGTAAAGTGATGTATTGCACCCAGTGAATGTATGATTGTGATCTACCCTATATATGTACCATACGTAAGATGTTATGGTAATTATGTGTGTACCACCATTGTGTTAGTGATGTAGTTACATGTTATGTTGTGAACCTTACACTAACCGACCCTAAAAAGGAAATCGGTAAAAGTGTATGTCTAGAGTGAGGAAAGGTGTACGGTTGACCAATCACTAGAGCCAACCTTAGGCTCGTAGATGGTGGCCTATGCTCCTCTCTCTCTCTCTCTGTGTGTTGTTTTATGGATACAACCTTAGTGTAACTATGACTATGTTTAACCTTGTCGAAGTGGTGGTGGGATGATTAGATAGTTGTATTATTGATATGTATTTTTATGAGTGAGGCTCGATGTTCTGAGTGCTAGCAACTCGTTGAGTACCCCTTGGTGGCTAGATAAGGCCACATAGTTATCGTAATGTGACATTATTATAAGTGTATTTTATTCGTAAATTGAACTTTTTACTTTATTTTGCAAGGACCAACAATTTTCTTGATTGTCATGCTTTACATTTTTGGGCATTTCCTTGGTTTGTGGCACTAACATGCAGATTTTGACACTAACTATGGCTATTTGGCCATTTATTTTTCTTGGTTTTTGATCTTCTTTTAAATTTTAAGATTTTACCGCCTTTCCCAAGGCTTGTACTTTGCCACTTGGCATTTGGATCGGATTGTTATGTTGGTTCTATTGTCATGATGTGTGGAATAGGGTCATGGGATGCACCATGGAATGGTTGGACCTATGGACCCACTTCATTGTATGGGGGTATGCGCCCCAAGGAGTTACAGATAACTAGTGGGTTGTTGAACCATGCACGTTATTATGTCACTTGGGTTAGGAGTGTCCGAACTCTATGTGTCTTGGGCCATAGGGACAATCTGGCCTCCTTGAGGGGCAGAGACTTGAGGAGGCATAAGAGACTTGAGGGAGGCATAAGAGTTTGAGGGAGGCATAAGAGATTTGAGGGAGGCATAAGAGATTTGAGGGAGGCATAAGAGATTTGTGTGTGTGTGTGTGATGTTTCAGGATATATGTTGAGTTATTGTGATGTTTTGTTGTGGTCTTATGATGTATGTGTTACTCATGTCAGTTGGATATGTTTTGTGATGTTGTGGATATGGCATTGATGCCCTTGTTGACCCTATGTACATGTAGTTATTTTTTGAGTTATGTAAAATCTTCATATGTGGAATTGAGGAAATGTCTAGTTGTTGTAGTACTCTTTTGTTCGAGTATTCTATATATCAGTCATAGATGTGTGACGTGTACTATGTTATGTGGACCGTGTTTTCATTCCTTCCATAAATTGACTAATCTCTTGTGGTGTGGTACCATCATGAAGTATGTACTTGTATGCTTGTGAATCATTAGTGTTGTGTATGACCCTAGTAGGGTGTTGTGATAGTAGTTCATGTTGGGCACCCACAAGAATGAATAAACTAAAATTCTACAACAATGAAATTTTAAAGAACTGAAATTAGAAGTAATGTTAATGGAAAGAGACTAATGAAATAATGAATAAGAGAGAACTACCAATCTTCACGAAACCTTGAAAGTTAAAATTTCTACCAAATGTTCCCAAGGCCACCCCGTGGCCGTGCTTTAATCAACTGAAATTTTAACCATAGAGTACTTTTCCTTATATATTTTTCTTGTTGCTTACCATTTCTTTTCCTCCTCATGTTTATGTCACATCGAGGATGATGCTTTCTTAAGGGGAGGAGAATGTAATGCCCGTTCATCATTCGTTTACTTTTTCTTCTTGATGACCTTGTTGTTGTTAAGCGTTTAACATGTTGTTGTGCTCTGTTGATTTTTTTGCTTTGCCTTTTCCATCACTTTAAGGAAAATCTTTCTCCTCTTCTTTCATGTCTTTTGTCGAGCTTACGATGTTGTCATTTGATAAATTGAGTCATCCTACATGATTGTCTCTATTAAAGGAAAATCATTTTCTTGCTTTATCGAATTATTAAAAGGTGGCATTGTATGTTAATATGATTTATTATTATTATTATTAAAAGTAATTAATAATAATAATAATATATAATTAATATTATTTTTAATTATCGATCGATGATTATTTTATTATTTTATTGTCAATATTGTTATCATATTATTATTAATTATATTAATAATTTTATTAATCGTATATTTTTATTTTTATTTCACGATCAATGATCCTCGATTTTAAAATTAGAGAGAGTTTTTGTCGATCCATTGTTTAATTTTGGTCATTTTTTATTATCTTAAGCCATTTTAAACTTTTTGTTGAACCACTACTCCCCCTTTGGACCATCTAGGCCCACATGAATTTACTTGTTGTTTTAATCGCATTTAATTGGTGAAGGATTGGTCGTCCTTCTTTTCCTCCACGTTTCAAACCATTTTTATTGTGATTAATTTGGACATGAGGTTTGGACTTGTTTTTGGATTCCTCCTTTCTTTTGTTTTGGGTTGGAGGTGGGTGGATTTGATGGATATGGGATCCTACCTCCTTTTTTTTCTTTATGGAATTTAATTTATCCTTCTTGTCGGCTGAGTGGATGGAAGACCACTCCCTTTTTTTTTTTTTTTTTTTTTTTGACCTTTGTGGTTACCTGGGTGGTTTTGCCATCTGATTTATTTTCTTGTTTATCATCTACATGGGGATTTTGGAAAATGGAAGGAACTTCTCTATGTCTCCTTTGATGGGTAAACATATTTTTTTTTGGATTTGTGACTCTTTTTGTATTGTTTTGTTTTTTTTGATTGAGCTTGGGAAGTTCGATTTTGGGGGATGGTTCATCTTGGAAAGGTTGAAGACTCATGTTGGTCCTTTTCTAATGCAATGGCTTTGGTTGTTGACTGGTTATGTGATTAGCCTGATTTTTGTTTTAGCCATCTTTAGGGCAGGGATCATTCTTTTTTAGATATCATCCCATTCATCTCATTTTTGTGCCTGCCCTGTGTTGCTTGAAAAAACCAAATGCTTCGATTTTCCTTGAGACCACTTCTCCTTGAGGATTTTTTTCCAAAAATTTTTTTTTTTGTTTTTCATTTGCCTTGTTTACGTGGGTGTTGTAAGCACGTGTCCTTTCCTTCTCAAAAATATGACCCTTTTTGCTTTTGTTTGGTTGAGGCATGGTTTGTTTTAATGTTGTTTGTTTTTACAATGATCCTTGTGAATTGTTAAATGTCATTCCTTATTCCATGAGACCCATTCTTTGTGGCATTTTGTCATGTTTTGCATAACATGGATTCTCCCTGCTTTTTTTTCCACATTATTCTTGCTACATGCATAAAGAACCTTCTTCATTCCATTTCATTATCCATGTTTCCTTGTGCTTGTTGGATGTTCACCTTTCTAATTACCCCATTTTTTTACATAGTAATCTAGGGAAGTTATTTAAGGTTTTGGGGATTGATTTTCCCCTTCCTCCTGTTCCAATATGGTGCAGGGTCTTAGATCAAGCTTTTTTTTCATATTTCTATCATTTTCCTATTTCCTTTAAAGGTATTATTATAGCTATGTTTTGGGGTCACATCCTTGAGACCATGTTCTTTTTTTCCATGTTTCTTGATGAAGCTCATGGTTTGGAGCTCCCCCCAAGTGGAACATGGGGATTGAGTGGAATGTTGGTGCCTTGCATGCTAAGGATGAAGATTCATCTAGAGGGTTGTTGTTGCTAGACTTTGAGGTGTTTGGGTGCCTCGTTGAAGCTGGAGGAGAGGAAAGATATTTCTACACTTTGCTCTATTTGCTAGATTTAAATTATCATGAAATCAAACCACCATTTCCTTGAATTGGTTTGTCTTTGGATGCCTTGTTGGGAGATCTCTCCTTTACTTGTTTTCTTCTTGTTTTAGCTTTTATCATTGTCAGTGTGTTAGTGGAAAGCATGCATGTGTCCTCTCCTCTGGGTGTTATGTTTTTCTTTCTCGAGTGATCGACCTTCGTCCATTTTTTTATATATCTTCTTTTCTTTGATTGAGTTTCAAGTTTATTATGTTGTTCTAGCTAGTAATTTTCTTGTCATTAAAGTAAGCTTGTGATAACTATGAAACTCTTTCTTATCACCCGAAGATTTTTTTCTTTGTTTTTGTCATACTTTGTTAACTCTCTCTCAAGCCCCTTTGATAACCTTTTTATCTCGGGAAAGAAAGGTTGTAGGATTGGAGTGATCAATGCTTGGGCTAGCCGGGTTGGAGTTTTGGTATTAAAACTTTTAGAATGAATAAGTTTGTGTGCAACGTTTTTGACCTCACATGTTTGAGACTCTTTTTATCATCAGTCTTGTTCCTAGGCTTTTAAAGCCTTCCTCATGAAGTACCTTGACCATCCCCATCAACTTGAACCGTAACTAGTTTTTGGATCACCTAAGTTCGAGGTTACAATTGTGCAAATCTAGTACCCGCTAATACTAGAATTGTTTTGGTCTAATTCCCTCTCGAGAAGATTGTTGGTGGCATATTCTATTTTCCTAACTTGTGTTTTTCTCTTTTATAATGTTAATGTTGTTAATTAAGATTGGTTGGTTCTATGCACATAATTACCTTAATGTTTTGTGATGGAAATTGTCTTGAACGTTATTAACCTTGGGGAAAACTAATCTTGCAATCGATAGTCTTATGGATTTATAGTAGAAGGTTTTTTTTTGATAACGACACTTAGTAATTTATGTTTGTACCTATGTTTGAATGGTTGATTGTGTTATCAAGGGTTGCCTTAAAATATTTTGTTTTGGGAAAGAGATAATTTCTTTTAAATTAACCAAACTTTAGAATTATTGTGGAGGTTTGTAAATCCTTAGTGATATAAAATTTGGATGATGTTTTGTATACTCTTGTTTGATGGAACTCCTTCTTCTCTCGCATTGTTGTTACTTAGCCTATAAGGGCATTGGCCCTTCTTGAATGATTGGGAATCTCTTAGAGTTAATGGTCAAAACTAGTATATTTGCCTTCACTTTGAAACTTATGTTGTGTGGTGTCCGTGTATTAATTTCAGTCATATACTCTATGTGATTACAGGATTGAAATTCTAATATACTTGGCTTTTCATGTTAATCTTTGAACCCCATGTTTCCTCTTTGTTGGGATGATCAACTCTTGTCTTTTAGAAATCTAATATTAAAGCCTATGCTTTTGGTATCTTTTGATAATTTAGATGGTTGGTATGTATATCAAATTTCAATCTTGTAAATTATTTAATTATTTGATGGGAATCATGTTTCTGCTAGATTGTTTATTTCTTCTTATAGGGCCAAGGGCCATTCTCGTATGATTGTTATACTTTCATTGCTTTTGTTCATAACTGAAGTACAAGGTCTTTCTTCTTTGATTGGCATGGTAGAGACTTTATTATAACTTGAGGTGTTGTTAGTGTTTAGAGCATTGACCCAATTCTTGTAATAAAATGTTTCCTTTCATGGTATTGTTAGATAATAGTTATTGTGGCTTTGTGTAGCCTTATCTTGCTCAGTTCTCATGAACTGACTCTTGTGGAAAATTTGTTGCAGATGGCTTATGCGAGTAGATGAGGGATAGACTTGTAGATTTTTGCATCAACCTCAGTTGAGAAGTTCTTTTGCATGAATCCTTTTTATGTTGTTCAACTATTGATAAGGTCCAGTGGAAATTTTAGAAGAGGGTCAATGTCTTAGTATAATGTATTGTGGATTTGTCATCTTAACTTTGGAAACTTTTGTTTGACTATCATGGAAAATATAAGAAAATTGGATTACCACTTTGAGTGATCATTGGAATCATATAAGAAAATTTCTTGATTGTTTTACTTGTTGAGTGACCTTAATGGATTATTTGGTTTGTGTATTCTAAAGAATTGATGTAACCTTGTTTTTTTTTAAAATGAGTATTGTTAAACTTTACCCTTGAGAATAAATGTTGAGTTAAATCTTTCTAAGACTTAGTAATAATGTGTTATAAGTAAAATAAAATGGGTTGGTTAATACTTATAGAAGTTAAACTAAAATTTATATTCAAATAAATTAATGTAGAGGTGACCTACTTGAGAACAAGTAATTCCATAAGTGATCAAAGATGAAACTATCCTTTGTAAAGTAAAATTATATAACTTGTTATCCCTAGCTAGACTAGCGAACATTATCCTTTTATGGTGAATTCTTAAACAATCTTAAGGGAAATCAATGGTTAGTTTAGAAGATAATAAGATTTAATAAGTAGGAGAAAACAATTTAGAAACCACACAATCTATCTCTCAACCATTTGGAAGGTAAATTGTTTTCTTTTGTAAAACTCATTCAGTGAAGCCTAAGTAAAATCTTTAATAATTCTGGATAAATTCTCAAGCTTCAATTAAATCTTGGTAATAACTAATGAGGTCTTAAAGATGAATTCAACTCGACCTTCTTCCTCTAACTTTTTCCAAGGTGCTTTGTATTTCTTCTCTTAAGTGTGTTGAACGTGAACCCATGTTGTTATAAGGGTATGAACGAGTTCTAGTAGCGTAAGTGTGAATAGATGGCCTTGTGGAATTAAATTACCCCTTTTACTAAATAAATGAATTAAGCAAATAAAGGTCATAATAGAGAAGACTTAAAGCAAAATTCTCTTCAGAGTAAAAGTAAGAAACTTAGCGTTGTAAGAGGAATTGTTTGAATCATATCCAGAGTCCTGGAAAACTTAAGTTAAGGATTGAAGGATGTTTTATTAAAATAAATAACCTTCAATAATTTCTCACTGTGGCTTGCCCTAACTATAAGTGTGTTATGTGGTGGTTTCTATGTTGTCTTGTCAAAAAGAAAAGTGAATTATCCTTGATGGGTGTGAACATTTCCGTGTTACCTTTGTGGTCATCAGAGAAATCCATCCAAACTTTGGTATTATCATTCTTATGTTCAATCTTGAAAACCCACAAACAGAGTCAGATTAAGTCCTTATAAAACCACCTTGTGATATTATCTATATGATTCTTGTGTTTAATATTGAACACCCACACCCACATTATAATTAATATGATATTATTCTCATTATTAGTCTTCAACAACTACATTATGATGCCGATAGACTATCTAAAAAGATAGAGATGTTTGTTATGAATTATGAAATATCATTGTTTGAATAAATGATCTAAATTAGTTATTTTCCTAGTTAAAATCTTGTTTTATCAATCCATTGTTTGTTGATGTCAATGCCTCTCTAAGACCAACACAACCACATTATGATCCCATCTAAACAGATACAAACCTTTAATATGAATTATGAGGCAAGGATGTTTGAATGAATTATTTAGATTATTATAAAAACGAAAACAACTCTTTTCCCTTGTCTAAATCTTGTTTCATCAATGCATTGTTTGTCAATGTCAATTCCTCTTGAACACCCACATACCAACATCACGCTCCTAACAGTCTATCCAAACAAATACAATTATCCGTTATAAATTATGAAGCAGAAAACAATTTATTTCCCTTGTATAGTCAAACCATTCTTTCTCGATGTCAATGACTCTATGGCTATGGGACCTGTGACATTGATATTGAGAAATGTAAATCCATTGTGTTGCATGAAGGCCTGATATCCTTGCCTGATTCATTCGTCATTGATATTTTGGGGATATGTCATTGAAATATTAGTTGTGTAGTAGAGACTATGATTACCAATCATACAGGTTTCAACTTTTTTTTCCATTTTTTGCTCCACACTATTATAGTTGTTTTAACACAGTGCAAAGCTCAGCGGGGCTTGAACTCAAGTCATCATAATCAAATTGCTCTGCTATACAATTAGACCATTACTTGCTCGTCTAATTGGTTTCAAGTTTTCAGTATAGGTCAATTTTCTACTTGTAAAGGGAGGAACATTTTTGTAATTTTGAGATCCTTTCATCTTTTTAGTTGAGGGTGTGCTAAAACAGAGTTAGCCTTATTTAATTCACCCTTATGCGGGGGTACTTATTTCACCCTTATACGAGTTTGTATCAATAATGCGTTATTTCTCACTTTTTTTCTCTTTTGGAAAGTCTGTAGTAGCTTTATCCATGTTGTAAATTTACAAGGGTCACAAAATCTTTTCAAATGTTTAGATAGTGTTCCATTATAGAATTTATTTTCCGAGAATGTTGTAAGCAATGGTGGAAGCAATGAGAGACTTTGTTGAATTGCACGCTATTTCTTTTTCTTTTTTCTTGGGTGTACTTAAATATGATTAAATTAACACTATAATTTTGATGTGCAGAGTGAACCTGTTGGGATTTGATAGTGAGATTTGATAGGATTGCTGATTTTACTTTACAATTTGATAACATTGTTGATTTTGTTTTACAAAACTTGAGGAAGTTTTCATAGCATTTATACAATACAACAATTTGATGTTGGAAATTTTCATATGTAGATATAATCAAAACCGTAGCTTCCATTTGGTGTCATAAATCTCCTCTCCAGCTAAGAAATTGATATATAATAGTAGTCATTCTATCAAACCTTATTTCCACATAGATCATTTGAAAATTGTTGGTCTTATAAAAAGATTTTGCTAGATAATGCCTTTAATTGCTTGTATGATTTACCAAATTTATTTTTACTACCAACATCATTATTGCATTCTACCGTAGAATCTGAATTTACATAATTTCGAATTATTTACGAAAGTTTTAGCCAGTTTCGACTCATTTTTTAGAATGATTTGATTGCAATCTGCGGTTAGTTAAGTTTTGTTTTTAAAAGTACTTTGTTATTGAACGACTTCACCCTGCAGATCTCCTCATACATGTATCAAACGATGTTCCAGGATAAAACAATGTTGGTTACAAGAAATTATCTCCCATCCTTATCAAGTTATGATTTGAGAGTTCCTATAGTAAATGAATTGGTTTCTTCATATAACCTCAATCATATTTTTATGAAGTATATACATGAAAGTGCTTCAAACAATTGCGGGGTAAAAATAAACATTACAATTAATAAATACAGGCTATATATATATATATATATATATATATATATATATATATATAGGCTAATATATATATATATACCAAACAATGTAATAAAATAGGAGATTTGGCCATGAGCAAATACTACATTATAATAATCTTTGGTTAAGGCTGGGGTTGATCCCAATGCTCCAAATGAAATATTCATTGCTTACAAACCTGCAATCAAAAACAAAAAAACAAAGGAAGAAGAGAAAATAATCTCTCTTAAAAACAATTAAGGCTTACGGGAGGATCTATCATCTACGGAAAAAAAAATCAAAATAGACATAAGTAGTATTTTCTTACTCAATTTATTTAGTGGCCTTTAGGTAACATATTACTTTTAGTTATCTCTATCCTCGTTAGACTTTTAATTATAGTATGGGATTTCGAGTGTATTCAAATGATACATTAATAAAGGGTTTTTTTTTTTTTTTAAAGAAATTAGGGACTTTTTTAAAAAAAAAAACTTTAAACTAATAGTATTATTAAATGTGGGAGGGGGCTAAAACTATTATTCTTTGTAGGAATATTAGGGTTATTATTATTATTATTAACTTGGGTTTGTTAAGGGGTTTTATACTCGTAGCATGTTATTTGACACACTCTCTAGCGATAAAGTCGAATATTTGAGTGAATCTAAAAAAGATTTTCATTAGTAATTTTTGATTAGGTTTAGAACCTAAGAAATTAATAAAATTCTCAGGGAAAGAATATTTCCTTTACATTATCTAAAATCTTTTCCTTTGGTTGTATAATGAATAATTCTTAACGAGAAACACCAAATCTTTTCCTTTGGTTGTATAATGAATAATTCTTAACAAGAAACACCATTATTTATTCAAATTGGCTATAGTGGTCCCCTTCTTTGAATATAGAAATTAAATTTATGATGTCAATTGTGTAGACTCAAGTTCACTACAAGGATAGAACTGTTCCCTTTCGAAGAATATGTTAGCCTTTAAATATTTGGTAATTGAATTGACACAAAAATCTTATTTAACGACAAAAACCTTGAAGATGTTAAAACCAATTTAGTCAAAATATCAATTATCCCTTGGTTTTCCTATCACCATGAGGAGGGTCTATCATATTATAGTGTTTATCATCGCCTCTAACTTTTAAGAGATATATAATAAATAAAAAATAACCTCATAGTTAGTTGAACTTTGGGTTAATAGGTTTGATAATTTTGGGTAGCACAATTATGGGCATGACAGATGATGGCGACAATGGTGGTAGTTCCCCCACTCAAGGGAAATTTTGTGGTTGGTGTTTGTCATTGCGCCCCACCACTAGTCACAAAAAATTAATAGTGAAGAAGAGAAGTAACAATAATAGAATGAAGGGTGGGATCCCATCTCATACATGGTCCACCCTCTACCACTAGTGGTTAGGGGATAAACCGAATAGTCCTCCACTTGTTCCTCCTTTGACCAACATGTTTTTACTACGACATAATTTTTCTTGGGGATCTATTTTCATTGGTGTTTTTAATTTCTTGTACCTGTATTGGTAAACAATACACTTTTATTATGTATACCATTATTTTGATGCCCTAATGAGGTGAGTTGGCCTTTTCTTGATGCCTTTTTGGCTTGATATGACTTGTATTCTAGGGTGTAAACTTTTCCACCCAAGTTTTTGTATGATTAAGAGTGTATTCTATCTTCTTAATTAATAAAAATGTGTTTTTAAATCAATAAACAAAACAAAAAACCATTATACATTGTTAACTATTTATGATGTCAAAATTCCAATGATCCCAATTGCAAATTATTTTTAAAGGATGGTAATTTTATGTTAAAGCGGTTTGGTTCATGTCTTTAAAAAGTTATTTTTACTCTTAAAATATATTAAATAGTACAAATATTTTAAATGAAGAAATGAGTTAAGAGATCAACCTCTAAATCTATATTTTGATCTTCTATTTATAATTTTTATCATTGACGATTTTTAAATGATTAATGAATTTATCATTCTCTACATTTTTTCTTCTATTTATGAAGAAAAATAAGTTCAAAAATCAATTATATATAGAAAATATCATATAACCACCAAATATAAATTATATTTAAATCATTCCATTTTTATTTTTGGAAGGAGGGTAAATCGAGGGTGTTGAAAGGACCCACATCCTTGTACATTTGAGGATTTTTGAGAGGATCCAAAACATTGTTACAATGAAGGGAACCAACAATAGGAACCCAATTGAAGCATCCATGAAACCGAAATGAAGATGCAACATTCGTAGCGAGTGAAGCATTGACCACAACGAGTGAAGCAAATTAGCGACCATAGCGAGTGAAGTAGTGACTTAAGTGAAGCCAGAGCCAACATACTACCATTATAGTGAGTAAAGAAACCAATATGTTGCAACTGCAGTGATTAGAGATGCTACATCTAGCGGTAAAACCACCTCAGAGAGGATCATGCCTTAGGGGATTTGAACACGGTTGGGCCAACACACAACCATATGACTTGACCGCACCACTCCCACCCCATCGAAATCATTCCATTTTTATTAAACACCCACATCTTTACACTTTAGCACATCCCCATTCCCTTTGACTACAAACTACAACAATTGACATAACTATCATCATAATTAATAACTATTTAGAGTCGTTATATTCCAAATTATTCTTTGGTTTAAAAATATCCATAAAAAATTTCAAGATTATTCTCAAGGGTTTAATATTTTATTTTATTTTGTGTTGTGACACAATCATGCAAAAACGCTAACTAAATTTTAGGATACATTTCACAAGGAATTGGTCCCATAATTTGTTTTAAAAATTGGATTGCTAAATTAAATTTGAAGGATTGTAATAAATTTGTTATTAGATGTTTTCAAATAGAATTAAATGAATTAATTTAAATTTAATGTGTGACTAACATTGGTAGAAAAAAATCTTACATAATTCACTTGTAACTGCAAAGACAAATATATCATGCAAGACCCTAAAATACATCAAATCCTAAAAAGAAAATATGCAAATGGGGAGTCGAACTAACCACGATGGTCACTCGACCGAGTGAGATTACAATCCGGGCATTGTACTACATTTCGAGACTCTATGTAGTTCTCGTGTACGTGCAAGAATCATATACCATATGAGGCTCTTGTGTAAAATGTAATTGATAGCGAGCAATAGCTAAATGTAGCAATGTAAGTAGATGTGTGGATGGAAAAATAAACTTCCCCCTATGCGTGTATGCAGAAAATACAGTCCCTTGTCCCTTAAATGAAGCTAGATGTATGCTTTGATGCTCTTAGAATGCCTTTGGATACAACCTTAGGTGATGGTAGAAAATTCTTAAGGATTGGTCACATAACATTATATTTATATAATTCCCTTGTTTGAATTTCGTAATTAACCACTAAAAGGTTGACCCATAAGAAAACAAGATGCCCAATGACTAGAAGAGACCCAAAAGAGGTGATCAAGATACAAAGAGGTCTAGGGCGCCCGTAGGGATGATGGTGCCTAGCACTGGCATCTTGGTTGGGAATTTGTGTCTAGACTCGGGAAAGGTGGGGTATTGAAATTCAAACTGGGCAGTAGGGGTGTGTAAGACCAAGAAGGAAACTAGAAAGAAAGAAAAGAGGCCAAATACAATGGTTAGTACTTTTCTCGCTTAGGAATCATATGAATGCAAGTATGTGATTAGGACCTAGAAATATACCCAAGTGCATGATTTTATGTCTAGATTTTCTCCCCACTTTATGTTGTTGAATTAATTCTCGAAAACATAAAGTAGATAAGAAATGCCTACCTGATAACCATGTAGATCGATGACAAAAGCATGTCGAGTAGACAAGAAACAACGTGGAAGCTAAAGGATGAGGGAGTGGAAGTGACCTTGGGGTTGAAATGTATGTGATGTGTCGTGTTGTACATGTTTTCATTGTCACTTGTACTTGATGTGTTTGATGATGTGACTGTCGTTTCCCATGAAGATGGACCTACAAAAGAGGAGAAAACGAGTAGTCAAAGATGTGTATATGAAAAATTTTGATCCAAGTGTATGAAAGATATGTAAAAAGTATGTAAAAGTATGCAAAATCAAAGTGTGCACCTAATCTGTGACGAGTAAAAATGATAGAAAATGTAAGCAGAGTGAATTTTTGGGCAATCTCATACCAAGTGCGAGTTTATAGTGTGATCTCACGCCATGGAAGAAGAGTGTAGGGAGAAAGGTCTAGTGTTATTCTCCATCCTTTGATTGCTTCCCAAAATTTATACACCACTACAGATGGTGTGATACTATCTTGTTCAAGTTCGATCCATTTCGATCCAACACAAATAGATAAAAAGATATAGAATGCATTCTGATTGATAGCGGACTATGCCTGTTCTATGAAAATTGCTATGTAGACTACTGGAACTACACTAATGGGACAAAAATTGTGTAACCTCCCCTAGTCATAGGCGCCCAATAAAGGTAAGAAGTGCATAGGTACCCATGTCTATACCTGAGCACTAGTGTCTGTGTTGGACTTAAGACCTAAGTCAAAATTTGGTCTGTATTGTGATTGTGTATGTGTTATGTCCCTATACTATGTAGGTCTGAACTATAGCTTTGTACCGCTGAATGGGGTGATTGATTCACTTGATATACGCCCCACTCATTTGGGGTGCATGCGATGTCGCTAGGAGAATGTATCCCAAAGGAGAGGACCAATGTTGAGTTGAAATTTTAACCCTTCAGGGGGAGGGAACGTGCTTGGTAGAAACTAAGACACATGTAAACAAAGTGGCTAATAAGATGTGTTAGTGCAAACAAGAAAAACATATATATATATATATATATATATATATATATATATATATATATAAGATAAATTGTTTAGTGATCAAGAAGACATATTAGACTATGAAAAGTGGGTTGTAAACATGGGACATCGCTCAAAATGTTGCAAGAAAATTAGGGCCGAAGTGACCAAAAACATACATATTATGAACAAGCAAGACATAAGGCATAGCCCACAAACAATGGAATACAATAGAAGACAAGATCAAGAAGATTGTGATAGACAACCATGGTGGAAAATAGTTCCTACAAAGCAAACGTTGCACATGAAGCACCTATTAGCATGTTAGAAAGAAAAAAGTATGTCAAAAGCATGTATGATCCGATATATTAGTGTGCTAGTAATAAGATGTAGTATAAATTGAAACAGTAGCACCTATAGTGTGTAGGAAAGTAGATGCCCCTAGGAGCCTTTGTGGGACTGCCAAACATCCATGTTGCGTGTAGATATCTGTGTAAAGTTTGCATTCACAACTAGAAGGCAAGTGAACGTGCATGTGTATATAGAAAAGATAATGACATACAAAATATATGTCGAACATAGTAAGAAAAGTGTACATGTGAGTATAAGTAAGCAACAACAATGTGCAACTAAGATATGCAACTATGTTGTCGCGGAATTTTTAAGCATTAAAAATTTGCGTAAATTTCTGAAATTTTAAAAATTCCCTTCCACCATATTTTCCGCAAGGTCGTTCCACACAACCTCACGTCCATTCACCCCCTGTCTAGTCTTCATAAGCTCCCGTGTCAAGTGATTTTCCCATCCGGCCTCCTTTGTGCGAGCTAGTAATGCCATTAATTGGTTTGATTTAATTGCAATAGTCATTTATTTGTAATTAAATTAAATCGAGTTAATTAGTTTTGAGATAATTGATCCATTTAATAATTAAATCCCCTTTTAATTATTAAATTACACAATTCAAGTGGAGTTGGGGAGAAAGTGGGACTTCACATCCCATCTCATGTGTCCGGATGCACAACTTCTTCCACTTTTCCGCATGCGGGTAGTTTGCCTTGGCTTTCCCCCACTTTTCTTCCTCGTGCCATAACTATCACTTCTTCTGCATTTATTCCCATCTCCTATATTCCCGTAACTACCTTTCCACTTCACTTTCCCCTGGCTCCACTCCCGCATAACTACTTCTTTTGATCAAGAAGAAGAAGTTGATCCAATTACGACAATGAAGATATTAGGAGACAATTGAACACATGAGACAAAGAATGTGATGCCCAGTTAAAACAACCCACTTGAGACCCATGAACAACCTAGGATTAGTTAGGAAAATTATGGAATATTTTTTTGTTTAAGAGTGTCAACAACCAGATTACAAGGCAACAACTATCACAACAAGATTCAAGGCCAACTATAAATAATAGCTTAAAGAATTCCCATTGCAACAATTATAATATTTTCAAGGTCAAAACATAGGGTTAGAACAACCACTTAGGTCAGGAGGGTAATTTCTCACTAACCCACTCTCTAACAGATTAAAAGATTAAACTTGATTTTTCTAAAAATTAAAGCACTCAAAACTTTCCTAAATTATTCTCATTAAATAGGAAATTTCCTCACCTTTCCAGTGATATAAATAAATATCCTCCTAACTCCTCAAATTCTCAAGTTATGGGCCAACGGACTTTGGGAGGAAATATTTCCCAAGGGCAAGCTGCGGGCTAGGAGGGAAATTTTTCCCAAGGCGATCCAATGGGCCACGGGAGAAATTTCACCGGAGGAGTTATCGTGGGGGTGTAATGAAATTTTCCAAGGCGTGGGTCAGCGGGCGGGAAGGAATTTAATGCTTTTGCCCTTTTGGGACAAAGGTACAATTTACCTCCACGCGTCCATAGACTCGAAGGGGGACACGTGTCAACATTTCCGAGCTCCAACGGAAAATTGGGTCACCGAAGAACATTATGACATTGAGAAAATAAGCTGAAAAACCCTAAGGGATCAAAAAAATTACACTTCCATCGATGCCCAAGGTGCCACATGTCAATCCCTAATCCGCGGGAAAACGGGCTTGCGGAAAACTTACGCATTTTAGACTTTTAAGTTAAAAGGTGCAAAGGGTTAAGTTTTACACGCACCTCCGCCAATCCCAGATGACACCATGTGTCATGATCTCATTAGCCACAAGTCAATGGGCCGTCGAGTGCTTTGAGAATTTAAGACTTTTAAATAAAAAATATTAAAGTTATAAAACATTGTGTGCCTCCGCCGACACCTAAGGTTGCCACGTGTCAGCTTACCATTGGTTGCGGGAGGTGGGGCGGCGGGAAGACTTTAGGATTTTTGCCAAAGGGAAAGTTTAAGTTTTAAATTCAAACAAATCTCTGCTCCTCCATTGATGCCCGATGAAGCCATGTGGCACACATTCATTGGTTGCGGGCTAGCGGGTCGGTGGAGAGATTTCAGAAAACCTAGCAAAAAGGTTTAAAAGTTTAAGTTTACAAACGTAACCGCTCCTCCTCCGCCGACACCTCGTGACACCATGTGGCAGCACCTAATTGGCTGCGGGTCGGCGGGGTGGAGGAGGAAACTTAGCAAATTTTCCTAAAAAAATTTTCTAAACGCTTAAGGTTAAAATGGGTTTCGCGCCTCCGTTGTTGCGTCGTGAGGCCACGTGGCAACTTATGATTGGGTGCGGGCCGACGGAGAGGAGGGAAAATTTGGAAAATTTTCCCAAATTTTTTTAAAAGTTACGTTTGAATTTTCAGCCCGTGAAAATTGACAAAGGGAAAAAAATGGGGTGGCGGGTCCACGGGGGAAATTTTTCCAACATTTTTATTTGACAGTTAGAAAAATTTTGAAACCAAAATGAAGTAAAACTTCAAATGGCCATAACTTTTGATGGGAGATCGGTTTGGGCAAATGAGGACTTTCTAGAAAGATCTCGGCGTCCTATTTGCATAAAAAACATTAATTTTAGATTTTGACAAATTTTAAGGGGTTAATTTCATGAAATCGATCTATAGGATTTTACTGATGCAAACCGATAAATTTTAACTTATAAAATTTTTTCAATTTGATCTTCTTCATTCCTCAACATGTTAAATAGACATCTTGAATTGTTCTTAGATGGATTTAAGAAGGGTTTACAGATTCAATTGGTTTTATTGAGTTGTAATATAAAAATTTACATCTCTTGGCAAAGAAACGATTTGTAAGAGGTTGAACCCGATTTTTCCAGTTTGAAGTACTTTTCCTTAAGTGGTTTATGCTTTGATTGAATTCATTCACATCCTAGCATGTTCAATTTTAATGTTTCATTTTTATTTCTTGAATGTAGGTTTGAATTGTTCATTTTGGATAAATTATTTTCGATCTGAAATACAAAACAGAGATCAAATTTGAAAGAGTCTAGTTACCATTTTTCATCTTCTGAGTGTTAGAATTTATTCCATTGCAAATCTATTACATCAAATTGATTCAATTCAAACTATTCAAAGCTAAAAATACAATTGTGATTTCCAAAATTCACATATTTCAAAAGGCATAGTATTACATTTCATTCATACGCATTTCTTTCTTTCAATCGAGATTTCAATTTCATTTAAAAGATTAGATTCAATACAACAATGCAATTTGAGAAAGGTAGTGCAATCCTTTATTGATTTCAAATACAACTTTACAATTCTCCTTTCATTCCTTCAAAATTCATCATACAGATTACATTTCCTTCACATTATTTCAAAGCAAAAATAGAGTCTATCTCTTTTTCCATTCACATTACAAATTTCATAATCCATACAATATATTTCCATTTCATACATTTACAAATTCATCCATTTCAAGTGGGAAGGGTTACAATAAAATCTATCTCAACAATGACTGTCAAAACTATTTTTTTTTTTCCTTGCTCCGAACAACAACATGCAGATTTCTCATTCTTCCAATTTGATCACAACAAGAGTAGGGGAAAGTCAACGCTCTCCACCCACCCAAGACATCCATGAAAAAGAGAATCCATCCTTCTTCATTGGCCCCAGAGCCCCTAACCATAGAGAAATAAAAGATGTGATTCAACACATAGCAACAAAGGCTTCCACAAACACACATGCAGATTTTACATTTGAAAACACAGTCCAAAACAAAATGTAGTTTGCAGACTACATTATAACATGACAATCAAAACTAAGGCTTCCTTAAGCAAGCCAAAGGAGCAAGAAAAACTATGGGGATGCTTATTATGCCTCCCAAAGGGGAAATGGGTATCACCACCTATTTACAAACCACCAAATATAATATATCAAAACCCCGACATTCCTTATACCTCCCCCAAGTACCCCTTATTCCTCACATTTCCTTATACCTCCCCAACCTCTTATGGCACCCCATAACGAGTAAAGAAATGCAAGCTATTTTATTGTAAGGTGGAACCCAAATCCCAACTCCCTCCACACTTATACCTCCCTAAACACACTTATGCCTCCCACAAAATAAACCCTATAGCCTTCTCCTACACCATTCCTAGGCCATCTACCCAACATCCCACAAAACAAACCAAAACATTCACACAATAACATTTACATTCATAAAAGAAAGAGCATTTCAAGAGCCAAGCTCTTACCTCTCCATGATGGAGTTGTTCCAATTCCAAAACAGCAAGCTTTAACCCAATGCAAGCAATCCAAAATAGCCAAGCACAAACATGTAACAATCTTCCCAAAAGCTCCTCCAATGCAAGAGCTCCAATCAACAAGAAAATTCGCCCAAAAGAAGTCTCCCAAAAGTTTCAACAACCCAAAACAAGGCAAGCAATTCAAATTTTATAGAAGAGGGAAGAGAAGAGGATGAGGTGGATCCATGTAGGATGCCACATCACACATCCTCAACTCCAACACAAGGTCAACTTCATTCTCCAATGCATAATAAATAAGAATGACATATTTACTTACACACTCCAAAACAAACCCATACCCCAAAAGGACTGAATTTAAAACATGTAAGAAAAGTGCAATTAAAACTTACAATAAGTCATTTCAAAATGCATAAAGAAGGTCTAAATTCAACCCTCAAACCATAGGTATGGTTGGAAAATGAATTTAAGAGGTATGGGATAAGTTTTACTTGTCCCACAAGCCTCCAAAATCAGCCTCCAAGGACAAATTCGAATTTCCAAGAAGGTGGAGTGTTTCACACTTAGAAGTTAACTTACACATCACTTACAAAGTCACTTACACATTACTTACACATTCTTACAACATTAAATTTAAGAGCCAACAACTTCAATAATTACTTTCTTATGACATATTTGATTTATTATTTTAACCACATGATTACTCACAACATTATCATAACATTTAATAAATAAATAAAGGGGTAAATACACCACAAAAATAAACACATGAAAACATTGATAAAAAGAAACCACATTAATAAATACATATAACCCCTCGGTCGCATTCAAAGGAATTCCTCCCCATGGGAATCCCTAACAAAATACAACACACACAAACAGTACAAGTTGCCATGGTGACCTTGTTGAATTCACCTAGAATTCCAATATGGTTGGTCTCTAATCCCCCGATATTGTTGTGATATTTTAACCTGCAAACCCAAATACCTCCTTCGGCCTCGTGGCCATATCAGAACATCCAAAATGATATAAATAAAATCTCAAATCATCTAGATATCTGAATCACAACAACATCAAGCAATCAACATTATCATTTTCAATTTAATTAACAACTATATCATCATCCATAATTCTCATTCTAGATCTACTCACAAAATCCAATATCACATGTTCAAACAACATCCATAATATATCCATGCCAAACAAGTATATTATCATCCATATATAGAATGTCTCTAATAATCATCAAGCATTATATCTGAATCAAATTCAACAATAATCCATGATCGACATCTAACATCATACTAAATCAAAATCATAATAATGTCCATAATATAATCAACGATATCAAAAAGGTGTCAAAGGGAAGTGGGTAATACAAGGAATAAAGCCATATTGAAGAACTCACCCATTCCAAAGAAAGCATGCCCATGCAAACCATTGGAAACACAGTTCCAAGGCATATTTCAAGAGAACGCTACTAGGACAAGAACACAACCATGAGAATGGAACATACTAGAGAAGAGGGAAGGCCACACAGTTGTTTGAATAAGCCAGTCCAACACAAAAGCACCACCCACGCAGACAATAAAGGAAAATCAATTAGTCACGTAGGCCCAAGGAAGAATCAATTACAACCAACAAATTTAGTGAAGGCTATCCCAGTGTAATAAAATAATGGTGAGATCTCATTAATGCAGAAACAAATGTTATGGTCTTTCAAATGTTCTGGAGTATGGAAAATTGTGATATGGATTCTACTTATGAGAAGGATTGAGGTGAAGAACAAAATACATTCATTTGTGCAGGATGCGGAACGAAGGTTGTTGTTGTTTGTATCTATCAAAGTAGTAAACTTTGGAGCTTGATATCTCGAAGCAGGATGATTTTTGTGAAAAACCAATCATTGTCCATAATTTTACTCATGTTAAGGTGCTTCTATACCCATTCTCAAAATCCTAGCTCCTCATTTGATATTTTTCACAGACCCAAATAAAATGCAGTTCATTTGAATTTTGTTGCGCGCAGTTTCAGCTTTTCGAAGGCCTACTTTGAGAACCCGTATTTCAGACCTAAGTGATTTTCAAGAAGAATGGTCTGGTTTTTTTGGATTCTCCTCACATTCATGTACTTCTTTTCCAAGTTTTAAATTCATAACACCTCATTTGGTATTTTTTCTGGATCCAAATCAAAGGTAATTTGTTTGATTTTGTTGCGCGTGTAATTTTCTGGCTTGTTAAGGGGACTCACTTTGAGAGTCGATATTTTGAACTCGGATGATCTTCATGAGAAAAGGATTATTTATTTGGATTCTCCCAACCTTCATGTGCACCCTTTGATAAGTTATATATTCCCAGAGTGAAGTTTGGTATTTTTCCCAGGCTAAAATCAAACAAAATTTTCACAGTTTCACACTTGTATTTCCTGTCAGTTTGAAAAGTCATCTTTGAACTTTAATATTTGACTAAAGAATTTGATTTGGGAAAAAACCCTCTGATATGAAAACTTGTGGTACCTTAATAGACTTCCTCATCAAGTGAGAGTTTCTCATAACAAGATTTGTTATTTTTCTCAGGGTAGTTTCAGATGTGATTTGTTATGTTTTGAAGTCTGGAAGTAATAGTCAGAAATCACACTTTTGTCACATCTTCAAAATATGTCATCCTCAAACAAAGTAGTGTTACAGTATGAGTTTCAGGGCATTCTACCCACCTTGACGCTCCATTCAAAGTATGAGAACATCACTGATACCAACTTGGGACACGTCGATGTAAGTCGGTTTTGGGATCGTGTATCAACCAAAGGCGAGTCATAATTTTCCCTGACGCTTATTCCGAAGCAGTATCTCACACATGAAAACCTTCCTAGTGTCCATACAGAGTCCTGAATTGGCCATCACCTGCACGGAGCACTATGACAATTGCATAACGTGGCAATTCAAATCCAACGGCTTTGAAGCGGAAGCGACCTAGACTTACGAGTTCTTAGTCTCGTTTTTACGGCACGCGACACTTTTCGAGGGAACCAATGGGTCACCTATGACTTCCTTATTATGCGGTATAGGTCATAGCTATTGGAAGAGGTCTCTTTAGAGTCAAAATCCATTGTTATTGGCAAAGATCGATAATGGGAGAAACGTGTCTACATCAATTGTCTTCACTTGATCGTTGTGGCGGATCTATTCATTGACAAGCCAAGACCAATGGTAAGTGCGGTTGTGTGGATCATCAAGCAAGGCCACATCATTAAAGTGTGTCCATGTCAGCTCTCAGTTTGCAGTGGGTGCGATACTTCATCGACCAATCTTAAAGTTGGAGCGTGCTCGAATTGGATGTTCGTGAGTGGATTAGAATGGAAACACTTCGGGATGGTGACAAAGATGAAAAACATAACTCCAGGAAGTGAACTACAATCTCAACTCTTGGAAGAAATTCTCAATGGTGAAATATCAGGAGCTAGATTCTGACAAGCTGAGGTGGCTGGACCTGGTGATACAACAAATTACAAATTATGAATCCACTAGGAGAAAAGTCATCACAACAAGGAGCAATCTAGTGACATCGAGTATCTCCTCCAAGCCCAATGCTAGCTCGTGATTCCACCCCAACTCATGCGAGGACAACGTGCTCCAGCTACGTCAACTCATAGGAATTCCAGAAGTCAAATTATGCGATGTGAGGAAGGAATGTTACCCGATGATCTCCAGGACATCTACGGGAAGTTATTCAAGATTGATATGGCCAAGTACATGCCCTCAACATGTGGAGATGATGTCTTGTTGAAGCTTTCATCCCCAAAAATGAGGACAAGAAGGATTTTCAAATCAAGTACAACATATCAGATAAATCAGGTATCTTGAAGACAATGCTACTGATTGACAAGCCAAGGTGGCGTAAACGACTACGGTCTCATGAAAAATGAAGAATTCACCATGGAAAGGTATTCAGAGCATGTGGAGAATTGTGTGTAATTGTGAATGTGAATGTGAATGAAGACAAAATTTCTCACACCAGGATGTTACTCAAATGAAGAGGTGGATGAACTACTCAAGCTTTAAGCTCAGCTCTCTTGTCATCTAGAGGATTACAGAGCACTGTCAATGAGTTCATTCTCGTACGACCGGATAGGCAGACTCTTGGTCCAATGGATAAATCACTGATCCTAGGTGTCTTGATATGGTGGCGTGTTGCTAACTAGGATGTCTATGTGTGTGTCCAAGTCATCTAAGTGGGGTCCACATGTACCCACTTCATTATTGTAATAATTGATTGGGTCATTTAAGTTATAAAGTTGTAATATTTTAATAAAGTAACATTACTTTATTAAAATAAAGTCATAAAGTTATATTATTTTAATAAAGTCACTTTACTTTATTAAAATAATGTTATATTCATCAAATGACCTAATTATACCCTAAAGTAACCCTAACTACTTTTCAACCAACTTTTTGGTTATAAAAGGGAGTTAGGGGCTCATCTGTAAGGGGTTGGAACTTTGTGTCTAGAGACGGGAATTGTGTGTAACTTTTAATCCTTTGGTCCCAGTGGATGGCATTTGGAGGAACTTTGTAGTCCTTGGGCATCAACAGTTGGAAGTTGGAAGGACTTTGGACCTTTTGCTCTCAACAAATCTTGAAGGTAGAGGAAATTTGTGTCCTTAACTCTCAAGGTATGGAAGTAGATGGAACTTTGTGTCTAGATGCTTCAATTGGAGATTCAAGAGAACTTTGAGACTATGAATCTCTTGGAGGTTGCTTATTGTGAATACTTAGTTGAATAAGAAATACAGGGATACTTGTAGAACTTTGTGTCTTCATATCCTTGGTGGTTGTATGTGTTCTTATGTCATATGTAATCTTTAATTTCTCTTCTATACAAAGTATTCATATGCAAGCTATTTACTATTCATGGTGTACTTTCTAGTATGTAGGAATGAGATCTGCGTTTGTTTGTCCTTGCATGCTCCCCCTCTACATTATTTCCACTTTCTTTCCTACTTCCTCCCCCTCTTGTTCCATCTCTCTCTTTCCTTTCTTTCTCCTTTTGGGTGCTTTCTTGGTCAAAAGTATCCAAACCCCTTAAAACCCATCATACGAGGGAGTTGTCCCTCTCAAACGTAGAGGTTAGATCACCCAGTCAATAGGTGATCTCTCCAATGTTGTAAAATTTATGTTGGATAAAGTAGATGAGCCCACGCAGAAGACCAAATGACCAAAGCTACATAAATATTTGCCAATAGTTTTTGGCGACTCCGTTAGGGAAAGAAGTGTCTACCATTCGGTCCTCATATCAAGGAACCTCCCTAGAATGGAGGTTGGAAACTCTGTTGATACGAAATACCAAGTGCTTATATTTTTCTAATTCACATAATGGCTTTGGTTTCACCCACTCCATGGGTAAACCATTTGAGCCCTTTGGAATTTGCACAATATTCTCCCTTGCCACCTAGGTCAAGGAAGAACTTCCCAAATTTTTCTAGAGATGACTCTCAAGATGTAGGTAATCATATTCTTGCTTTCATTGTGCATGCATCATTCTTGGTGTGCATGAAGAAGATGTTTCAGTGATACTATGATCAAGTGCCTTATCCATTGGGCCAAGATTCTGCCTATCCCAGTCATACGGGAATGAACTCATTGACCGTGCTCTACAATCCTCCAACTGACAAGAGAGTCGAGCTTAAAACTTGAGTAATTCATCCACCTCTCCATTTGAGCAACATCCTAGTGCGATCAATTTTATCCTTATTCACCTTCACATTCACAATTGCACACAATTCTCCAAATGCTCTGAATACCTTTCCATGGTGAATTATTCATTTTTCGCGAGACCGTAGTCGTTATGCCACCTTGGTTTGTTAGAATCCAACTCTTGATCTTTCACCATTGAGAAGATCTCCCAAGAGTTGAGATTGCAATTCACTCCCTGGAATTATGTATTTTGTCATTGTCACCATCCCGAAGTGTTGCCATTCTAATCCTCTCATGATCATCCAATTCGAGAATGCTCCAACTTTAAGACTGGTCGATGAAGTATCGCGCCCATTGCTAACTGAGAATTGACAAGGACATGCTTGAATGATGTGGCCTTGCTTGATGATCCACACAACTACACTTGTCATTGATTTTTATTTGTCGATGAATAGATCCGTATAATGATTAATTGAAGACAATTGATGTAGACAAGTTTCTCCCATTATCGATCTCTGTTGATATCAATGGCTTTTGACTTTGAAAAGACCTCTGCCAATAGCTATGACCTATACAGTATAATGAGGAAGTCGGGTTGCTTCCGCTTCGAGTTCATTAGAGTTGAATCGCCACACTATTCAAGTGTCATGGTGCATCCATGATAGTGATGATCAATTTAGAACAAGCATCAGGAAAATTGTGACTCGCCTTCGGTTGAAATGCGATCATAGATCGACCCACATCGACGTGTCCCAAGTTGGTATCAACGATGTTCTCATACTCTGAATGGAGCGTTGAGGTGAGTAGAATGCCCTAGAATCCATACCACAATTTTTGAAGATGACATGATTGTGACAAAAGCGTGATTTCAGGCTATTACTTCCTTCTTATAAAACGGCCCAAATCACCTCTGAAGGCTGCCTACAGGGAAAAATAGCAAATCTTTTTATGAGAAACTCTTACTGGATGAGGGAGTCTATTAAGTCACCAAAAGTTTGTGGATCAGATATTTTTTTCCAAATCAAATTCTTCATTGAAATATTAAAGGTCAAATTTGACTCTTATGAAACTGCTAGGAAAATGTAGGTGTAAAACTGCAAAAATCTCGTTTGGATTTAGCCTGCAAAAAATACCAAACGTCACCCTGGGAATCTACAACTTAGCAAGGAGAATATGAATATGGGAAGAATTCAAAGAACTAATATTTTTCTCCTGATGATCATCTGAGTTTAAAATATCGACCCTCAAATTCAATCTCCTTGACAGGCTGAAAATTGCACGCATGCAACGAAATCATGCAAACTACATTTTATTTGACTCCATGAAAAATATCAAACGAAGTGCTATACATTTGAATTTTGGAAAATAATTAGATGAAGTTGGGAGAATATAGAGAACCAAACTGTTCTTCTTGAAAATTACTCATGACCGAAATACGGATTCCCAAGTAAGTCTTCCGACAAGCGAAAACCGTATGCGCGTGGTGAAAACAAGAAAACTGAGTTTTTCTTGGGTTCGTGAAAAATATAAAATGAGGTGTTCTTCATTTAAAATTTTTAAAACGAGTACACAAATATGGGAAGAATTCAACGAAACAAACCATTCTTCTCGAAAATCAATCAGCTTTGAGATATCGAGCTCCAAAGTTGATTACTTTGACAGATACAAACTGCGGAAACCTTCATTCCGCATCTATCATTTTCTTTATTAATTTCATTTCTTTGTGCTCATATATATCTTGTTTAACATTTTATCAAATGGTCCATGCAATTTCTCTTCACGCACGGTCCTCCTCTTTTTACAAATTACGTGAATGAGCTATATTTTTTTATAAAAATCTCTGAATGCGTGGACTCCAAGCCCAAATGCATGAATCTACTTTGGCTGCATATTGCTTTACCTGGTGAATGCGTGATTATGAGATAAATGAATTTCCTTTCCTTTTTGGCCTGCGTAGGCTCTTGCTTTGACTTCTCCTTGTTTTGGTTTTGGTTGTGCTCTTTCTTCTTTCCCATGTGGGCAACTGTTTTGAATTGATATGGATATATTTTCCTTATTCATTGAAAACTCTTATTCCTCCTAGCACGTGGACTGTTATTTTTCACCTTTGGCTGCGTTGAAACTTGTATTTTTAGCATGGATTTTTAATCTTTTGTTTTTAATTCCTATGCATGTGTGGCTTCCTTCTTTTGGACTGTGTGAGAGCTGCTTTCTTCCTTACCAATGCGTTGAAACTTTGCTTCTTTCAAAACCTGCTTGAGAATTTTCTTCTTTTCCCCACGTGGTCTCCTTGTACAAAAGAAAACAAACAAAAAAAAAAGATTTTAATGGACTGTTTTCTTTTTTATATATTTAATTTTATCCAATGCGTAGAGATTTGCTTAAAAGCTGCGTGGAAGATCTTTGTTTTTGTTTATTTATTTTTATTTTATTGTCTTATGTTGGCTTTTGCTTTGGGCATGCGTGGATCTATACTTGTTGGTATTGCCTCCCTCCAATGCATGATTACATGTAGACTCTCCTAATTCATGATCATTAATTTCTTTTACCCAGGTGCATCTTCCATTTTTAGCAGCGTATGTGTATTTATAAGCTAGGACGTTGAAATTCTTCCTCTCAAACTTCTAACAACTCTTCCCTCTAACAAATGTGTGGAATACTCTTGGCTAAGAGTGATTTTATCTCTATGTTGGTGTGTAGCTTGTCTTTTCTCCTTCACAATGCGTGGACTGTGATTTTAGCAAAGATTTCTTGACCAATGTGTTGAAATAAAATCCTTTCAAAACTTGTGTGGACAACACACTGATAGTATTTTTTATTTCTTCTTTGTAATAGTTGAGTAAGGACCAAAAGTTCTTCCAACTAATTTCACGGGAAATGGTTACGGAAATTAAAGAAGCTTCCCTGTAATTTCCCCTTCCCGTTGAAATAACCAATTCCCTCTTTCCCGGTTAGTGGCATTACTTGTCAGGGGAAAGTGGGAAAAAGACAACCATCTGCCAGCGGAAATGGCAAGATGGGCTTACAATCCCCATTCTATTTCCCCATGTGGGAAATCGGGAGATTTTTTTTCCCGTTTGCCAACCAGTTGGATTGACAATCAATGGAAGAAATCCCACTAGTGGGAAAATAAGAAGTATTTGGGAAATTTGGGTATGGGAATCCAATTTGGCATCCCCGAAAGAAGCTTACTTTCCCAAACAATTAAATAAAAATTTGTCGATTGAATTTTAATAAGTATTATATTAATATTTATTTAATTAAAAACCCCAAATTTTAATAAAATTGATTTTATCAAATAAAGGGTAATAAATTAATTAATTAATATTTAACGTAGTTTATGACCTAGCGGGAGGAGTTCTTGCCCAAAATGGACAAAATGAAAACCAGAACGATCACAAAAATGAGACGATCGCGACGAGGGCGATAAATCACGTAAAGTAACACTTTTGAAAATTTTCATGTTTATTAATTTTTGAAATCAAAATTAGCTGATAACAGTTGGCTCTAATTGGGGACAAGGACATTATGGACACAGCAACGAACACAAACCCAAATATTAATGAACAAGATCTCAAAAATGATGGAGCACAAAAACAAGATGATAAAAGAGAGGAAACCAAAAAATAGGGAAAATGAAACAAACCAAAATCCTAATTACCTATGTACATACGGGGGACAACCTGTTTTAAATTTTGATAATGCTTGAGATATTGCCCACTGTAGGGCAAAGGCAAATGAGTTCCATCGGGATATGCCAAGTAATAGGTGTTATCTCCACAAAAATGTTTGATCTTGAAAGGGCCTAGCCACCGAATCAAACTTCTCATGCTTTCCTTTCGGTTCGTGTCTCTTGTCCCAAAGAAGAACTAAGTCATTGATTTGAAATTACCTCTCCATAGTTTTCCTATGTAACAACCTCTTTAATTTGGATTGGTGTTCCTATTTGCTACTTGACTTCTTTGTTCTTCGAGCTTGCTTAGGAACATGATCCTTTTATCCAACACATTGGTGAAGCATTCATCATCAACTGCATGAGCCAATCGTAATGCTAGCATCTCCAATGTGATGGGAATTTGAATATCACTTCCATAAAAGAGTTGGAATGGAGACATCCCAATTTCTCTTTTAGGGGTTATCCGGTTAGCCCATAATACATCATATAACTTTTGTACCAAGTTCTTTTATTTTCTTTTACTAACTTGCATGCGATAGTAATGATGTTTTTATTACTAGATTTTGCTTGATTTTTCCGTGCGGGTAGTAATATAATGAATGAGATAAGGATATCCCATACCCATAACAAAAATCTATCATCTCTACTAGAAGAAAAATTGGAGACATTTTCCGTCACAATATTGTGTGGAATTCCATAACGAACCAATATATTCTCTTTGATGAAGTTACAAATTACAACAGTAGATATTTGTTTCACTTTGGTATGGCATTTAACCACTTTGTAAATTTTCAATTGCGGTGAGCACGTGAGTATGACCAGCATTGAAGTTTTTGTTCAGACCCGGTGAAATCCAACCCCCATTGTTGAAAGGGTTCTTGATGACAACTTGCTCAAAGGCAAAACCACCAATTTAGGTCTTCCAACAAACTACTGACAAGCTTCACATTTTGCTACCCATTTCTCAAACATCGAAAAAATATAGTGGGCCATAATAATGTGCTCACAAAATTTTATGAGTTGTCACTAGGCCGAGAGAAATGACCACAAAAGCATGATTGTGAAAGGCTTCCAACAACCTAGGTTGTTGTTCTTTATCGACACATCCGAGGAACATGTCGCCAATTCCTTTCTTGAACAAAGTGTACCCAGAAACTCTCAATTTGATAGCTCTCTTTTCCTTGGTTGTCAAATTCTCAAGAAATTCTCCATATGTGAGAAATTAGGCTATATCGGAATACCATTCATGTGTACCGTCTTGTGAAAACTACCGTAGTAAACTTTCTTCAACTGGTTCTTCTTCAAAATTATCTTGTGGCTCATTCTCTGCGATGAGTTGGCAACGTCCTCTTCCTCGAACTAAATGAGTAGGCTTGATGTCCAAATCATATTCCTAGATCTTGGAGACCCAGTTACCTCTTTTAGATCTTGGTTCATGTTGTGTCAGCATCTATTTAACTATGGTGTCCGGAAGTAAGACTTTGGTGTGAGAATTCAATACATAGTACCTAAAAAGTTTCAAATCTCTAACCACCTTGTATGCATGCCTCTCAAGGGGAGTGTAATTGAGTTCATGTTTCTTGAATCCAAAACTCATGAATACAATAAGAGATTTGATTCCCTCTTGATTGCATTAATTCAGGATGGCAGAGATCTTGTGTGGCGAAGCATAGCAATAGATTATGAAATCCTTTTTAAAATCAAGACACATCAATGTAGGAGCTTTTGCAATAACACCCTTGATTTTTTCAAATGCTTCTCTACGTTCCTTCGACCATTTGAAGGATTATTTTCCTTTCATCATATCAGTGATTTCTTTGGTCATCTCGGAAAAAATCTAGCACGAACCTTCTCAAAAGTTCACCTTCCCAAAGAATGAGTGGACTCTAGGCTTACTTGTAGGCAAGGAAAGATTCTTAATAGCTTGAACGCACTTAGGATTGATATTAGTTTATTCTTTAGAAATAATATGACCTAGGATTTCCCCTTCCATAACTCTAAACACAGACTTATTTGGATTCGGGAGATCTTGTGAAGTCTGCACCTTTGCAATATTTTCTCTAAGTCTCTTACGTGATCTTCTCACTTGTTTGAGAACACTTGTCAAGTCATTTAGGTATATCATGATGATATTGTCTTTATAATCTGTGAATGCCATATCTATAGCCCTTTGAAAAGTATCACCAGATTGATCAAACCAAAAGGCATTATGTTATATACGAAACGTACCCTAGGGGGTAGTGAACATTGTTTTATGTTGGTCTTCTCTAGCCACTTCAATCTGATTATAACACAAGAAACCATCTAGCATAGATAGCATTTACGATCCGATTCTTGATTGCGAGAATATGGTCCATGACCGGTAATGGATAGTTATCCTTGAGGATGCTTGATTAAGATTATAGAAAATTACACAAATCCTAATTTCTCCATTTTTCTTGCAAACTCTTATAATATTAGCCATCCAAGTTGAATGTCAAATAGGAAAAACTATTCGTGCATCTAACATATTTTGAACCTCATGGAATATTTTCCCTGATATCTTGGGATTTTACTATCTTTGCTTTTCCCTGGATGGAGTTGCACCAGGTTTCAAAGGTATGACATGCTCCATTTCTGTAGGTTAGAAATACTTCAAGTCTTTATATGAATAAGCCAAGTCATGTCGAATATTTGGTAAGGAGGCTTAAAAATTTATTGCCCTCCTTAGGTGAGCAACACTTACCAATGTTGACCAGGAAAGGTTTGTCCTTGGTACCAATGTAAACTTGCTCATAGTCAGCATAATTCACAGGTCCTGCCTGCTCTTTCTCTTTAATAAACCTATCATGCTTATCAAAAGTTCTTCAAGTGAAACCAATCCTTTTGGAATTTTATTTCCTTTGAGTTGAATGATGCCATCACCAGGATCCTTGTTCTCAACTCCTTGAATGGGTGAGGTCATTGATTCACGAAATGTAGAATCACTTCCTTCAAAGTAAAACTATTCAAAATTATCCCTCTTTTCCAAGAAGGCAATAATTTGTTGATCATCATTGAATACTTGTCATTTTTCGCATTATCAGGAACACTTGGCCTAAAAACCATTTCAATGGTGTATTTGTCTTGATCAAACTCTGAATGAGGGATCATTAATGAAGTTGAGATTGCTAGGGAATTTTCTTTGCTATTCTTTTCACGAGGGACAAATTTTATGGAAAAAGCATCGAAGACTTCTATCGCATCCCACACTTTATTTCTGTAGTGTCTCAAACGATCATTCTTTACTTGAAACTGATTTTTAACTTGTTTCACGATCAACTCCACATCTCTGAAAACTTTCAAATTTTTGATCCCTTTCTCTTGGCAACTTGAATGCCAAGCATTAATGCCTCGTGATTCTGCGTGTTGTTAATATTTGAAAATTGAATTTTGTAAGAAAAAGGAAATATTTTACCATTATGAGATATGAGCACCACTCCTACGCCAAAACCTGATGAGCAATAACTTCCATCGAACTCAAGAGTCTAGATCTCATTGGGATCTTGGCAAGTGACATCAAGTGCATGAACCTTTATAGTCATCATATAATTACCCATACTTGAGTTTTGATCGGTTTTGTTACGATGAACTTTGCCTAAATTTATGACATTAGGTTCTTCATTTCTCTATTTATAGGGACCATAGCATGAGACCAATCCATTTGAATCTCATCACCCATATCCCTACAAAATTTCTTGCTCAATAACATACCATATGAAGTAGGAATGTTGGCAACTAGAATGGTTACCTTGACTCACTTTTGAGGAAATTGAGCTAAAACAATTTGAGCGTCTTTAATCTTCCCAATCAGAGGAACTTGTCTTATCTCCATTGAGTAACATGATCTTAATGTTCTCGTCTGAAGTCACCCAAGAGCATGTGCTACTTTGTAGGCATCACATTATCTCGAGGCTCCAGAATCTATAATGCAATTACTTAATTTACATCCATTGATCAAAAAGGACACAAAGAAAGGTTCAATATTATTCATTCGAAGGTGTAGTGGCACTACAATATTTTGAGTCTTCCCATCTTTGGGAGTTTTCAAAATTCCTTTGGAGGAATGAACAGTAGAGTCACCTTTAATAAACTGGACCAATTTCTCAAGTTGATCCTTATTGGACTTCAAGTTCTCAACTTTGTGACATGGAAATTTTTATTTATTTATGTGATCAATGATATCAAATTTGGGCAAAATGACCATACTTGATGTCTCAGATACCACTTCTTTCGAACTTGATGATGGCACACTTTTGACCTTTGCTTTGAGTTTGGTTGATACTTGATGTGGAAGAAGAAACTTTCTTCATAGCTTATTTATCAATTGATTGACTTGATAAAGGCCCTACTTTCTTTAAGATAGTTTTGACCTTGAAAACCTCAGTTTCCTTAAACTATTTAGGAATCTCGGTTGTCTTGGATTCTTTGGAAGTTTCTTTAGTCTTAGATTATTTAGGAACTTCCTTAGATCTCTTTTTATCTTCCACCTTAGTGGTACTCGGCTCCTTCTTCTAAGAGTATGAAGACAATGAAGGATTGACTATTCATATCTTCTATAATTTCTTCATATTCGTAGTTGACTTATCAATTGATTGACTTGATAAAGGCCCCCTTTCTTTAAGATAGTTTTGACCTTGGAAACCTTAGTGTCCTTGGACTCTTTAGGAATCTCTGTTGTCTTGGATTCTTTGGAAGTTTCCTTAGTCTTAGATTATGTAGGAACTTCCTTAGAGCTCTTTTTATCTTCCACCTTAGTAGTACTCTACTCCTTATGAGAGCCTATGAAGACAACGAAGGATTGACTATTCATATCATATATAATTTCTTCTTATTCATCTTCTTCTTTTGAATGGTACTCGAAGAAATGATTATTACTCTCTCCTTCAGGCTCTTCGAATTCAGATTCAGATGTTCCAGATTTTGGCTCTTCTTCATCAAATTTGACGACCTCAACTTCGTCATCGCTTTCTTTAATGACATCACACTTTGAGTTAGTTATGGGGGTCGCTTCAAAAACAAGCCTTGTTGGAGAACCTGCAATTTTGGCATTGTTGGGAATGTATCCTTTTCTTGGGATGTCTTTGTAAGGAGAGGGTTTAATATTTTGAGCAACTTGATTTTTCAAAGCTATCACATCATTAGCTAACTTAGTGAGTATAGCCTCTGAAGCATTGGGGGTTTCTTGACTCTTTCCCTTGATGAAATTTTTAATGAATTTTCCCACCATGATTAAGTCATCCTCAATTTCTATGGCCAATGATTGAGCAAGTTCCAAAGTAGCCACCATAGCCCTTCTCACCGATAGCACACTAGTTGTTGTGCATTATTAAAGAAACCTTTTTCCGTAAGGGTTCGGGTGAATCCCGATAGGAACTTTGTTCATCATTTTTTTGAATTTAGCCACAAAATTCCTCATGGGTTCTATTGGCTCTTTCTTCACCTGAGATAGTTGGCAAAATGGCATGTTCATCTTCTACCATCTTGAATCGTTCTTCAAACTTAGTTTTCATGTCATACCAGTTTATAATGCATCCATTTGACAGATGATGAAACCAATCTATGGCAACATCATGCAATGTTTCAATGAAGAGGTGAATAGCAACATCTTCATATTCCATTGAAAAAATTGTACATACATACAAGAAAAGGCAAAAATGTGGTCATTTGGTGATGTCTTCCCATCTCCATCGTACTTGGGAAGAATCTTCCTCAATCCTTGTGGGAGGTCATGTCTAGCTGGTAATTCCAATGGGCCTATGTAATTTCCCCATGGTTCGTTAACTACCATCTTGGGAAAGGTGGTATGCGAAGGAAAAACAATGTGAGCAAGAATAAGTGCTTGACTTGTAGTGATTCCTTTCTTGCTTTCTCTTTCAGGACTTGATGCAAGGATTACAGATCTACGGGGCATGTTTCTCTTTGGAGGAGATAACTTGAAACCAAACTTTCCTTGAAAGTCAAAAATGAGATCTGATTAGCCTTTAGCTTTTTCTCCTTGTGTAAACCTCTTTCCTGCCAGTTTGAAATATTTATTGTGAAATTATCAACGACATGTTCTCATCACTCTTTCCTTTTCTCTTCACTTTCTTTCTTGAGCTATTTGCACTGAATAACTCTAGTAACTCTTGCAGCTTGATCTAACATAGAGCAACTTACTTTTCATAGAGAAACTATCGACATTGGAACCAATGAAAGGTAGGGTCTAACATTCATAGCTTTATCCAAAGTTCCCTCGCTTCCAAATTTTTGCATTTCACCTCCTTTTTCATTCGAAAGGTACTAAAAAATGGTGCACGTACTAACACTTGGAGCAAGAAAAAAGGAGGAAGCAAGACTAATATCACTCAACCTATCGTAAATACTAAACTCTACTTTCTTAGCACCTCTGCTACTACTTTACTCAACATTTCTTGTATCTAGAGCAGCGTTACCGTTCAAGGGGTATCAAATGTTTTCATGTTTATTGGAAATAAAATTGTTCACGAAGGCTAGCATTCATGATATAATTCTTCAAATGTACAGAGGTCTTCATGTATACATGTTTAGTTCAAATGTTATGATATAAGATTTGTAACTTTTTATTTACAAATCAGAACAAATTTAAATGTTCATACAACATTTCAATGTAATGTTTCATCTATATTCCTACACTACAACTATCAATCGCATGCCTTATCGAGTTTACAAAAAAGTATTTTTAACAAAAGACCAAAAAAACAACTGATGCAACACTAACAAAGTTACCCAAAAGTAAGTAACTATCCAAAATGGTATTAAATGTATTCATGTTTATAGAAAAACAATTGGCCACAAACGCTACCACTCATGATCTAAAATCTGCAAATGCACGAAAGACTTCATGTATTCATGTTAAGTTCAAAAAAATAGTGTGCAAAATGCTACCACTCATGATATGAGATTTGTAAATGTATATGTATGAATTTATAACAAGTTTGAAATGAAGAGATGATACCTTTAAATGAAGTGGTTCGTCTATATTTCTACACTTACAAAATAACATTTTTTCAACATATGTGTTCAATGTTTCTTTTTATTGTTGCTTGCTTTTTTATGTAAACCAACAACAACGTGTTTTTAATGTGTTCTTCATTATATCTGCACAAAATACCTATAGTTTTAAAATGCGAAAAGAACTATACAATTTATAGTTGTTTGCATCGAAAACTTTGTACATTATATCACTTTTTACATTTTGAATTGTTTTAATGGTTAAACCTCATGTTTGCATTTTTTAAATGAAGTGGTTCATCTATATTTCTACACTTACAAAATCAATCACCCATAATTTAAACAAAATCAACTACAAAAATAATAACTATCCCTTTAAAACAAATAACATATACCATTCGACATTCACATTGCATTATACACATACGATTGCTTATTATATAGTTAATGAACAAATAAAAGGACTTGGACTTTATGTGGACTTTAAACTATAACATCCAAAAGCATGCTTTTAAATGACCATGACTTTTACTTTGGATACTCTTCTTGACATTGCACATCAAAGAGAAATACACTATATGAGACTTCACAATTCCTTATCATTATATTAAAAAAACAACAAAAGAACTTTACTTGTTTTATGATGTGTACGGATAACATGCATGAGTGTGGGCTAGATGCTTTTGATTGAAAAGCATAACCATAGATTAATGATGACATGAAATTTACAATTCTAATCATACAAAATGGGGTGGAAAAGATCACACCCCACATGCAGGATCAAAGTATCCATGAAAAGGCTACGAGTTGCAAAATGTCACATAATCATATCAATAGTAGATTTATCAATCAAAAAATTTTAAAGCAAAAGTGTAGAGAACCAGAGAAAACTCCAAACATGGAGCTAGGCAATAGCAACAAACATGGAAGATGGTGGCGGTTGTGGTGGGTTCTTTGGACGGTCACCCCAACCACCAAGAATAGTGACGGTGGTGTCATCAAGTGGCTCTACTAAATGCCGTTTGTCTCTGCTTCTCCTCCTCGTTTCCCTACCAGGAGGGTGAGATAGCCAAAGAGAGCCGTGGAAAGTTTGATTGATCGAGTGCACACCCGGAACCACCATCACTGCCGGAGCCCATCCGACCAAACACCCCGACATATATCATTTTCTTTATTAATTTTATTTCTTTGTGCTTATATATATCTTGTTTAACATTTTTTGAAATGGTCCATGTGATTTCTTTTCACACACGGTCCTCCTCTTTTTGCAAATTGTGTGAATGAGCTATTTTTTTAAATCTCTAAATGCGTGGACTCCAAGCCCAAATGCATGAATCTACTTTGGCTGCATATTGCTTTTCTGGTGAATGCGTGATGATGAGATAAATGAATTTCCTTTCCTTTTTGCTGCGTAGGCTCTTGCTTTGACTTCTCCTTGTTTTGGTTTTGGTTGTGCCCTTTCTTCTTTCCCACGTGGCAATGCTTTTGAATTAATATGGATATATTTTCCTTATTCATGAAAACTCTTATTCCCTAGCACGTGGACTATTATTTTTGCCTTTGGCTGGTCACGTTGAAACTTGTATTTTTAGCATGGATTTTTAATCTTTTGTTTTTTAATTCCTATGCATGTGTGGCTTCCTTCTTTTGGAATATGTGAGAGCTACTTTCTTCCTTACCAATGTGTTGAAACTTTGCTTGCTCTTTCAAAACCTGCTTGAGAATTTTCTTCTTTTCCCCAAGTGGTCTCCTTGTACAAAAGAAAACAAACAAAAAAAAAGATTTTAATGGATTGTTTTCTTTTTTGTATATTTAATTTTATCCAATGTGTGGAGATTTGTTTAAAAGTTGCATGGAAGATCTTTTTTTTTGTTTATTTTTTTTATTTTTTTTGTCTTATGTTGGCTTTTGCTTTGGGCATGCGTGGATCTATACTCTTTAGTATTGCCTCCCTCCAATGCGTGACTAAATGTAGACTCTCCCCAATTGATGATCATTAATTTATTTTACCCACATGCATCTTCCATTTTTAGCAGCGTATGTGTATTTATATGCTAGGATGTTGAAATTCTTCCTCTCAAACTTCTAACAACTCTTCCCTCTAACAAATGTGTGGAATACTCTTGGCTGAGAGTGATTTCTCTCTCTATGTTGGTGTGTAGCTTGTCTTTTCTCCTTCACAATGCGTGGACTGTGATTTTAGCAAATATTTCTTGACCAATGCATTGAAATAAAATCCTTTCAAAACTTGTGTGGACAACAAACTGGTATTCTTTTATTTCTTCTTTATAATAGTTGAGTAAGGACCAAAAATTCTTCCAACTAATTTCACAGAAATGGTTACGGGAATTAAAGAAGCTTCCCCGTAACTGTTTCCCCTTCTATTGAAATAACCAATTCCCTCTTTCCCGGGTAGTGGCATTATATGCCAGGGAAAGTGGGAAAAAGACAACCATCTACCAGTGGAAATGGCAAGTCGGGCTAGCAATCCCCATTCTATTTCCCCATGTGGGAAATCGGGAGATTTTACCCGTTTGCCAACCGGTTGGATTGGAAATTAGTAGAAGAAATCCCACAAGTGGACAATTCTATTTCCCCATGTGAAAAATCGAGATATTTTTGCCCGTTTACAAACCGGTTGGATTGGTAATCGAGAAGAAATCCCACAAACGGGAAAATATGAAGTATTTGGGAAATCCGAATGCAGGGAAGCCAATTTGGCATCCACGGCAATTGGAAGCGGAAGCTTACTTTCCCCCCAGTAATTAAATTAAAATATGTCGATTGAATTTTAATAAGTATTATATTAATATTTATTTAATTAAAAACCCCAAATTTTAATAAAATTGATTTTATCAAATAAAGGGTAATAAATTAATTAAATATTAATTAATTAATATTTAATGCAGTTTATGACTTGGTGAGAGGAGTTCTTGCTTCAAACGAATGAAAACGAAAACCGGAACGATCACAAAAATGAGATGATCATGATGAGGGCGATAAATCACGCAAAGTAACACTTTTGAAAAATTTCAAAATTTCCATGTTTATTAATTTTGCGAAGTCAAAATTAGCTGATAACAACTGGCTCTAATTGGGGACAAGGACTTTATGGACGCAACAACAAACCTAGACCCAAATATTAATGAACATGATCCCAAAAATGATGGTGCATAAAAATGGGATGACAAAAGAGAGGAAACCAAAAAATAGGGAAATGAAACAAACCAAAATCCTAAATACCTATGTACATACGGGGACAACCCGTTTTAAATTTTGATAGTGCTTGAGTTATTGTCCATTGTATGGAAAGGAAAATGAGTTCCATCAGGATATGCCAAGTAATAGGTGTTATCTCCATAGAAATGTCTGATCTTGAAAGGACCTAGCCACATCGAATCAAACTTCTCATGCTTTCCTTTCGGTTCACGTCTCTTGTCCCAGAGAAGAACTAAGTCATTGATTTGAAATTGTCTCTCAATAGTTTTCCTATCGAATAACCTCTTTACTTTGGATTGTGTGTTCATCAATCATGTTTGCTACTTGACTTCTTTGTTCTTGAGATTGCTTAGGAACATGATCTTTTTATCCAATGCATTCACCATCAACTACATGCATGAGCCAATCGTAATTCTGGTAACTCCAATATGAAGGGAATTTGAGCATCGAGTTCCATATAAGAGTTGGAATGGAGACATCTCAATTTCTCTTTTGGGGTTATGCGGTCAGCCCATAATGCATCATATAAGTTTTTGTGCCAAGTTCTTTGATTTTCTTCTACTAACTTGCGCATGATAGTAATGATGTTTTTGTTATTGGATTCTTCTTGACCATTTTCATGCGGGTAGTAATCTAATGAATGAGATAAGGATATCCCATACCCATAACAAAAACCTATCATCTCTGCAGAAGAAAAATTGGAGGCATTGTCTGTCATCACGATCTTGTGTGGAATTCCGTAATGAACCAATATATTTTCTTTGATGAAGTTACAAATTATAGCAGTAGATGTTTGTTTCACTGGTATAGCTTCTACCCACTTGTAAAGTAGTCAGTTGTAGTGAACATGTGAGTATGACCAGCACCGTAGTTTGGGTTTAGGACCCCAATGAAATCCAACCCCATTGTTGAAAGGGTTCTTCAATGACAACTAGCTTCAAAGGCAAAGCCGCCAATTTAGGTCTTCCAACAAACTGTTTGACAAGCTTCACATTTTTCTACCCATTTCTAAGCATCGAAAAACATAGTGGGCCAATAATAATGTGCTCGCAAAATTTTATGAGTTGTCACTGGGCCAGAGAAATGACCACTACAAGCATGATTGTGAAAGGCTTCCAATAACCTAGGTTGTTGTTCTTTATCGACACATCTGAGGAACATGTCGTCAATTCCTTTCTTGAACAAAGTGTTGTCCCAAATAACGTACCTGATAGCTCTTAATTTGATAGCTCTCTTTTCCTTAGCTGTCAAATTCTCAGGACATTCTCCATATGTGAGAAAGTAGGCTATATCGGAATACCATTCATCTGTGGTACTGATGAAAACTACCAATGGTAAAATTTCTTCAACTGGTTCTTCTTCAGAGTTATCTTATGGCTCATTCTCTGTGATGAGTTGGCAAAGTCCTCTTCCTTGAACTAACTTGGTAGGCTTCATGTCCAAGTCATATTCATGGGTCTTGGAGACCCAATTACCTCTTTTAGATCCTGATTCTTGTTATGTCAGCAACAATTTAACTGTGGTGTCCGAAAGTAAGACTTTGGTGTGAGAATTCAATACATAGTACCTAAAATGTTTCAAAGCTCTAACCACCATGTATGCATGCCTCTCAAGGGGAGTGTAATTGAGTTCATGTTTCTCGAATCTAGTTCTCATGAATGCAATAAGAGATTTGATTCCCTCTTGATTGTGTTGAGTCAGGATGGCAGAGATCGTGTGTGCGGTGAAGCATAGCAATAGATTATGAAATCCTTTTTAAAATTAGGAAAACCCAATGTAGGAACTTTTGTAATAACACCCTTGTTTTGTTCAAATGCTTCTCTACCTTCCTTTGACCATTTGAAGGATTCTTTGCCTTTCATCATATCAATGATTTCTTTGGTCAGCTTGAAAAAATCTGGCACGAACCTTCTCAAAAAGTTCACCTTCCTAAAGAATGAGTGGACTCCAGGATTACTTGTAGGCAAGGAAAGATTCTTGATAGCTTGAACACACTCAGATTCAATCTTAGTTCCCTCTTTAGAAACAATATGACCTAGAAGTTTCCGTTTCGTAACTCCGATGACGAACTTCTTTGGATTCAGGGAGATCTTGTGAAGTCTGCACCTTTGCAATATTTTCTCTAAATCTCTTAGGTGATCTTCTCGCTTCTTTGAGAACATTGTCAAGTCATCTAGGTATATCATGATGATCTTGTCTTTATAATCTATGAATTCCATATCCATAGCCCTTTGAAAAGTTGTGTCGGCATTGATCAAACCAAAAGGAATTCTTCTATATGCGAATGTACCCCAGGGGGTAGTGAATGTTATTTTATGTTGGTCTTCTCTAGCCACTTCGATCTAATTATAACCAAAGAAACCATCTAGCATAGATAGCATTTCCGATCTAGTTATTCTATAGAATATGGTCCATGACCGGCAGTGGATAGTTATCCTTCAAGGATGCTTGATTAAGATTGCAAAAATCCACACAAATCCTAATTTCTCCATTTTCTTGCAAACTGGTATAATATTAGCTATCCAAGTTGAATTTTGAATAGGAAAAACTATTCATGCGTCTAACATCTTTTGAACCTCATGGAATATTGTCCCTGCTATCTTGGGATTATATTGTCTTTGATTTTTCCTAAATGGAGTTGCACCAAGTTTCAAAGGTATGGCATGCTCCATTTCCCTAGGTTGAAAATACTTCAAGTCTTTATATGAGTAAGCCAAGATGTCGAATATTTGGTAAGGAGGCTTACAAATTTGTTGCGCTCCTCAGGTGAGAAACACTTACCAATGTTGACTAGGCAAGGTTTGTCCTTGGTACCAATGCCAACTTTCTCATAATCGTAGAAATTCATAGGTCCTTCCTACTCTTTCTCTTTGATAAACTGTCATGCTTATCAAAAATTTCTTCAAGTGAAACTGATCCTTTTGGAATTTTATTTCCTTTGAGTTGAATTATGTCATCCCGGGATCCCCAATTATGTCATCCCCAGGATCCTCGTTCTCAACTCCTTGAATGGGTGAGGTCTTCGATTCACGAAATGTAGAATCACTTCCTTTAAAGTAAAACTGTTCAAAATTATCCCTCTTTTCCAAGAAAGCAATAATTTTTTGATCATCATTGAATACTTGCCAATTTTCTTGCATTGTCTAGAACACTTGGCCTAAAAACCATTTCAATGGTGTATTTTCTTGATCAAACTCTAAATGAGGGATCATTAATGAAGCTGAGACTGCTAGAGAATCTACTTTGTTATTCTTTTCATGAGGGACTGGTTTTATGGAAAAAACATCAAAGACTTCTATCGCATCCCACACTTTACTTTTGTAGTGTCTCAAATGATCATTCTTTACTTGAAACTAATTTTTAACTTGTTTCACAATCAACTCCGCATCTCGGAAAAATTTCAAATTTTTGATCCCTTTCTCTTTATAACTTGGAGGCCAAGGATTAATGCCTCATATTATGCAGTGTTGTTAGTATTTAAAAATTGGAATTTGTAAGAAAAAGAAAATATTTTACCATTCAGAGATATGAACACCACTCCTACACCAGAACCTGTTGAGCAAAAGTTTCCATCAACCTCAAGAATCCATATCACATTGAGATCTACGCAAGTGACCTCAGGTGTATGAACCTCTATAGTCATCATATAATTACCCATACTTGAGTTTTGAAATAGGACCTATGCGCGGGATCATTGGTTTTCATTACGGTGAACTTTGCCTGAGTTTTGGCATTAGCTTCTTCATTTCTCCACTGATAGGGATCATAGCATGAGACCAATCCATTTGAATCTCACCACCCAGATCTCTACAAAATTTCCTACTCAACAACATACCATATGAAGCAGGAATGTCAACAACTAGAATGGTTACCTTGACTCACTTTTGAGGAAATTGAGCTAAAACCATTTGAGCGTCTTTAATCTTCCCAATCAAAGGAACTTGTCTTGTCTCCATTGAGTAACAAGATCCGAATGTTCTCGTACAATTCAACCCAAGAGCATGTGCTACTTTTGTAGGCATCACATTATCTAAGGCTCTAGAATCTATAATGCAATTACTTAATTTTCATTCATTGATAAAAAGGACACAAAGAAAGGTTCAATATTTTCATTCGAAGGTGTAATGGCCACCACAATATTTTGAGTCTTCTCATCTTTGGGAGTTTTCAAAATTCCTTTGGAGGAATGAACAGTAAAGTCACCTTTAATAAACTAGACCAATTTCTCCAGTTGATCCTTATTGGACTTCAAACACTCAGCCTATGACATGGAAAATTTTGTTTTATTTATGTGATCAATGATATCAAATTTGGGCAAAATGACCGTACTTGATGTGTCAAATACTAGTTCTTTCGAACTTGATGATGGCACACTTTTAACCTTTGCTTCGGGCTTAGTTGATACTAATGTGGAAGAAGAAACTTTCTTCATAGCTTATTTATCAATTGATTGACTTGATAAAGGCCCTCCTTTCTTTAAGATAGTTTTGACCTTGAAAACCTTAGTTGCCTTAGACTCTTTAGGAATCTCGGTTGTCTTGGATTCTTTGGAAGTTTCTTTAGTCTTAGATTCTTTAGGAACTTCCTTAGAGATCTTTTTATCTTCCACCTTAGTGGTACTTTGCTCCTTCTTCTAAGAGCGTGTGAAGACAACGAAGGATTGACTATTCATATCTTCTATAATTTCTTCGTATTCGTCTTCTTCTTCTAAACAATACTCAAAGAAATGATTATTACTCTCTCCTTCAAGCTCTTCAACTTTAGGTTTAGATGTTCTAGAGTCTAGCTCTTCTTCGTCAACTTTGATGACCTCAACTTCATCATCACTTTCTTCAATGACATCACACTTTGAGTTAGTTGCATGGGAGATGCTTCAATAGCAAGCCTTGTCGAAGCACCTACAATTTTGGCTTTGTTGGGAACGTATCCTTTTCTTGGGATATCTTTGTAAGGAGCAAGTTTACTACTTTGAGCAACTTTCTTTTCAAAGCTAGCACATCATTAGCCAACTTAGTGAGTATAGCCTCTGAAGCATTGGGGGTTTCTTGACTCTTTCCCTTAAGGTAAGTTTTCTTTAATTTTCCCGCTATGATTAAGTCATCCTTAATTTATATAGCCAAGGATCGAGAAATTTCCAAACTAGCCACTCTAGCCCTTCTCAACTGATAACACACTTCTAGTTGTTGTGCGTTAATAAAGAAACATTTTTTCTATCAAGGTTCGGGTGAATCTCGCAAGAACTTTGTTCACCATTTTGTTGAATTTAGCCATAAAATTCCTCATGGGTTATGTTGGCTCTTTCTTCACTTGAGATAGTTGGGCAAGAAGGGCATGTTCATCTTCTATCATCTTGAATCGATCTTCAAACTTAGTTTTGATATCATTCTAGTTTGTAATGCATCCATTTGGAAAATGATGAAACCAATCTGCGACAACATCATGCAATCTTTCAACAAAGAGGAAAATAGCAACATCTTCATATTCCATGGACAAAACTACACATGTAGCAAAGAAGTTGGGAATGTGGTCATCTGGTGATTTCTTCCCATCTCCATTGAGCTTGGGAAGAATCTTCCTCGATCCTCGTGGGAGGTCATGTCGAGCTGGTAAGGCCAATGGGCCTATGGCATTTCCCCATGGTATGTGAACTGTAATTTTGGGAAAGGTGGTATACAAAGTCAAAACAATGTGTGTAAGAATAAGTGCTTGACTTGTAGTGAATCCTTCCTTGCTTTCTCTTTCAAGACTTGATGCAAGGCTTACAGATCTATAGGGTGTGTTTCTCTTTGGAGGAGATAACTTGAAACCAAACTTTCCTTGAAAATTCAAAAATGGGATCTATTGACCTTTAGCTTTTTCTCCTTGTGTAAACCTCTTTCTTGCTAGTTTGAAATCTTTATTGTGAAAGGATCACGTGCATGTTCTAATCAACTCTTTCCTTTTCTCTTAGCTCTCTTTCTTCAATTATTTGTGCCTAAAAATAATTCTAGCAACTCTCGAACTTGATCTTCTTCATTATCTAGTACTAATGCGGCGAGATGAAAATGATAGTTGCTCATGCGCTTTTCCCAAATAGCTTGCCTCAAATCTGATGATATGTCTCCTTGAGTATCTACAAAAAGAAGATTTGGTTGTAAGATAGGTGAGTTACCTATAATAGTCCTACAAATTATTACCTTGGTGGAAGAGGATCACGTCGATGAATAACGATCAACACATGTCGAGGAGGCCTTCGCCACAAGTATGGGTGTTCTCTTTTAAGGTCTTGAATGTAGATTTCTCTATCAATGGCTCTATCAATAGCCACAAATTACTGCAATTTTTCACGGTTTTCCCAAACTATTGTTCGAAGGTTGGCAACAATGTGTCCTTGAAAATCTTCGGCAAGCACAAGGTTCGGGTGAAGAACTGGAGTTTGTGCAGAGGGCATAGTCATAAAGATTTAACCAAGCACTGGTTGATGATTTCTGAATCCCCATTAGAGTCACCAAAAATTGTTAGCATATGGATTTTCATGCATGCAAATGACATGCAACGTGTGGGAACAAAGTCCCTCCCTAATGAAGGTGAGGGTGCCTTTATTGAAAACCAAAACTATATTTACACCTGTACATTCAAAATTGTATGTGGGGGGTGTTTTGGAAGATCAATTGAAAGAAAAGTGAATGAGGGATATGGAATGGAATGAAGGAAAGGAATGGAAAGGAATGAATGGAAAGAACATGCAAGAGTTAGGTAAAAGCATAGCCTAATATTGCATGGAGAAGAACAATAAATAACTAACACAAATAAAATGGAGTTTGCATCAGTTAAATGAGAATGAGTAAAAGAAAACACACGTGAGCAAGTAGATAATCAGAGCTTGATCACTATGAACTAGAACAACATATTAGTAGCGTTGAAGATCCAAGACAATATTTGCATGCAAGATTCAAACACTAACCTCTAATAAACATAAGAACATCAAATGTTGTAAGAGACAATGAATGGGACACAAAGTTCATATTTCATTAACTCCAAAATGTCTTCTCAAAAGAACACAAAGTTTCTTTCTTTGAAGTAAAGCTTGTATACAAAAGTATTTTCTTCTCCTCTCTCAAAGTCACCCTTACAAATGAGCCCCTAACATCCTTTTATAACCCAAAATTTGTTACAAAGTAGTTAGTATTTTAAATGCACATTAAATAGGGCACTTAAGTGACTTTGAATTTTTCAACCAACTTTTAAAAAGTGACTAAAAGTAGAAACCACTTAAGTTTAAAAGTCATTTAAGGAAAAATACATAAATAAAAGAAATGGGTACGTGTGGATCTCATTTAAATGATTTGGACATACACATAGGCATCCTAGTAGTTATGGCGTAAGGGAATGTTTTCCTAATCCCATGTAAATAAGAACCTTGTTATTGTTTAGGCCTTGTGGAATTAAATACCTTGGGTATTTAATTTGTTTTGGCCTTTAACCTCTAAATTTAATTAAGGAATATTTAACTATAGTGTTAATTTAATTAATTATTAAATTAACACCTAAAAGAAATCTAAATGTGTTTGGACTAATTACACTCATTAATTTGTAATGTGGTTTTAATATTTATTATAACGGAAAATTTTATTTATTAATTATAATTGAATTTGAAACTTTGTTGTGACAACTGTTGTTTCGAAGCCTGTTTGTGGTCACGCTTTTCAAAAAAAAATATTCTATAATTTTTCTAACTAAACTTAGGTTATTCTTAGGTCTCGAGTGGGCGTTTTTAGTGGGAGTTACACTTAGTATCGAGCCGTAGTTCAAACTTGGACCCTTGGGCACACTAGAAAACTTGAGACATGAATATTAAACCTAACACACTTTTAAATCTAAAAAACAACTTTGTTTGAAAATTGCATATTTTAGTAAACATGGAAAAGCTGAATAAAACTTAGAGTAATGAACTAACTCTCACCTTGGTCTATACGGGAGGCAGGAGCGCGGAAAGATGAGGGGTCCTTTCACATAGACCTAGACTTTCCACCTCCAGATCATGTTGTAGCAGCCATCCTACCTCATATTTTACAGATGCTTCAGGACGTCAATGTCGCTCTACATGGAGGGTCCATGGGAGGATGATCAGCCAGACATGATAGAGAGACATCCATTGAGGCTCATGCATCTCCTCGACACAACGAGGAGCATAGGGTAGAAAAATCCCACGTGGAGTCAGCCAGAGTAGAGTCACCACAAAGGGGACGGGAAACCGGATTTCAGGACACAAGGATAGGTCTCGGAGCCCTAGGCTTAGAGATGAGCATGCAGAGAGGCCTAGGGGTCACCAAACTATAGTGCAAACCATATCAGGGAGATCCTAAAGCTACAACAATCTCACCTATGTGCAGGGGATACGGGTGGATTTCGAGTCGGAGGCTGGTTGGTGAGCTTGAGCGGGTGCTTCAAGCTCTGCCCTTGTTCTAGCAACATGAAAGATCGTGTTGTGATCCATCTTCTAAGGGATGGAGTAGGTGTCTAGTGGAGGACCAGGAGTAGAAGCTCCACGTTGATTCAAAGATGGTTACTTGAGAGCTCTTTAAGGAGTGGTTCAAGAGTAGGTACTTATCTTGGAGGTTCATTCAGTAGAGGATAGATGAGTTTCATGACCTCGTCGAGGAATCTCTCTTTGTAGGTGAGTATGAGAGTCGATTTTAGACCTACTCTAGTATTTTACTATATGTAAGATGAGCGGTGCATGATTCACGGTTCATCTAGGGCTGAATTTAGATTTGGGAGGTGCGGTGCGTATCCATTGTCCATAGACATTAGCTGAGGCCGTTGAGAAGGCCTATATAGTAGAGGGGACTTGGGGAAAGAAACAACATGCCGGGGACACAGTGCGGAGCCACATCCAGCAGATGTAGGATAACAGATCGAGGGGATCATCTCCTCCTCCTTGTGGTGGACAAGGTTCAGCACAGTCATCTTTTAGGCCACCACAACAGTAGTAATAATAGACCCACCCACCTTACAGACCTCCACAGAGATTCGATGCACAAGGGGGTGGAGTATGGGGCCTCCTCCTAGGGGTCCCATTAGGACACGGGAGGTGTACCAAGATCTCGGTCGCAAGATCTCGCCATCGAGACCTCAGCAATCCATAGCCAGATCATCGGGATCCACAACACAGACCTCTAGAGTACCGGCTGGAGATGCTACTCATTGGAGAGGATCGGGCAGTTGTTATGGTTGTGGTGTTGCTGGACATTTTTGGAGAGAGTGCCCACAGAACCCTAGTAACAAGAGTAAGATGCAGATTTTAGAGCCTACTCTTTAATGTCATGGGCGCATTGATCATTAGATCTATGCAGCGGTCGAGAACCGCCAGGTTGAGCACTAGAGTACCATGATTGATATGACAAGTAGCATTGGTGGTATTCCTACCTCCATTATGTTTAATTCTAGTTTTTCTGATTCTTTTATTACACCATCTTTAGTAGAACGATGCGAGCGGGATAGTGGCGATTAGGTAGGGTTTAGTTGGGACGTCGAGATGGCTTCTAGAGCCAAGATCTCTGTAGACTCCTTAGTTAAGGAGTGTGTAGTGGATTTGGGACCCTTCACCACTACCTCGGATCTTCGTATCCTTCCGTTGGGTTTGTATGGAGTCATCTTGGGCATGGGTGGTTGTCTCGCACACGAGCTAGAGTGGATTGTTACCATAAGACTATATCATGTACAAATGATCTAGGAGTTGAGTCGGTGATTACGGGGTTAGGAGACCCCTTGAGGGGAAGTTTTGTGGTTTTCATTAGAGGTAGATGGTCTCCTCGGGCATAGAGGCTGGATTTATGTTCCCGGGGATGGAGGCTTGAGGTAGAACATTTTGACAGAGGCACATCGTGCACCCTATTCAGCCCATCCCGAGGTGAAGAAGATGCACGTCACTTTGAGACAGTTATATCATTGGAGGGGACTTCGAGAGAAATGTGGCTCAGTTTGTGTCACATTGTTTAGAGTTTTAGAAGGTGAAGGTCGAGCATCAATATCCAATTGGCCTTCTCTTTCCACATGCTATACCAAAATGGAAGTGGGACACCATTTCCATGGACTTCATTATTGGGCTACCGATGTCGAGATACCACCATGATGCCATCATGGTCATAGTGGATAAATTAACGAAAGTGGCTCATTTTTCTCTAGTGAAGACCACTTATGTAGCTAATACAGTGGCATGGGTATATCTTGATGAGATTGTCATATTGCATAGGATTCCATGAGAAGATTATTTATGGCCGAGATCCTCTGTATACTTCCCACTTTTGGATTACCATGCAAAGATGCCCTCGGAACAAAGATCAATTTCAGCACAATGTATCACCCCGAGAGACGGATGGAGAGGCCGAGTGGGTGAATCATATCTTAGAGGACATGCTTAGGATGTATTTTATGGATCATCAATCGAGATGGGAGGAGTATATGTACTTGGTGGAGTTTTCCTACAATAATAGTTTTCAAATTTCTATAGGCATGGCTCCTTTCCAGGAATTGTATGGCAGAGAGTACATGACACCTCTTAGTTGGGACAGGTTAGAGGATAGAGTTTCTCTTGGGCCATCTTTATTACAAGACATGGAGTAGTAGGTGATTATCATCAAACGAGACTACAGGAGGCACATGACAGGTAAGAAGTATGTAGATCAAAGATAGGACCGACCATAGTTTTGATGTGGGCATGAAGGTGTTCCTTCGTGTCAGGCCACATAAGAGCCCTATCCATTATGGAAAAGGTTCTAAGTTAGCTCCTAGATTCGTGGGCCCCTTTGAGATCTTGGAGTGTATCGGTCCTTTTTTCACCTACTATTTAATGTTGCCACCTAGGTTGTCTCGCATCCATGATGTGTTTCATGTTTCAAGATACTTAGGAGATATATTGAGATCCTTCTCATGTGTTGGATTGGATCTCATTGCAGTGCAGGATCAGGGGTAGGTGATGGTGGAGCTCATTCACATTATAGAGCGTAGGACCCTGGGCCTTCGAGGCAAAGAGATTGACCAAGTTTGAGTGCGGTGGGACAGATATGATGAGACTATGGTTACATGGGGGATGCTACATTAATATGAGTTTAATTTCCATACTGTTCCAGGTGACTTCCAGGAGGAAGTCGAGTCTAGGGGAGGGGGATGTAGTGCCCACTTCCCTTCGACACCTTTTTGTTATTGATTATGATATTGTCGACTATACTTATGGACATTATTGTAGCTTTTGATTTGGCATGATGTTAGATGTTAGAGATCATGGATCATTTGTTGATTTCGATTCATATATGATGCATGTGGGTTATTAGAGACATTTTATACTAATGTTGATATGTTGATTGACATGGTTGTATGTGTGTGTGTGTGTGTGTGTGTTTGTGTGTGACATGTGATATTTTGTCATATTGAGTAGACCTAGATAATTGAACTAATCTTATGATCATATGGTTATTGATGAAATTGTAAATGATATCATTACTTTCCTAGATGATGTTTTGATTCATATATAGATGATTTTGGAGTTATATTTTATATTTATTTTGATGTTTTGATGTGGCCATGAGGCCAAAGGAGGTGTTATGTGTTTTGCAGGTAAACATGTCACAATAAACATCGGGGGATTGGAGACCAACCACATTGGAATCCTAGATGAATTCAACAAGGGTCACCATGGCAACGTGTATTTGTTATGTGTATGTTTGATTTTTGTTAGGGGTTACCATGGGGGATCACCTTCAAATGTGACCAAGGGGTTATGTGTATTCTTTTAATTAATTCCTTTGTTTAATTTTAGTATGTGTTTATTTAGTGATGTATTTTCCCCTTTATTATTTATTTAATTTGTGTCAAGATTAGTGAGTAATCATGTGTTAAATTAATTAAAATGGGTCAAAAGAATGTATTTATTAGAGTTGATGGCTCTTGGATTATGTGTTGTAAGTGATGTGTAAGTAACTTGGAGTGTGAAACACTCCACCTTTCTTTTAAATTCAGATCTGTCCTTAGGGGCTGATTTTGGAGGCTTGTGGGACAATTTAAACTTGTCCCACACCTCTTAAATTGTTACACCAACCCTACCTATGGGTTGGAAGTCAAAATTTAGGCCTTATTATGTATTTTGGGAAGACAAGTTGTAAGTTTTTATTGCACCTTCTTACATGTAATTAATTTTAGTCCTTAAGGGGTGTGGGCTTGGATTGTGTGTGTAAGTAAAATGTCATTTATTCACCCACTTATTAATTTTGCTTTGGAGTTGAGGTTTGAATTGTGATGTGGAGTTGAGGATGAGTGATGTGGCATCCTACATGGAGCCACCTCATCCTCCTCTCTCCCTTTTCTATTTATTCAGATTCTTTTACTTGTTTGGGGTTACTTCATTTTGTTTATGTGATCTTGCAATTTGGAGAGAGTTAGAGGATTTTGGATGCTTGTGGATTTGTTGGAGATTTTGACTATTTAGATTTGAAGAAGCTTGTTGTTGAAATTTTGGATCAAGCTCTATCATGGAGAGGTAGGAGCTTTGACTCTTTTAAAATGTTTCTTCTTTTAAATATGCATATGTGCATGTTGTTGAGTGTTTTGGTATGTTTGTTGGTTGGTTAGGTAGATTTCCTAAGCATGGTGTAGGAGGATACTATGGGGATATTTCATATGGGGAGGCATAAGAGATTTATGGGGAAGCATAAGAGTTATTTCCTTGTTGTGGAGGGAGTTTGGGATGGGTGTTCCATCTTGGAAAAGAAATAGCTTGCATTTCTTACTTGGTCTATTTTATGAGGGAGCCATAAGAGTGTAGGGAGGCATAAGAGAATGTGGGAGGCATAAGAGGTACTTGAGGGAGGCATAAGAGTATGTAGGGGTTTTGAGATGATTATATTGGCGGGTTTTAAGGTGGACACCCATTTCCCATTGGGAGGTATAAGTAGCTTCCCCCATAGATCTTACTCCCTTGGCTTTTGTATGATGAAGTGTTGTGTATTTTATTGTTGTCTTTCTTGTATCAGAATCGCATTATTTGGACTATGATATGATTGTGAAATCGGCTTTGTGATGTGGAAGCTTGTTTGTTGCCATGTGTTGAATCCATTTCCTATTGTAATGTGGTTAGGGCTCGAGGGCCAATGAGGAGGACAACTTCTCCTCTTCATTGAAATTCTTGGTTGGGTGGAGAGCGTTGCCTCTCCCCCTTTTTGTTGTGACCAAATGAAACATGGCGGATCTTTCTTGTTGTTGTTCTTGGAGCTGTATATGAAGACCAACCTTGAAGTTCTCTTTGGTTTCCTTGTTGTAAAATTCCCACTTTAAGTGGATGGCATTGTAATATTATTTGTGGTGAAAAAATGCTCCTTTTTTTGATATGAAAGTTACATTCGAAGGAAGAAATATATAATCTATAAGTTGTTCTTTTGGTGAATTTAAAGGAAGTTATCAAATGAATTATTTCAGTTTAATAGAAGTTGTTTTATTTTCTACAAGATGGTGTTGCTCTTGTTTGAAATCTGTTGATTGAAATATTGTTGCAAACTCTCTGTTTGAAGGCTAGAAAAAGTTTGTGTTAAGAAATATTACATTCTCTATGTTTTTGAAAGGCGCATTTTTGAAAAGAAATAGAATTACATTCTTGCTTTTCACGCATTAATTTAGGGAAAGTTAAACATTGTAAAATTAGAATGGAATGAACTTAAATATTTAAAGTATGGTAAATGAAAATAGATTAATTCGAGTTCAAGTATGATTTCCATTTATATTCACTATAAAATATACAAATAAATATTAGAAAAATGCACACATTACCCTATATCAATGAAAGACAAAAAGAAACTTTAAAATGAACTAAGGATGATCAAAACACATCCCAAAATAAATTGTATTGCTTAAGAAATTCACACAAAACTTCTTTAGTCGGCTACAGTAAAGAAAAACACCTTTTCGAGAAAAGGAGAATTAAATCCAATTGAAATCTAAACCACAATCAATCAATTCTTGCAAATCTATCCAATTTCTATTAAGTGCAATCCTCCATGTTAGATTGGCCTGTTGAAGAGGAAGAATGGTGGAATTAAACCAAATCTAGTAGTTGAAACGTTCGAACACATTTTAATGGCAAGAAAGACGTTTCCTTAAAATTCACCCATCTAAGTTTGTTAAAAATAATATTTTATGCTTCCTATGCAAAGAGGAGTTCGAGCCCTTTCCAAAAAGTCCTCATTTTCTCAAATCTGAACTTCCAGTCGAAAGTTATGGCCATTTGAAGTTTTTACTTCGTTTTTTGTTTCAAAAAAACTAACTGTCAAAAAATAATAATAATAATAAAATATTCGCAACGGATCCGCGGGCTGAAAAATACTTTTTGCGCTTTTTGCCCAAAAATGTAAAAAGACACAAAGTCCCCCGCTACTCCGCTGGCCCGAACTTTCATTTTTAGCAAAAAAATTCTAAGTTCAAAAATTTACTTTTGCTCAAATTCCTCCACAGCCCCGCAACCTTCACTTTTGGGAAAGTACATTTACGGGTTCGCAGGCCCGCCTCTTCAAACTTAGTTTTTTTAAAAATGGAACAAATTCCTAAGTCTCCCCGCCATCCCACCTCCCCACATGTCATTTTGGTCCGACACGTGCTTTTAAGCGTCGGCGCAGGTGCGGCTTGTTTTTAGCCTTTGCGCCCTTTTCAATAAAAAGTCTAAATTTCCTAAGTTTCCCCCGACGGTCCGCTTCCCCGCTTGTAATTTTGGGCATGACATGTGGCTTCTCTAGGCATCGACGGAGGCACGTGACTCATTTTAAACCTTTTTTTATTTTTCAACAAAAAAATCCTAAGTGCCTCCGAACCCGCCTTCCCACTTGGACTTGAAATTTTGGACACGTGTCCTTTGCGGCCTTAAGCAAGTTTTCTTCTTTTGGCACGAAGCCCCACCGCGGGCTCACAGGGCGCCAGTTGTAAATTGCACTTTTTGGAAAAAAGCAAAGTGCCAAATGTCTCCCCAGGTCCGCCGGTCTGAAATCTTCCCCAGATGAAATTTCTTCCCCAAGCCCGCAGCCCGCTTTTGGGAAAAAAATCCTCCCAAGGTTCGTGGCGGCCCGTAACTTGAGAAATATAAGGAGTTAGGAGGACTTCTTTATATCATTGGAAAGGGAAGAAATTTCCTATCTAATGGAAATATTTTCAGGAAATGTTAAGTGCATGAAATATAAATTAAATTACCTTTTTGTTTAAATATTTTTATTTCAAAGTCTTGGGGTGACTTTTAAGGGGTCACCTTATGGGGTAAGGGAATGTTTTTCCTAACCCATGTAAATAAGAACCTTGTTATTGTTTAGACCTTGTGGAATTAAATACCTTGGGTATTTAATTTATTTTGGCCTTTAACCCTGTAAATTTAATTAAGGAATATTTAACTATAGTGTTAATTTAATTATTTATTAAATTAACACCTAAAGGAAATTTAACTATGCTTGGACTAATTACACTCATTAATTTGTAATGTGGTTTTAATATTTATTATAACAGAAAATTTTATTTATTAATTATAATTGACTTTGAAACTTTGTTGTGACAATTGTTGTTTTAAAGCCTGTTTGTGGTCATGCTTTTCAAAAAAAATTATTCCATAATTTTTCTAACTAAACCTAGGTTTTTCTTGGGTCTCGAGTGGGCGTTTTTGAAGCACGCATTACACCATTGAGAAGATCTCCCAGAGTTGATGTTGCAATTCACTCCTCGGAATTATGTCTTTTTTCATTTTCACCATCCCAAAGTGTTTCCATTCTAATCTACTCACGATCATCCAATTCGAGAACACTCCAACTTTAAGACTGGTTGATGAAGTATTACACCCGCTACTAATTGAGAATTGACAAGGACATGTTTGAATGATGTGGCCTTTCTTGATGATCCACACAAATACACTTGTCATTAATTTTTATTTGTTGATGAATAGATCCGTATAATGATTAAGTGAAGACAATTGATGTAGACAAGTTTCTCCCATTATCGATCTCTGTCGATATCAATGGCTTTTGACTTCAAAAGACCTCTGCCAATAGCTATGACCTATACCGCATAATGAGGAAGTCATAGGTTACTTCCACTTCAAGGCCATTAGAGTTGAATCGCCACACTGTGCAGTGTCATGGTGCATCCATGAAAGTGATGATCAATTCAGAACAAGCATCAGGAAAATTGTGACTCACTGCCTTTAGTTGATATGCGATCGCAGATCGACCCACGTTGACGTGTCCTAAGTTGGTATCGATCATGTTCTCGTACTTTGAATGGAGCATCGAGGTGAGTAGAATGACCTGGAATCCATACTGCAACATCATTTTGTTTGAAGATGACATGATTATGACAGAAGCATGATTTCAGGATATTACTTCCTTCTTACAAAACTGCACAAATCACCTCTAAAACTACCCTGGAAAAAATAACAAATCTTTTTATGAGAAACTCTCACTAGATGAGGGAGTATATTAAGGCACCAAAAGTGTGTGGATCGAGAGTTTTTTTCCCAAATCAAATTCTTCAGTGAAATATTAAAGGTCAAAGTTGACTCTTATGAAACTGCTAGGAAAATGTAGGTGTAAAACAGAAAAATCTGTTTGGTTTTAGCCTGCGAAAAATACCAAACGTCACCTTGGGAATCTACAACTTGGCAAGGGAGCATATGAATATGGGAAGAATTCAAAGAACTAATCATTTTCTCTTGATGATCATCTGAGTTCAAAATATCGACCCTCAAATTCAGTCTCCTTGATAAGTTGAAAAAAGCTGTGCCTTGCAATGAAAATCATACAAACCGCATTATATTTGATTGCGTGAAAATATCAAACGAAGTGCTATACATTTGAATTTTGTCAAAGAAGTAGATGAATTTGGGGAGAAATTAGTGAACCAAACCATTCTTCTTGACAATTACTCAGACCGAAATACCGATTCCCAAGTAAGTCTTCCGACAAGTTGAAACTGTGCGCACGGCGAAAACAAGCAAACTAAGTTTTTCATGGGTTTGTGAAAAATATCAAATGATGTACCTTCACTTAAAATTTATAAAATGAGTACACAAGATGGGAAGAATTCAATGAAACAAACCATTCTTCTTGAAAATCACTCAGCTTCGAGATATCGAGCTCCAAATTTGATTACTTTGACAGATACAAACAGCGGAAACCTCCATTCCGCATCTATCATTTTCTTTATTAATTTCATTTCTTTGTGCTCATATATATCTTGTTTAACATTTTATCAAATGGTCCATGTGATTTCTCTTCACGCACGGTCCTCCTCTTTTTACAAATTGCATGAATGAGCTATATTTTTTTATAAAAAATCTCTGAATGTGTGGACTCCAAGCCCAAATGCATGAATCTACTTTGGCTGCATATTGCTTTGCCTGGTGAATGCATGATGATGAGATAAATCAATTTCCTTTCCTTTTTGGCCTACGTAGGCTCTTGCTTTGACTTCTCCTTGTTTTGGTTTTGGTTGTGCCCTTTCTTCTTTCCCACGTGGGCAACTATTTAGAATTGATATGGATATATTTTCCTTATTCGTGAAAATCTTATTCCTCCTAGCACATGGACTGTTATTTTTCACCTTTAGCTGCATTGAAACTTGTATTTTTAGCATGGATTTTTAATCTTTTGTTTTTAATTCCTATGCATGCATGGCTTCCTTCTTTTGACCGTGTGAGAGTTGCTTTCTTCCTTACCAATGCATCAAACTTTACTTCTTTCAAAACTTGCTTGAGAATTTTCTTCTTTTCCCCACGTGGTCTCCTTATACAAAAGAAAACAAAAAAAAAAGAGATTTTAATGGACTATTTTCTTTTTTATATATTTAATTTTATCCAATGCGTGAAGATTTGCTTAAAAGTTGCGTGGAAGATCTTTGTTTTTGTTTATTTATTTTTATTTTATTATCTTATGTTGGCTTTTGCTTTGGGCATGTGTGGATCTATACTTGTTGGTATTGCCTCCTCCAATGCATGATTATATGTAGACTCTCCCAATTCATGATCATTAATTTCTTTTACCTGTGTGCATCTTCCATTTTTAGCAATGTATGTGTATGTATATGCTAGACGTTGAAATTCTTCCTCTCAAACTTCTAACTCTTCCCTCCGACAAATGTGTGGAATACTCTTGGCTAAGAGTGATTTTCTCTCTCTATGTTGGTGCGTAGCTTGTTTTTCTCCTTCACAATGCATGGACTCACATTTTAGCAAAGATTTCTTGACCAATGCGTTGGAATAAAATCCTTTCAAAACTTGTGTGACAAAAGAGATCGGGTATTCTTTTATTTCTTCTTTGTAATAATAGCTTGAGTAAGGACCAAAACTTCTTCCAACTAATTTCACGGAAATGGTTACGAGAATTAAAGAAACTTCCCCGTAACCGTTTCCCCTTCCCATTGAAATAACCAATTCCCTCTTTCCCGGTAGTGGCATTAATTGTCAGGGGAAAGTGGGAAAAACAACCATCTGCCACAATGAAATGGCAAGGTAGGGATGACAATCCCATTCTATTTCCCCATGTGGGAAATCGGGAGATTTTTTGCCCGTTTGCCAACCAGTTGGATTGACAATCAATAGAAGAAATCCCACAAGCAAGAAAACTAGAAGTATTTGGGAAATCTAGGTACGGGAATCCAATTTGGCATCCCCGAAGTTGAAGCTTACTTTCCCCCCGACAATTAAATAAAAATTTGTCGATTGAATTTTAATAAGTATTATATTAATATTTATTTAATTAAAAACCCCAAATTTTAATAAAATTGATTTTTATCAAATAAAGGGTAATTAATTAATCAATTAATATTTAACGCAGTTTATGAACTGACAGGAGGAGTTCTTGCCCAAAATAGACGAAATGAAAACTAGAATGATCACAAAAATGAGACGATCGCGACAAGGGCGATAAATCACGTAAAGTAACACTTTTGAAAATTTTTTTAAAATTTTCATGTTTATTAATTTTTTGAAATCAAAATTAGCTGATAACAACTAGCTCTAATTGGGGAAAAGGACATTATGGACGCAGCAACAAACCCAGACCCAAATATTAATGAACAAGATCTCAAAAATGATGGTGCACAAAAACAAGATGACAAAAGAGAGGAAACCAAAAATAGGGAAATGAAACAAACCAAAATCCTAATTACCTATATAAATACAAGGTCAATCCATTTTAAATTTTTATAGTGCTTGAGATATTACCCGTTGAAGGGCAAAGGCAAATGAGTTCCGTCAGGATATGTGAAGTAATAGGTGTTATCTCCATAGAAATGTTTGATCTTGAAAGGGCCTAGCCATAGTGAATCAAACTTCTCATGCTTTCCTTTCGGTTCATGTCTCTTGTCCCAGAGAAGAACTAAGTCATTGATTTGAAATTGCCTCTCCATAGTTTTCCTATGTAACAACCTCTTTAATTTGGATTGGTGTTCCTCGATCTTATTTGCTACTTGACTTCTTTGTTCTTTGAGCTTGCTTATGAACATGATCCTTTTATCCAACGCATTGGTCATCGTCATCGCTAATCGCATGAGCCAATCGTAATGCTAGTAACTCCAATGTGATGGGAATTTGAATATTGGTTCCGTCATAAGAGTTGGAATGGAGACATCCCGATTGCTCTTTTGGGAGTTATGCGGTTAGCCCACAATGCATCATATAACTTTTGTGCCAAGTTCTTTGATTTTCTTTTACTAACTTCCACACGATAGTAATGATGTTTTTGTTACTAGATTTTTCTTAACCATTTCCGTGTGGTAGTAATATAATGAATGAGATAAGGATATCCCATACCCATAACAGTAAAGCTATCATCTCTACAAAGAAAAATTGGAGACATTTTCCATCACGGTCTTGTGTTGAATTCCGTAACGAACCAATATATTCTCTTTGATGAAGTTACAAATTACAACAGTAGATGTTTGTTTCACTGGAATAACTTTTAACCACTTTGTAAAGTAGTCAATTGTAGTGAGCACGTGAGTATGACCAGCACTGGAAGTTTTGGTTCAGGACCCCAATGAAATCCAAACCCCATTGTTGAAAGGGTTCTTCAATGACAACTTTCTTCAAAGGCAAATCCATCAATTTAGGTCTTCCAACAAATTGCTGACAAGCTTTGCATTTTGTTACCCATTTCTGAGTATCAGAAAACATAGTGGGCCAATAATAATGTGCTCACAAAATTTTATGAGTTGTCACTGGGCTAGAGAAATGACCACCGCAAGCATGATTGTGAAAGGCTTCCAACAACCTACGTTGTTTTTCTTTATCGACACATCTGAGGAACATGTCACCAATTCCTTTCTTAAACAAAGTGTTGTCCCAAATAACGTACTTAGAAGCTCTCAATTTGATAGATATCTTTTCCTTGGTTGTCAAATTCTCAAGAAATTTTCCATATGTGAGAAAGTAGGCTATATCGAATACCATTCGTCTATGGTACTCGATTTAAAACAACCCATGGTAAACTTTCTTCAACTTGGTTCTTCTTCAAAGTTTTCTTATGGCTCATTCTCTCATGATGAGTTGGCAAAGTTCTCTTCCTCGAACTAAATGGGTAGTCTTGATGTCCAAGTCATATTCTTGGATCTTAGAGACCCAATTACCACTTTTAGATCATGCTTCATGTTGTGTCAACATCGATTTAACTATGGTGTCCAAAACTAAGACTTTGGTGTGAGAATTCAATACATAGTACCTAAAATGTTTCAAAGCTCTAACCACCACGTATGCATGCCTCTCAAGGGGAGTGTAATTGAGTTCATGTTTCTTGAATCTAGAACTCATGAATGCAATAGGAGATTTGATTCCCTCTTGATTATATTGATTCAGGATGGTAGAGATCGTGTGTGGCGAAGCATAACAATAGATTATGAAATCCTTTTTAAAATCGGGACACACCAATGTAGGAGCTTTTACAATAGCACCCTTGATTTGTTCAAATGCTTCTCTACCTTCCTTTGACCATTTGAAGGATTATTTTCCTTTCATCATATCAATGATTTCTTTGGTCATCTCGGAAAAATGGCACGAACCTTCTCAAAAATTTACCTTCCCAAAGAATGAGTGGACTCCAAGCTTACTTGTAGGCAAGGAAATATTCTTGATAGCTTGAACGTGCTTAGGATCGATCTTAGTTCCTTCTTTAGAAACAATATGACCTAGGATTTCCCTTCCGTAACTCTCGAACACAGACTTCTTTGGATTTAGGAGATCTTATGAAGTCTGCACCTTTGCAATATTTTCTCTAAATCTCTTAGGTGATCTTCTCGCTTCTTTGAGAACACTGTCAAGTCATCTAGGTATATCACGATGATCTTGTCTTTATAATCTGCGAATGCCATATCCATAGCCCTTTGAAAAGTATCACCAGGCATTGATCAAACCAAAAGGCATTATGTTATATGCGAACGTACTTGTGGGGTAGTGAACGTTGTTTTATGTTGGTCTTCTCTAGCCACTTCAATTTAATTATAACCAAAGAAACCATCTAACATAGATAGAATTTCGATCCATTCATCGCCTACAAAATATGGTCCATGATCGACAATGGATAGTTATCCTTTAAGGATGCTTGATTAAGATTGCAGAAATCCACACAAATCCTAATTTCTCCATTTTTCTTGCGAACTCTTATAATATTAGCCATCCAAGTTGAATGTCAAATAGGAAAACTATTCACGCGTCTAACATCTTTTGAACCTCATGGAATATTGTCCCTGATATCTTGGGATTATATTGTCTTTGCTTTTCCTTGAATGGAGTTGCACCAGGTTTCAAAGGTATGACATGCTCCATTTTCATAGGTTGAAAAGACTTCAAGTCTTTATATGAATAAGCCAAGATGTCAGAATATTTGATAAGGAGGCTTACAAATTTCTTGCGCTCCTCAGGTGAGCAACACTTACCAATGTTGACTAGGAAAGGTTTGTCCTTGGTACCAATGTCAACTTGCTCATAGTCAACGAGAATTCGCAGTCCTGCCTACTCTTTCTCTTTGATAAACTTGTCATGCTTATCAAAAAGTTCTTCAAGTGAAACCAATCCTTTTGGAATTTTATTTCCTTTGAGTTCAATGATGTCATCACTAGGATCCTCATTCTCAACTCCTTGAATGGGTGAGGTCGTCGATTCACGAAATGTAGAATCACTTCCTTCAAAGTAAAACTGTTCAAAATTATCCCTCTTTTCCAAGAAGGCAATAATTTGTTGATCATCATTGAATACTTGTCATTTTCTTGCATTGTCTAGAACACTTGGCCTAAAAACCATTTCAATGGTGTATTTGTCTTGATCAAACTCTGAATGAGGGATCATTAATGAAGTTAGACTCGCTTGTTAATTTTCTTTGTTATTCTTTTCACGAGGGACAAATTTTATGGAAAAAGCATCAAAGACTTCTATCGCATCCCACACTTTATTTCGTAGTGTCTCAAACGATCATTCTTTACTTGAAATTGATTTTTAACTTGTTTCATGATCAACTCTGCATCTCTCGAAAACTTTAAAATTTTGATCCCTTTCTCTTCAATAACTTGGATGCCAAACATTAATGCCTCGTATACTGTGATGTTTTTAGTATTTGAAAATTAGAGTTTGTAAGAAAAAAGAAATATTTTACCATTATGAGATATGAGCACCACTCCTACGCCGGAACCCGTTGAGTAACAACTTCCACTGAAGTCAAGAGTCCAGATCTCATTGGGATCTTGGCAAGTGACCTCAGGTGCATGAACCTTTGTAGTCATCATATAATTAACCATACTTTAGTTTTGATCGCTTTTGTTACATTGAACTTTGCCCAAGTTTATGACATTAGCTTCTTCATTTCTCCATTGATAGGATCATAGCATGAGACCAATCCATTTGAATCTCGCCACCCATGATCTCTACAAAATTTCCTGCTCAACAACATACCATATGAAGTAGGAATGTTGGCAACTAGAATGGTTACCTTGACTCACTTTTGAGGAAATTGAGCTAAAACCATTTGAGCATCTTTAATCTTCCCAATCAGAGGAACTTGTCTTATCTCCATTGAGTAACAAGATCTAAATGTTCTCGTACAAGTCAACCCAAGAGCATGTGCTACTTTTGTAGGCATCACATTATCCGAGGCTCCAGAATCTATAATGCAATTACTTAATTTGCATCCGTTGATAAAAAAGGACACAAAGAAAGGTTCAATATTTTCATTCAAGGTGTAGTGGCTGCCATAATATTTTGAGTCTTCCCATCTTTGGGAGTTTTCAAAATTCCTTTGGAGGAATGAATAGTAGAGTCGCCTTTGATAAAATGGACCAATTTCTCGAGTTGATCCGTATTGGACTTCAAATTCTCAACCCGTGACATGGAATTTATTTATTTATTTATGTGATCAATGATATCAAATTTGGGCAAAATGACCGTACTTGATGTCTCAGATACTACTTCTTTCGAACTTGATGATGGCACACTTTTGACCTTTGCTTCGAGTTTTTTTGATACCGATGTCGAAGAAGAAACTTTCTTTGTACTTGACTTATCAATTGATTGACTTGATAAAGGCCCCCCTTTCTTTAAGATAGTTTTGACCTTGGAAACCTCGGTTTCTTGGACTCTTTAGGAATCTCGGTTGTCTTGGATTCTTTGGAAGTTTCCTTAGTCTTAGATTATGTAGGAACTTCCTTAGAGATCTTTTTATCTTCCACCTTAGTAGTACTCTACTCCTTCGAGAGCGTGTGAAGACAACGAAGGATTGAATATTCATATCTTCTATAATTTCTTCTTATTCGTCTTATTCTTCTGAACGATACTCAAAAAATGATTATTACTCTCTCCTTCAAGCTCTTCGACTTCGATTTAGATGTTCCAAAGTCCGGCTCCTTCGTCAACTTCGATGACCTCAACTTCATCATCACTTTCTTCAATGACATCACACTTTGAGTTAGTTGTGGGAGTCGCTTCAATAACAAGCCTCGTCGGAGAACCTGCAATTCTGGCTTTGTTGGGAATGTATCCTTTTCTTGGGATGTCTTTGTAAGGAGCAGGTTTAATATTTTGAGCAACTTGATTTTTCAAAGCTAGCACATCATTAGCCAACTTAGTGAGTATAGCTCTAAAAGCATTCGGGGTTTCTTGACTCTTTCCCTTGAGGGAAGTTTTAATGAATTTTCCCACCATGATTAAGTCATCCTCAATTTCTATGGCCAATGATTGAGCAAGTTCCAAAGTAGCCACTCTAGCCCTTCTCAGCTGATAGCACACTTCTAGTTGTTGTGCGTTAATAAAGAAACATTTTTTTCCGTAAGGGTTCGGGCAAATCCCAAGAGAACTTTGTTCACCATTTTGTTGAATTTAGCCACAAAATTCCTCATGGGTTCTATTAGCTCTTTCTTCACCTGAGATAGTTGGAAGAAGGGCATGTTCATCTTTTGTCGTCTTGAATCATTCTTCAATCTTAGTTTTCATGTCATACCAGTTTATAATGCATCCATTTGGAAAATGATGAAACTAATCCACGGCAACATCATGCAATGTTTCAACGAATAGGCGAATAACAACATCTTCATATTCCACTAACAAAACTGCACATGCGCAAAAAAGAAGGTAGAAATGTGGTCATTTGGTGATGTCTTCCCATCTCCATCAAACTTGGGAAGAATCTTCCTCAATCCTTGTGGGAGGTCATGTCGAGCTGGTAAGGCCAATGGGCCTATGAAATTTCCCCATGGTACGTTAACTACCATCTTGGGAAAGGTGGTATGTGAAGGCAAAACAATGTGAGCAAGAATAAGTGCTTGACTTGTAGTGATTCCTTTCTTTGCTTTCTCTTTCAGGACTTGATGCAAGGATTATAGATCTATGGGGCATGTTTCTCTTTGGAGGAGATAACTTGAAACCAAACTTTCCTTGAAAGTCAAAAATGGGATCTGATTGCCCTTTAGCTTTTTCTCCTTGTGTAAACCTCTTTCCTGCCAATTTGAAATCTTTATCGTGAAAGTATCACCGACATGTTCTCACTGCCTCTTTCCTTTTCTCTCGCTTTCTTTCTTGAGCTATTTGCTTTAATAACTCTAGTAACTCTCGCAGCTTGATCTAACATATAGCAACTTACTTTTCATAGAGCAACTATCGACATTGGAACCAATGAAAGGTAGGGTCTAACATTCATAACTTTCTTTAGAGTTCCCTCACTTCCAAGTTTGTGCATTTCACCTCCTTTTTCATTCAAAAGGTAAAAAAATGGTACACGTAAAAAAATAGTGCACATACCAACACTTGGAGCAAGAAAAAAAGGAGGAAGCAAGACTAATATCACTCAACCCGTCAAATACTACACTCTACTTTGTTAGCACCTCTGCTACTACTTTACTTAACACTTCTTGTATCCAAAGCGGCGTTGCCGTCAAGGGGTATCAAATGTTTTCATGTTTGGTTGAAATAAAATTGTCCACAAAAAGGCTAGCATTCATGATATAATTCTTCAAATGTATAGAGGTTTTCATGTATACATGTTTAGTTCAAATGTTATGATATAAGATTTGCAACTTTTTATTTACTTAATCAGTAATAAATTTAAATGTTTGCATACAACATTTCAATGTAATGTTTCATCTATATTCATACACTACGACTATCAATCACACGCCTTATCGAGTGTACAAAAAAGTATTTTTAACAAAAGACCAACAAAACAACTGATGCAACACTAACACACTTACCCAAAAGTAAGTAACTATCCAAAATGGTATTAAATGTATTTATGTTTAGAGAAAAAAATTGGCCACAAACACTACCACTCATGATATAAAATCTGCAAATGCACAAAGACTTCATGTATTCATGTTAAGTTCAAAAAAATAGTTTGCAAAACGCTACCACTCATGATATGAGATTTGTAAATGTATATGTACGAATTTATAACAAGTTTGAAATGAAGAGATGATACCTTAAACGAAGTGGTTCGTCTATATTTCTACACTTACAAAATAACATTTTTTCAACATACGTGTTCAATGTTTCCTTTTTATTGTTGCTTGCTTTTATATGTAAACCAACAACAACGCATTTTTAATGTGTTCTTTATTATATCTGCACAAAAATACCTATAGTTTTAAAATACCGAGAAAGAACTATGCAATTTATAGTTGTTTGCATCGAAAACTTTGTTCATTATATCACTTTTTTGCATTTTGAATTGTTTTAATGGTTATACCTCATGTTTGCATTTTTTAAATGAAGTGGTTCATCTATATTTCTACACTTACAAAATCAATCACCCATAATTTAAACAAAATCAACTACAAAAATAATAACTATCCCTCTAAAACAAATAACATATACCATTCGGCGTTCACATTGCATTATACACATATGATTGCTATTATATAGTTAATGAACAAATAAAAGGACTTGGACTTTATGTGGACTTTAAACTATAACATCCAAAAGCATGCTTTTAAATGACCACGACTTTTACTTTGGATACTCTTCTTGACATTGCACATCAAAGAGAAATACACTATATGAGACTTTACAATTCCTTATCATTATATTAAACAAACGAAAAAAGAACTTTACTTGTTTTATGACGTGTACGGATAACATGCATGAGTGTGGGCTAGATGCTTTTGATTGAAAAGCATAACCATATATTAATGATGACATGAAATGTACAATTCTAATCATACAAAATCAGGTGGAAAAGATCACACCCCACATGCAGGATCAAAGTAGCCATCAAAAGGCTACGAGTTGCAAAAATGTCACATAATCATATCGATAGTAGCTTTATCAATCAAAAAAGTTTAAAGCAAAAGTGCAGAGAACCAGAGAAAACTCCAAACATGGAGCTAGGCAGCAACAACAAACATGGAAGATGGTGGCGGTTGTGGTGGGCTCTTTGGATGGTCACCCCAACCACCAAGAGTAGTCGACATGGGGGTGTCATCAAACAACTCCCGGTCCGTTTGTCTCATTGTTGCTCCTCCTCGCTTCCCGCCGGGAGGCGAGATAGCCAAAGAGAGCCGTGGAAACTTTGATTGGTCGAGTGCCTGCCACCTAGAACCACCACTGCTAGAGCCTAGCCGACCAAACACCTCGGTAGCGGGTAGAGTCCAAGATGGAGGCAGAGAAGGGACCCGTCGGTGAGGAGAGGCGCTACGCCACCCATGAGCCGGACCCCAGTCAAAGTTGCGCCACCCATGGGAAAGCGAGCGCGACCTTGCGAGCGGGAGCGGCGGTGAGGGGAATCGGTGGAATGCGACTAATCACATAAGGCACTCCCCCAATGGTCCAGAAGAGTTTGCAAGTGCTCAACTTCAATGCGACTTTCTCCGCCTTGCACCTGGATCTGAAGTGAAACATTGGAGATGACAACAAGCTTGTTAGAAATAACAAAAATTCTATCCACTGTCTCCTTATTAAAAATAGCAACATTTCTAGATTTCCAAATATGATATAAAATAGTTGCTTTGAAAGAATGCCAAATGTTGTAAAATTTTGCAAGAATAAAGGCCGGATCCCCTAGAAGAACCATTTTCCATGTAAAGAAGGTGGGCAAAAAAGGTTGAAAAAGGGTATGAATCCAGCACCAGCAAAATCGAGAATGAGTACAAAACCAAAAGAGATAAAGAAGAGTCTCAATGTGGTTGTAGAAAGGGTAGCAATGGGGGAACTCCCAGAAAGAATAAGGTGCTTGCCACTGAAGCCCTTGATGAAGAATGCTCCAAAGAAAGTGCACAACTTTGGGCTCTATAGGAATGGTCCAAACAACAGTGAAGCACTGCTTCCACCCAAAACGAGTGGAATGTAAGCTCCAGCGAGCATTTAACTTATTGAGAGGAAGTTGCTTCTGGTGAGAAGCTTGTAGCCCACCCGAGGTTTATAATTTCTGAAGGGGTGGCAAAGGGCCAATGCCAATCAAACCACCACGGGCGTTGCGTAGTGACACCAATTTTATGCAAACAATCGCCAGGTATGAGATCTTGAATGATAGAAATGGCTTGTTTATCATTGTCATTTAGAGCAAAATTAGCTTTTAGGCTATCCCATGGAAGCCAATCCTTGGTGATAGGACAAAAAAGGTCTTGAATATACTGAATCCCTTTTTTGAAAAAAATGCAAACCCTTGAGTTACAAGGAAAGAGCAAGGGGTTTGTCATGAAATTGAAACACCGAATTCCACCACAAACTAAGAGAGTTAAGAGAGAGCTCATTCTTAAAACCATCACCCTACCAGAGCAGATGGGGTTTGAGAAGTTCCCAAGCTTTCCATATGCTTTTGGCCACAAAAGAGCCACCAATTTTAACTATAACAGGGCATAGAAGTAAGGAGTAGTAGTTCAAACCCTGCCATGCCTTTTGATTAAGCGGAGACCCTTGAGATATACAATTTCTAAGAAGAATTTTCCAAGACTCCTCACCTTCAAGGCTGCGAATAATCCATTTGGAAGTAAGAGCAAACCCTTGCATATGAATGTTGATTAGGCCAAGACTACCAATGTCCTTGGGCATACAACAAATGTCCCAGGCAACTATGTGAAAACCATGGTTCCATTCGGAGTTGGTCCACAGGAAATCACACGAAATTTTCTCCACTGTAGTAGGCGGCTTTAGAAGGTGCCCAACATGAGGAGTAATAGACATGAGTGGCAGCCAAACCTTGAATGACTTGAATTTGCCAACAAGAGATAGATACTTGGTGATCCAAAAGGAGATTTTTGCTCAACTCGTTGAATCACATAGTTCCAAAGGTCAGCAGGGGATGCCATAAAGGCAAAAGGAATGCCTAAAAATTTAAATTGAACACCAGGTTCAATCCAAAGCCATTGAAATCCCTCTAGCTAAGGAGGTTTGGGACCCATCTCATGTCTGTAACATTGGGTTTTCTTCCATTGGATAGCTAGAACAAGAAGTAAGACAAAAATATCAAGACATTTCATGGCATTAGTGACAGAGGCCTTTGTTTTAGCCAGAGTGAGAAAAGAGTCATTTGCAAAATGACCATTAATCAATTGCTTAGGAGAGGAAGGCAATTGAATACCTTTAACCAAACCAAAGCATTAGCAATTAGCGAGCAAGTAGCTTAGACCTTCAACAACGAATGACATAAAGAGAAGGAGCAAGAGGGCAACCTTGCCGGATGGAATGATGAAGAGAGAATCTCTTAGACTAGTGACCATTGATAGTAATATAGGCACCCACATTTTGAAAGAGCATATTAACAGAGCGGATGAACCTAGGTCCAAAACCTATAGCCTGCAACATGGCTAGAATGAAAGGCCACTCAACTCTATCATAGGATTTTTCAAAATCAATTTTAATAAACAGAGCCGATTGAGAAGTCTAGCGGGCATATTCCATGCCCTCCCAAACTGCAATAATGTTGTCCAAAATATATCTAGTTTTTGATAAATCCGGTTTGTTCACTCCTGATGATCAGAGGCAATAAATTAGTGAGCCTGTTAGCAAGAGCTTTGGCAATAATTTTGTACGAGACATTGAGCAGAGTTATTGGCCACCAATTGGTAATAAGCTCGGGATCTCTAGATTTGGGAATGAATTTGATGTTGCCTTGGTTAATCAGATCACCCAGGGTGTTGGAGGACATAGCTTCTAGATAGACCTGATAAAGATCCGGACCAACAGTCATCCAAAGAGACTGGTAAAACTCATAGGGAAAACCATCAACACCGGGGCTTTATCAGAGGCCATCTGCAGAACAACTTCCTTCAAATCATCAAGAGTGAGAGGTCTATCACAAGCAATGCATTGAATTTCAGAGAGCTTGTAGGGAACAACTTCAATGCATTGGAGGAGAGCAGCATCGCGAGCCGAGTAGCAGGTTGAGCAACAAAAACAACATGATAGTGATGCACAAAAGCTTGTAGAATGTCAGGTAAGAGAGTAAGCCTTTGGTTGCCTTCCTTGATTGCTTTGATTTTGGTGAGAGTTTGATTAGATTTAAGGGAAGCAAAAAACTCCTTAGTAACTCTATCACCGATGCGGCGGCTTGCTGCAGGTCTGGGTCGAACTTGGGCTCCTCTAGCCTTATAGTGCTCCTCAACTTGAAGCTTATGTTTCCAGTGAGCAGCTTGCACTTGCAGGTGGGTGTTGAAAGGAGACAAATTAAGCTCTTGAATAGCCCTCAAATATTCAATATGAGAGGCTTCATGAGCATTCTTGTGAAAAAGAGCAGCTTGTTTCCCATAGAGCCGAAGGAAAGAAGTGGTACGAGTGATGGCATGAGACCACCAATCAATCCAGCCAATCCCATCAATAGGTCTCGGGTCAAGATTCCAAATACGTCTTATATAATCCAAAGTTTTGGGATGAGAAAGGTGGGACATATTTAAATAGAATTGGGTGGACTTGGGCTTGGGACACTGAAAGTTCCATTGAATCCCAAAGAAGATAGGCTTATGGTCAGAAACCAAAGCAGTGTCCACCACCGAGACCGGAGGTTGTATGAAGAGTCAAAGGAAAACCATTGCTGCTCCGAAAGCGAGCTCACAAGACGCTTATAAACTCTATCATCGCCAGATCTAAAATTAGACCAAGTGAACCAAGGAATGGCAACATTAGAGTGCTTGCGGTGGTTGGGATCAAACAGACAAAGTTTATTGCACAAGTAAAACCAAGCTTCACGTTCACCAAACACACCAATGCATTGAAGTCAACCCACCTTGTCTTCGGAGATTGGTTGCAATCACCACAAAAAGCCAGGGTAGAGAAGGGATGATCAACGAACCACCACAAAAAGAAGAACGCTCAGAGGCATCGTTGGAAGCATAGATATTGGCCAGCCCAAGAATGTGGCCATCAAAATCAAAAAGGGTCCACACCACCCGATGAGTGGAGTAAGAACCCCATGATATTATATTGGAGGTGAGGTCAGGACTTAAAAGAGTGATAACACCACCTCGACCATTATCATGAGCTATCATATGGCATAGAGAACCGGGCCAGATGGTACGCATAACAACAGAAAGATGGAAGCCAAAGATTTTGACTTCCTGTAAACACAACACCTAAAACTTTGTAAAATGCTTACAACTGTCTCTGACAAGATATCTGCGAGTCAGATCAGTAAGCCCCCTGACATTCCATGAGTAAACTAACATGGAGAACTATCAAGGTGCATGTTTTCCTCCTCAAGGTTGGCTAACGCTCCAAAGCGGTTAGAGAAAGCGACTTACCTCACATTCCCATGAATAAAATCGCCGAGCTCGAATGTCGCGATGGGGTCTCTACGAGAAATCCTCCTCGGAAGGAGGGGAAGGACTTCGGGAACGACGTAAGGTAGCCTTTCTATCTATCCGAGCAATCAAACCACCTGTAGTGTTCTCCGAAAGCTTGAAGTCTCGGGAAATGAGGGGTGTGAAGGAGCAGGAGCTGAGGGTGAGAGCCATGACAATTGCAGCTTGCGGAGTTCGAGAGATGGCGGGCGCGGGCTTGGGAAGGGTGACAATATACAACTTCAAATGAGCAGAAGTGGAAGTAGCCACCGGTTTGTAAGTAGCTTGTTGGGGCTTATTTCGGGCCGAGGACGAAGGTTTTCTGCTAGTGACAGTAGTCCAACCATCAGAGGAGGGAGTGCTGGATTTAGGGTCCATTGGGGTTTTCTCTGAAACCGGCGGTGGGCTTGGAGTCATGAGAAAGCAGTCCTTGATCATATGGTCGTGATTGGCACCAAAACAAGTGTTGGGTAGATTAATGTACAAACTTTACGCAAAGCATGTGTCTCCAACTTTGGATATCTAGGTATCTTTGAGGTCTTTTGAAAGATCAATTTCAACACTGACCCGTTTTTGGGTCGAGCCGAATAGAACTTATGTTGCTCATGGCAGATGAGGCGACCCAAGGGTTTGATAAGTTGATCAATGAATCCCCACAGAGGCAAAGGAAGGCCTAGAAATTCGACCCAAACAAGAATTTTGAGTTTGGCTTGCTCAGAGACTTGAAAATCTCGAGTCCAGTGGGAGAAAACCACAAGAGTATTGCGAATAAACCAAGGACCGTGGTTAACAATGGCTTTGCAATGTTCAACATTGGTAAAGCAAAATAGAAAGAAACCCTTGGTCATGTTTTGGACTCCCTCTACCTTGACTCCATGAGGTTGCCAATGATTATGAATCCATTGGCGAGGATACCTTCAGGGGGAACTCGGCCCACAAAATAAGCAACAAGAGAAAATGATTCAAACCAGTTGTGCAAGCTTTGTCAAAAGCTGGTAAATCAAGAACAATATCCAGGAAGGAGTATTAGTATCCTTACCTCGTCGAACACCTTCAGGACAAACTTCCTCGCTCGTTTCGGCGCCATTGTCCAGAGCTCCTGTGGTAAGACCAACATCAATAGATGCATGGCCCGAGGAGGTGGTCATTTTATAAGCCACCCCAAGGGGCGGAGTGGCGATCGATACAAAATTAATGCAAATAATCTCACCTGGATTGCAGGATCGGCGGTGTGATGCGTGATGGCGGCGTGCAGGGCCGACGGCAAGGCCGGGCATTCACTACGAAAAAATTGCTAAACTCATGAATAGAACACAATTTTTTTAGTGGAAGAAAAATATTTGGTTTTTCACAATTAAAATAAAATATTGAGAAAATAAAACAATATTCTAAAGTTAAAAAAGAATGCTTGAATTATTGTTAGAAATAAAATTCAAATGCATGTACCTATACTTACATGCACGGTCCAAACGAGCTATTGTTATTTTTCAATCGCTAAGATTAGGGTTCTTTCATTAGGGTTTTCAGGGTTTATAATGATAATTCGGGTTTAGTGTCAAAGAGAAGGAGAGAGTTATGGCGGGAGGAATGAAGTTTTTTCTGTGCAGGCGAACATTCAGCACCCAGCGTGAAAACATAAAAACGGCTATCAAAAACAGAATCCAGAGAGAGCGGGAGGCGGAGGTCTTAAAAACAAACGTATAATGGAGGTAGAAATTGAGAATGGAGCCAGTCGTCAAGAGAAAGATATTAAAATTGAAACAATTAAATCTATCTTCATGTCTGAGCTTCTTATGAACAGTAAGTTACTTGAAATTGACGTCCTAGTCGCTGCTGCTAATGAAGGTATTGATTTTTATTTGATTATTCTTCTTTGTTGTTTGAAATTTTATAAATTAAAGAACAGCAAATGTATTATTTATTTCTGTATGAATCTTGTAGGAAATGTTATTAAGGTTTTCTTGAGGTATGTGCCGACATTTATTTTTAATTTAGCAATGATTGGGTAGTTACAGTGAATGCCAAAGTCTCTGCCTCTCATATTTATATAAACAGAACGTTACGGGGGATAAATCAACCTGCACACAGAAATAAATCTGTAACTGTGATATATCATCATTTTATTATAAAAAAATCCGGCCGCTTCCTCCTCTCTCACCACTCCCCTCTCCATTATCCTCCACCGCCTCCATTCCTTCACCCTGCAAATAACCTAGAACAATAAAATTAGTTCACCCTATGAAAGGGGGAAACCTAACTCTTAACGGGGGCCGCCTATAGTTTTTTGTTAGGTTTAGGGATGTTAATATAATCAACAAAATGTAAACTTACTTTTATACTTATATAAAGTATAAAGTAATACTAAATATGGTGGGGTACGTAGGCTTTTAAATTAGGGGTAGTTTGTTTTATGCTATTAGGTTTAATTTAGATTAACAATAATACATCCCCTAAAAAATAATGCATAATTATTTTAGAAATAAGTAATATCTAGTATAATTATTTTAGAAAATTTATGTAAAAGATGTCGAGAGGTATCATTCTCGAGGTGCCTATATTTGATTCTACAAATAAGTGGAATAGGCGCCTCGAGAATAATACCTCTTGGCGTCTTTTACATAGATTTTCTAAGATAGGTATGCTAGTTATTTCCATGCTATATTATTTATTATATAGCACACACCTTGACCACGTAAATTGGGATCTCATTAAAATATAAATATTTCTTGTTGTCTATTTCAATAAAAATAAAACCACAACTTTATTTAGATAATCTTAGTTACATCTTCAAAAAGGTGAAATATTATGATTAGAGCATGTTCAAGTTGCGTGTGGGATTTTAATATAGTATTTAGTTTTAATATTTACGAATTTAATATTTGTATGTTTCAACCATTCTTATATATTTATTATTTATTTTAAAAATAAATTAATAAAAATATAGAAATATATAATTTGAACATATTGACGAATTTTTTTGCTCAAACTTTATTGGTTAACAATTTTTTTTCGAATTGTATCCTTGTCGAACATGAACCCGAACATGAACCCAAACACGAACCTGGTGACTTAGTCCACAACTGATGCATAGCTTATCATGCCAACACTCCCACAAAGAGGTTAGATTGAACAAATAATTTCCACTTAGTCTAAATCTTGCAACAATGGACTCTTTTCCCAAAACTAGAAAAACATCAAACATGCAAAAATTTCTCTAAAGCACAATTTAGCTTGTTGAAGGCTTCCATCATGTTCCCCACTGACTAATCATGTTAACACAACCATCAAAAGGATTGACTTCACTAGGTTTTGTTGTTTTGTTCACCCTTTGTTAAAACTGCCAATAATGCTTCTTGAGAAAGATGATGGTGGTGAGTTATGAGTTAGAGCATTATCCAACTCATCCAAACAACCTAAATACATTTTTGAACACCCTTTACCATTGCTCAGGAGTGGGTAAAATTTCTTGATCCAACTTCTAAGGGAAATGTCCTTTTCTTCACCCCTTTCCTTCTAGGCTTGACCTTCACTATTATCCCTGCTTCAAGTCAAAACTTGATGTAAATTTTGTTTTCTTGAATCAATTAATAAGCTATCCACCTTTTTAGGCACCCATTTGGGCCAACAATTTGTAAACAAAAATTCAGGATCTTTCTTTTAGAAAATCTTACACAAACTCTCTGTATCAGACCTCAATCAGGTCTCTTAATGCATGGTACAAGATTCTTGACTAAACTGTCAGATTTCTCTCCTTCTTGACAACCTTTCTATGGAAAATTTCTTGAGAATCTAGTTAAGGAAGGTTTCAAGGTTATATCTTGCAAATTTTAGGCTTTAGAAAGATGATTAAGACTCTGAATTACAATTGGATTGCAAACCCTAGGAGGGTTTGTCACAGTGAGCTTGAGGATGTAATTTCCTTTACCAAACCGATTTCACTTACTTTCAAAGCCCTAAATCAATTCGAAGAAGTCTATATAATCATTTAGAGTCTTGATCTCTTACGAGTAGAGTTTATCCCTTCTTGGAGCACGTGTTTGATGCATAATCCTTTGTCCTCTGCCTTCTCAGAACATGTTAATTTGATTGTTGATCTCCCCAAGAAAAAATATTAACACTTCCTTTTGTCTTCAGGATCTGTAAAGGTCTGAAACACAATCCCTTACCTTCTAGTCATGTATGTCCTCATCCCTTTGTTTTGAAAAGTCTTCTTTCCTTGAATAAAGCTTGCTTCAACTGTGAAAGATACACAATTTACTATAGGTTGTCTGATTCACAATTGTGCCAATTACATACAATCAACAAATACATACACAAGTGCATTAATCACATGGAAATCAACTCTTACCAACTCAATAACTCTCCCCTCAATCATTCAGATGGAAATCAATAGTTGTTCAAGATTCACGCACATATTATAGTCTTTTTCCTAATTGTTTGCAAACAAATCTTTTCAACACATGTTTTTGGAGCTCCATACTTGGTTTCAATGACTCTCAAAACAGTTACAAGATGGTTTTATACCTCCTTTGGCTTGCGCTCTTTCATAATTTACCTTTCTTGGTCATACACAAGTTTATAATCCATGCTTCTCGCTATTGACATAATCCATGCTTCCAAGCGCAAAGCTTGATGGTAATTTCCACGGTAAGATGTGGTAAATGATATCAGCATGACACTCTTACACAATTACAGTAAAATGAGTTTCGATTATGTCAAAGTTAAGTTTTGATTTGTAAAAGTAATGGTTGGTTGCTTTCTTTTAAAGCTACATTTTAATGACAGACGTCAAGAGCAAAATAAGTTATTAAAACAAGCAACATAAAGTTTTTTGTTAGTAATATGTATTTTCATATAGATTTAAGTGGATTTTTGAGAGTACTCGACTGTGAGGGTATTTTGGTATCAACTGTGGTCCTTTGTTATTGTGCGATGGAGGAGGCTTCCGCTAATACTCAGCCAAAAGACACCTTATTTTTGTTGCCGGTGGTTCCATGGAACAATGGTTTAAGAAGGTGGTTTGGCTTCTAATATTTATAACAGGGGTTTAGAGTAAAAGTTGCACTGGAGTTGCAAGTTTTATTGTTGTTGTCAGTTGATTTTTAGGGAGTGGTTCTATGGAACAGGGGTTTAGGAAGTGTTCCACATATGGGTTTCTAAATTTCATAACGGGTGTTTAGAGTAATTTTTAAAGTGCACTAAAGATGCAAGCCTTACTATTGATGCTAGTTGACTTTTAGGAATTGGTTCCGTGGAACAGGGGTTTAGGAAGTGTTCCACATAAGGGCTTCCAAAATTTCATAACAGGCGTTAAGAATAATTTTTGAATTGCTCTAAAAGTGTAAGCGTTATTGTTGATGCCAGTAGACTCTTAATAAATGATTCCATGGAACAGGGGTTCAAGAAGTGATTCCAACTAAGGGATTTTAAATTCCTTAGTAGGTGTTTCCAGTAATTTTTTAAGTGTAGCGAAGGTACTTTGGGACATCCTTGGGGAAATGCACCTGGTGCAGTAGCTAATCGGGTCGCATTAGAAGCTTGTGTACAAGCTCGTAATGAAGGACGTGATCTCGCTCGTGAAGGTAATGAAGTGATCCGCGAAGCTACTAAATGGAGTCCTGAATTAGCTGCCGCTTGTGAAGTATGGAAAGCCTGAGATCTTGGATGGAGCCGACCGCCTAGCAGGATCGATAGAGGTTGTACTCGAGACTGAACCCTTTAAGGAGGGCAACCATGCCTTGGGAAACTCTCATATCCTTTTGTTTTGAATCCCATTCCCACCGGCTCAAACTTTGCACCAAAAAAATTGTCTCGTGTTTTTTAGAAAAATCCACAAATTTTCAATTTTCATCTATTATGAAACCACCCTTATTAATGGTAGGAGTTATATAGCCTGCATAAAAGCCATGTCTTTAATATGGAAGCTACTTGTTCTATAATCTCATGGATGTAGGCCATATTTCCTTAGAGGTGAGGCTCCATAAGTGTTTCAGTAGGTGATGTTGAAAAAATTTAAGAACACTTTAACAGTTTTAAGGTCTCATATTTTTTATTATTTTCCTCGGTAATACTCACTTAGATATTATAGGATCTCATTACAGTTTTATGGTAATTTGCAGGTAAATAAAGATTATATGTTCATCTAAAATTACCAAAAATCTTGGCAGGAATACATGTTATGTGCCACATGAATAAAACTCAGCCTAAACTATAGAAGGAAGCTCCCATCCCACCACTCTCCAATCACCTCTTAAGTTCAGAGACAAAAAGTGGAGCTTCTATTTTACTACTATAAATAATTTTGCAGTTAAACAATGATAATTTGTAATTTGCTATTGTAAATAATCCCATTCCAATATCTGTCACTTAATTATGAACTTTCCTACAACCGAACTCGTTTAATTTTTGTATAGTGAATTAATCATGTAATGATTTAGGACCCCATCTTTTGCCCTAATGTTAGATTGTCACACTATTTTTCTCAAAATATTAACTCTTTTATTTAATGTTTATTTTTGCTTTAAAGACAATTTCCACATTTTGAGCAGCCACTTGAAACTTGCATAGGACCTCCATCTTTTATCGTAACATTAGATTGTCATTCTCGCTTCCCAAAATATTACCTCTCTTATTTAATGCCTAAATTTGCTTTAAAGGAAGTTCCCTTAACTTTTGACGGTTTCCCTTCCCAAATACAGTGTTGGGAAAGAAAAGGGAAAAGGGCATTAGGTATCGCTAGTTGAAGGAAAAGATCGGATGGAAATGGTATCGATATAAAAGGGGGTTTGAGAAAAATATGGTGTAAGACATGGCCAAAATGAGAGTAGAAAAATAAAGGGATGTGTGAAAGTGAGTTTGAATTATCATAAAAGATTAGTAAGTTTATCTTAGATAAATTTATGTAGAAGATGTTGAGAGATATTATTCATAGGCTCTTATTCCACTTTAGAATATTTATATATTTTGTTAGAAATATAAAAATAAAATAATAAAATCACTCTTAAATAATTAGTGGCAAATATTTTGATAATTTTTTCATAATACATAATAAAAAAATAGTAAGAGAAATATACATATTAAAAATTTGATGTTAAATGAAATATTTACATGTAAAAGATAAAGTAAAATAACTCTTACATTATAAATGGAAAGTAAAAACGTTGTTTACTACTTTGATTCATACTCTTTGAATTTATTATTTTTACCTTTGTTTGCCATTATTTTTGAGATTACTATTTTTACTTCTAAATTTGCATTTTGTATATGTATTATATTAACAATGTGCTTTTGAAACAATGTGGTTCTTAATTTTGTATATTTATATACTTTCGAGATAATGTGTCGAGTTCTTATATATATATATATATATTTGAGATAATATTTTGGTTTTTAATTTTGTACATATGTGTGTATATGTTCTTTTACTTTTGAGACAATGTGTTAGTTTTTAAATGTAAATAATGATTTTTATTTATTATTCATAAATTGACAGTTTTGGGTGGAGGTGGAAGTGGAATTTTGGTTTGAGAAATCAATCAATACTTTATATAGTAAGGAAGGGGTGGAAAGTTTTATGTGGTTGTAATGACCATTTTTCATTGTGTTGAGGGCAATGTTTTAAAAGTTGTAATCTGGACTTGGAATTGGACGAGGGTCGGATCGGAACCGGGTGGAAATAGACCAAAACAAGACCAATTTAAAACTTATGAAATGGTTTACTAAAAATATATAAAATAGTACAATTTAATGAAAACAAGAAATTTAAAAGATTCCAAACCATGATTACAAACAATTTAAGACAAAATATATACAATTCAAGCTCATACATATACCATGTAAGGATAAATATAGAAAAACAAAACCAAGTGCACTACATATCCGAAACAAAATACATAAACAATGAGGCTCTAAATGGCCTATAGAGTCCAAAAAACAATATGTTACAAGCTACTACATGTTTGATATTAACCATCAAACTTAACACCATCGCTAAGAATGGGATCCTTGTCCTCAACAATGCCATAAAGTTCCTTTGGCTCGGACACATCAAACTTCACACGGACATCTGTAGTAGTTGTAGTAGCACGACTAATGTTTGTCATGTTTGGTGCTATTAGTGGTTCATCAGCCAAAGCCATCCACCCCAAGTCATTGGGATCAAACTCTATCAAGTGACTCTCCTCTACCCATTTTGAGGTTGGATCAATATCATCCAAGACAATGGGATTTGTATTAGGTATCCTATTCAGTAATTGGTTGTACCTTAGCTGAAGGTTGTATTGCATGAAGACGATATCATTTATATTTGTTAATTGGGCAGCAAGGAGGATGGCCTATGATAATGGTTTATAATCGAATACAAATGTAAGTGAGACATGTAATGTTTTTGTTAATACTTACTTTTGTAGTTGATGAATGTATTGAATGATGTTCTATTAAAGCCAAAACAAATGTTGGAAAGTACATCGGAAGGGATGCTAAATAGATTGAAAATCAATACACTAAGTGAGATTAACATATTTAATACTCTCAAGAAATTGATAAATGAGACAAAATATGCAAGAATAAAATATAAATGAAGCTTAAATGGTTAGGGTACATTCCATAGTGCTTTATTACCTCAAAGAGTTTGAGAGCATCATTGTCAGAGTTGTTTTGTGCATATCCTACAATCATGGCATTCCATGAGACCACATCTCTTTGAGGCATTTTGCAAACAAAAATCCACTTTCCATTATACTTTGATGGATGTTCATACCTTGTGTTAAGGCTCCCATATTGGTATAGAAAGGGAGTATGTTGACAAAGGTTGTGGAGGTTGGGTTTGAACTTGTCAAATGCATTCACCTAAAAGTTTTGAAGGCATTTTCAACAAACCCATTTTATGCATATCCTAGCAGTTTTTTTTTTACCTTTGAAGACTCCAAAATTGAATTTCTTGACTCTTTTTTTTGTGTCACGGAAAGCTGTCATGAAAAGGGCAGAGGATATTGTTGAAGAACTTTCCAGGCAACATGAAATAGTTACTAAGGGAAGGAATGATGTGCGTGAATGATGGAGCAGGGGAACATTGAGATTGCTATTGAAGTGTCCCAATTGAAGGCTACGATTACGGGCCTTAAAGTGGAGCTTGGTAGCAAGTGTATTGAGTCAGAGAATTTGCAAATGCTTGTCCTCACCAAAGATGGTCGTATTTCAGAATTGGAATCTGAAATGTTGGTCTTGAAATTTTCTACAGAGGAAATTTCAAAATTCACATTTATAAATTTATAAATAAGTTCCTTAAAGAATGAAAGAAAGAAAAAGAAATTATAGCCCAAAAAACCACAGACCGACCACAAAATGACGGAAAAACATACTTACTTGGAGATGTGGTGCTCCAAGGATGGGGACGATATTCAAATAAGAGTACAGCTATATTCTACATCGAAATCTTTTTCCCTACCCTGGGCCCTCATCATATCAAATCTGCCAAATCCCTGTAAATATATGAAGCGGAAACCAAAATAGGTGGTGCCACTGGTCAATCATCCGTCCCTCGGTATCATCCGTCTTCATTCTGCGGGGTGGAACACGAAAAAATGTGGAAAAGCGAAAACGTCCAAACGGCTGTCAAACAAAAATGCCTTGAAAATACGTCCGACTAGCCGTCAAATTTAACATAGTCGCTGAAACGAAGGAAGGGCCTTTCCATAGGGGAATGCCTTCACGTAATTAGCGTATCATAAAAAAAAAAAAATTAATGTCTTACAACTAATTTTTGCAAAGTTTTATAGTTTAGATTCCCTATGATTATCCTCGTTTTCTCAAAACAGAAAGTGAGTGGGCTCAAATCTACCTGATAGTTGTGGCATGGGTGACTTGAATTCACTGCCAAAAAGCAACTGTGAGATTTGGTCATTGAAAGGTCTTATTTGCAATATAGAGAATGAGAATATTTCTTTGATTTTGTAGGCTAATACCAAAATTTTGCCTGCTCTAGGTGAGTTTGTTCTCCTTATTTGGGATTTGCAGCTGCATTATGAGCATTTATTTCTCTTAGAATTTGTTTGTGTGTGGCATGAGAAGTTCATAGGCCTTTGAATATGTTGGGTTTGGTACATTACCCTGAGTTCATGTCTTAAAGAGAATTTGTTGTGAGAGATGCCAACCATTTGTGAATGACTCAGAAATGATGCTTAAAATGTAGCGGATGACCACAACATTGTAGGGAGGTAATAAAAATTCTTGCATATATAGTGATTATCATGTACTGCAATCAAACATATGTCCAAGACTGTTCAATGACAGAAAATTGTTTTCCATCATTGGCAAGATGGTTTTTGTTCTTGTGGAAGCTATTGTTGATGCTAAATTTTATTTTTAAAAAAAGATTCCAGAACTCTGCCTTGGAAGTTAGCTTGACATTCAACAGCATATGATGATGCTTGTCCCAAAGCTTCCCCAATTTATGAGATATAGACAAGATTGGAGGATCTGAACCTTAATCTTATTGTCAATGGTAATGGCAAAAAATATAGACTTGGCAAGTTTGATTTTCAAAGGTCCAAGATGTGTGTAGTCTTAATTCAAAGATTGATACACAAGAGGAGGAACAAACATTTAGAAATATCATCATGGACCTAATTGAAAGACATGCAACATAGGGATACAACAAGTAAAAATAGCAGCGCTCCACTATTTCCAGAAACAAGAGAGCATTTACAGAAAAGCTGCAACATCCAATCATACTTTATAATGCAATGTGAAACACAACCAAAACTTGGAGGGAAACAGAGAGATAAGAGAGCCAACAGTATCTTGTAATTATACTAAGGATGTCTACAAACAAAACCAGACCTCATGAGATTTTATATGCATGCAAACTAAGTAAAAAAAACGACACTCCACTATTTCCAGTAACAAGAGAGTATTTAATAAAAAACTGCAGCAACCGAAGAGTGTAGACAAACAACAAATGAACGAAATCAAAGAAAATAAGGAGACAACAAAGCAGTGACACCAAGAAAAGTACAGACATGGCAAAGCATTGAAATCAAGGCCAGCAAGGACCCCCAAGAAATTCTATTCTTTACAGTAACATGCTAAGTACATGTGGAGGACTGTTCATTATCGTAAAGCAAAACACTTCAATAGCGATAAGTGTATAGATTCATGACGCAAAGGAAATAAAGAAAAGTGGATAATGATGAACTCGACATTTTTAATTATACTAAGGATGTCTACAAACAAACGACATTTTGTCAAACACATCACGTGCAATCTTTGTACTCCCACATTTTGCATACATATCTACGAGGGCATTTGTAACCAGAAGATTACACTGAAATCTGCTACTTATTACTTGAGTATGAATTGCCACATTTTGTTCTTTACAGTAATATGCTAAGTACATGTGGAGGACTGTTCATTATCATAAAGCAAAACATTACAATAGCGATAAGTGTATAGATTCATGACACAAAGGAAATAAAGAAAAGTGGATCAGACATTTTGTCAAACACATCGCGTGCAATCTCTGTACTCCCACATTTTGCATACATATCTACGAGGGCATTTGTAACCAAAAGATTACACTGAAATCTGCTACTTATTACTTGAGTATGAATTGCCACATTCTGTTCTTTACAGTAATATGCTAAGTACATGTGGAGGATTGTTCATTATCGTAAAGCAAAATGCTACAATAGCGATAAGTGTATAGATTCATGACACAAAGGAAATAAAGAAAAGTGGATCAGACATTTTGTCAAACACATCGCGTGCAATCTCTGTACTCCCACATTTTGCATACATATCTACGAGGGCATTTGTAACCAGAAGATTACACTAAAATATGCTACTTATTACTTGAGTATGAATTGCCACACCCTCTTCGAGAGAGGACAAGTTGGAACATGCAGGTAGAACCGCCACAAAGGTGAACTGGTTGGGTTTCATGCATGTCGGCTGCATTTTCCTATAAAATACCAATGCCTCCTCGGAAATCCCAATAGGGAATTTCCCCAATCAGCTGCAGGGCCTCATCAATACACCCTTTCTGTGCATATCCTACAACCAACGCCATCCAAGAGATCGCATCTGGTTCGCACAATCTGGAAAAAGCTAAAATAGATAGTCTAGTTTTGAGAAGGAAAAGTAAGATGTCAATAGTCTATCTGGGCAAGTATTGGCTTCAATCCTTTCTCTGATGATGGGTTCTACAGAGAGACCAAAAATATCAGACCAAAGCAGTTGATGTTAGCAGGGTTGAGGTATTTGCTTCTTTTACAAAGCTCCAATGTTGCTTGGAATTTCAATCTACAACTCACAATTCACCCATGTCAATAGAGACATGCAATTTTTTGGATTGCCTTTCAGATGTCCAATACATTCAGATAACCAATGCATTTTACCAAATGGTTTTCAGTCTGGGTTTTATTATCAGTCAAAATCTACATGGAAACATGGTAGGATTCACAAAAACAACAAATATAGATGGCTTCTGACCACAGTCGTAGCAACTACATTGAAATCCATTGACATAACAAAAAAACCAACAAGCCATTCCTCAGATAAATAGTAAAAATACAAAACAATAAACCTACATTCAACATGCATGAAAAAGCAAATCTAAACATAGGAAAAAACCACTAGACTAGCTATGTTTTATAGTAAATCAAATTCAACAACTACATCACCTTGAATTGGGATGTTTTTCTCTTCACATATCCCTATCTTTTAAGGCCTTGGGCTGCCATCTCGAGTACTATCAAAGTTCTCCAACCTTATTCGAATTCCAACCATATTAGGGAATTCTTTTTGGGCTCGGAATTTCAAGTACCCTTTTCCTAAACTTGTTCTCCTCCTTAGACCCCTGTAACATGAATGCCTTGACTCTCCCTTGCGTGTGTGCTCGCATAAAAATTGCACTTTCACCAAGCTCAACCTCGTCCCTTGACTTAGATTTGTATTTGGTTTTTGGATCCATAGGCATCAAGCTCAGTATTGAGGGTTTTTCGATATCGTATTGCATTATGGATCTTGTATTGAGTATTGCGATTCAAACTTGCTTGCATTGGCAGCCCCTTTGTACAAAATGATAGTTTTATTTGAGTTTGCATCTTTCCCCAACTTGCCAACTTTGCATGCGGTGGTTAAAACATTGTATTGGTCGAATCTCCAAATGGCTAGATAATGCATCTTGCATGTCCCCATGCATTGACATATGGGTTGGCACCTCTTCTAATTGACATCCATGTGTTCAAACCTTGATGATAACTTTGGTAGATAAAGTCATAGAAATAGTGTCGGTCTTGAAAATATTGCATGATATAGATACATGTGACAATGCTTCAAATTTGATGAGTGTTAACAACTTGGATTGTTGAGGAGGCAATGTCTACAAATTCATTCACTCCTGATATTAGTTGTTGCCTAGGCAAACATGGAGAATGGCCTAAGATAATGACATAAAACTACCTCTCCAATCATGTTTTTTTGCTATCAAATTCAACTACTATGCCAACTCAATTAGGAATGTCGAGTCCACTGCACATACTTCTTTTTCTGAAGTTTCATGTAACATGTGCATCTGAATTCCCCTTACTTTGTAGTGTATTCTAACGACCTGCAAAATTCAAGAGCTGACATCACAAACAACTATTCACATTGTGAGTATTGATCAACCAAAGTACGTTGCTTCTACACCCTGTATACCACACCACCTTTCTCTTTCAAATGATTGAGAAAAATGGCATGTGGATCATATGTGCTTGTTGCACATTGGTTCCCCCAACATTTTCTGCACCCATGGATTTCAAATCCCTTTAACCCCTTCCTCATTGCCCCTCTTCCTCCTCTAGTGTTTTGCTCCCTCATGTTTAACTACCTTGACGGATCCCCTTCAACATTTCTATCGCAACATTTGCATTTGCGTGTGAATGCTAGTTTGTCCAGTCACGAAGTGGATTTCGGTTCAAGAATCAGATTGTCATACCATATGACTTAGTAACTGAAAGATCACAATAAAATCTCGTTGGATAAATGCTCCTTCAAAAGAGTATTGGGTTTCACTATGTACCTAGTGCGCTCAAAACAATCTGGTCAATGGTATTTGAAGCATGAAGGACGTATCTCAATTTTCGTCGGTAGAAAATGAATAACTTTTTGACTTTGTAATGAGTCGAGACATGATTTTGATGGATGAATCTACCTACATTTTAAAACTTTTTACTTGAGGAAATATCTAGCTAAAGGAAAACAAATAAAATCTATAAGGATATATCTCAATTTCCCTAGGGAGAAAATGAATAACTTTTTTGACTTTGTAATGAGTCGCGACATGATTTGATGGTGAATCTACCTACATTTTAAAACTTTTTACTTGAGGAAATATCTTGCTAAAGTCAAAAAAATCTGGGTGGGTTTTCAGCAGTTCTACATGTGGGCCTTTGTCTTATGATGGAGTACCATTACAGATTTTTTTCATGTTGTATTGCACGCTATTTCTATTTCTTGGCAGGTAGCTTAAATATGATTAGATTTAGATGTTAATTAGCTGACAATAATTTTGATGTGCAGAGTGAAGGGGAAAAGACTAAGTGAAGTGATGCAATGGAATTTGATACGATTGATGAGGGTCTCTGATTTTTTTATCAGAACTTTTTACGAACTTAAGAATTCATTCTTTACCCTGGTCTACATTAATACTTACTATAAACAATGTCAAATAAATGTTATTAGTTTTTAGTGTTTTAAAATTCATATGATGCTTATACTTGGATATAATCAAAACCCGTGGGATGGCAAATAAATTTTGCTCTTCCGTCCTTTTTGACATGCTTCTGTATTTATTTATTTTCCTTTGTGTGATATAGATCTGAGTAACAACATGCGGTATCTTAGTGTCATAAACCTCCTCTCCAGCTAAGCTGAAATTGATATATAATGGCAAGTGAGAAGGTGGGTATTGGAGGATTATTTGAGTCAATGTTATAGAAAGATTTTGCTTTCTTTGGTGATAATGTTTTGAACACCATTACGATGACATCAAACACAACAATGGTAGCATATAGATACAAAGTACAATAGATATTTTGGATTAGGCACTTGTACCGGAAGTTATTTCTAGAGATTTTGATATCTTTCGTAGAAGGGTAGTTAAAAGTGTTTCACTCATTTTCTTACAATAGTATTGTCTTGGTAGAGTGAGTGATTCTGTTCACTCTTACATTCATTTGGATTCACCTATTTTAAAAACAAAGTGCTTTTATTTAGAACTCCCTAAATCTATTATTTTCATCACATGGCCACAACAGATATTAATAGTGATCAGTTTATTTTATAAAGAAATTATGACATTAAATTTTTTTATGCAATAACATCAAATGTAAAACATGCATTTCATCATACAATAGAATTATTTCATTTCTTACTAAGTTTATCGAAATAAATTGTCACTCTAATTCACCCAACCATCCACATAGTATATATATAAGAGGGTAGTGAGTACCATGCTACACATCTCCCATATACTCAACGAAACTGTAATTACAAATATCAAAATCAAAAGTATGGCTCACTTAACCTAAATAATCTTCTTAAATTACAAAAAGCTTTTGAAAATATAATAATTCTTTTAGTGAATGAACATGATGATAATTACATATATCATTTGAGGCAAAAGCGTGTCTCCCTAGACAACCTAAAGTGAGGTATGGTAGATGCTATACCAACAAGAGCATTTTATAATTATGCAATAATGTCTAAGGTCAAAAACCTTATATGTTAAACATGATAATTCTAAAGACTGTCAATATCAAAAAAATAATATGAAATTGTGGGAGTATTTTCCACTTCTATCATGGTGCATCAATGATCATTTTATAATTTTGATTTCTACTTAAGGATTTTACAAAAATAGGAAGGGAAAGACTTAAACTCCCAAGAAGATACTTGTTAGTATGAACTACTTTATTAAAAATATGAGCGGTGTAATGCAATTTAACAACAAAAGAATTTATATAGATGAAATGGCCAATGTTAGGTTTAATAAAGTAAACAATAAAGAATTTAACGAAAAATTCATCTAGTTGCCACAATTGACAATGTAACAACAAAAGAAAAATGCATTCATTGAAACAACCTATTATATGTAGCATTGTAATCAAAGTATTTAGTGCCAATGCAAGGGTGATTGGCTAAAATGAGGAACTTGTGGAGTTGTTAATTGTAAAGGATGCATGGGTCATATCAACCCCACTCATTTGTTAAAACAAAGTCTTATAAGAGTTCTAGGGCATGTTTGAAGTATACTATATAAATGTGGGAGCATCCTACCTAAATGTCAAGCCCCTATGGTCCCATCCCAACTAGATATAGGTATGGGTTGGCCTTCATAAATTCCAAATCCCCCACTGGTATGGATAGGCATAAGCTGAATTGTGATGTACCATATTTATATAAAGGGTTTTATCTATGTAATGATATAATTGAGTAATTCCCTTTTAATCCATCCACTATCACTAGAAGTGTTGATTATGGCTAATCATGGCTAAATAGTTATGTTATTATAAGGGAGAGGTGCCTTGATCTACCAAATATAGAAGGGGGATGTTCAACATTTTCAATTCTAGTCATAGTTTCTCTATATAGACCATATAAATGCTTGTGGGGGTTTTATGTAAGGAACTTATTGTGGAGTTATTAATTGCAAAGGATGCGAGGGTCATATCAACCTCCACTCTTTGGATAGAATAAGGCCTTAAAGATGGAGCTCTAGGGTATATTTGAAGTATAATATACAAAATGGGAGCATCCTTCGAAAATTGGGAGCCCTTATGGCCCCATCCCAAACATGGATGTGCATGTGTGCGTTAGAGTAGGAGCGTAGGTGCTCAAGGGATTTCAGGCGTTAATCGGGTCGTAATGATGTGCACATGCACGTGCGTCGGGATAGGCACGTATGCGTCATACTAGACGTGTAGGCATTCGTGTGACTTGCGGCGGAGATGAAAAATGCAAGGGGCGCGTATACATTGAGAAAAGGCGCGCAGCGTCCGGAAGAAAGTGAGAAAAACAACTTGTTAATCAAAATAGATAAGTATAGAAGAGGATAGCCTAGATTAATGTAGAAGAAAAGAAAAAGAAAAATTAGTAAGTTAGATGATTGAAAGAAGCATTTTTCCTTAGAAAAATTGATAGAAATAGATAAGTGCCTAACACTTGTGTTGATTTTGAGCAGATACTACCCGCACTTGAGACGCGGGAGCGATATGGTCGGTTGGCAGCGATAGAGGCATAATTTGACGAGGATGATAGGAGGATATTAGATATCCTTCTATATACGTCACGGGGTTGGCCTATGTGGCAGACATGCCCCAAATTACTTTGGACCACGGCCTTCTCACAACAATAGCAGAGATGACACAGTGAGAGTCAGTGCTTTTGGCTACCCACATGTGAGATTACCATTACATTAGAGGATGTGTGGTGTATTATGTGGGTTCCCATCTAGGAATGCGTTGATCTAATACACTAGCGACATGGCGGAGCTTGAGCAAGGTGCATTGTATAGCTATTCGAGTCTCGATGATATTGAGTCATGGGATGACCGTTAGATTGTCACGTTGTATTGAGGACCCCGAGTTAGATCGGGTTGTGGTATACATAATGGCATTTGTCAATGGAGTTCTACTCCCGATAAGACTAGTGCATCATTTCCGCTTGGCCTACTTGGAGTTATACGTGGATTGATAGAGGGAGAGACCTATTCTTGGGGTTAGTGCATCTTTGCACATCTTTACTTGGGATCTCCACTTGATTACATATTACCGTCGAGAAGATGATAGGCCTAGCCAAATTATTGATGATTTGGGCATGGGACCACATAGTGAATGGTCGCCCATTAGGCGTTTTGAGATCTCGAGCTCCAGAGGAGCCTTCTTCTATGGGATGGGTCCCAATTGGGGATGATGTGTGGCCATACATGGGAGATACATATCACTATCATCGTGAGTTGGACTAGTTGCAGCTAGCAAGCCATAGTATGGAGGCCATACAGACATTTTTAGTGGCCAGAGGATGGTTTAGAGCTGAGTATAGCCACAGTTGAGCATTTTATCCTAGCAGTAGCAAGACTAAATCCATGAGAGATATACAGATTGGATCGGTGCTAGAGATAGTTTAGCATTACCCAGGATGTTCTTGGGCTAGAGATGTGGTATGCCCAGAGGGCTAGAGAGTAATTTGACATGGGCCCATAGATAGCATTTGATAGAGCATGGGCCATCTTCTTACATGTGATACTAATGATGTGGGTACCTTTGAGACAGATCAAATATTCGGGTTATACGCCCGAGTATGCGCACCTTGGTACCATGGCATGATTCCACACAGATTGACCATCCCAAGGGCAGCATATGATGCAGGTGTGAGAGCTCCACCATAGGGGCCTCCCAGTGAGTGATGAGGGTATAGGTGATGATGAAGATTCTTATGATGATGGCGATGGTCCCGACGCACGGGTCAAGTTAGAGGTAGGGCACGGGGTGCCCGACTACAGCCTCCACGGGGACATGTACCTAGGCCACAAGTCACGGGGATAGGGGCCTAGGTTCGACCTAGAAATATGCACCATGCTCCATACATAGAGTTTCCTCCAGTAGGCATTCTAGTGTGGATATATGCCCATCTACAACAGTACTTCCATAGTAGGGCCCACCACCTCATGCTCTAGGGGTGGTGGTGACGATGGACAATTGGGCTGCATTCAAGGCCGCGATAGCCAGCCTCGATAGCGATGCAGACTACGGTGTAGTTGGGGAGAGAGAGATCAAGCAGGCCTGGAGATTCATATTTTGACCACGAGAGAGAGACCATGCCAGTCTCGGGCTACTTAGGTGATGACCACGTAGTATGGCAGAGTTAGATTGCATAGTTGGCGAAGGGTGCTCAACTATCAAGTGTATTACATTACGGGCATAGGCCAACTACAGAGTGTTATACTTTAGCATAATCAGTGTAGGCTCGGGGACAAGGCTATCTTATGCGGTGGGACTAGGCACGGGCCGAGATCGAGACTATCACATTAGATACGGATCGAGAGGAATCAGGTGCTACTAGGAAGGTTGAGGCTGATAGGGGGAAATTGATAGGCGAGCGAGATGCCGCTTTATAGGAAGCCACCGCTCTGGTGATTCAGATTTGATACGTGATGCGATGATGATGAGAGCCGGTGGTGAGGCTCTATATTATAGGACAACGTATTTTAGTGGTCCCGAAAGAGGAGCGAGTCACCCCCTTTGCATAGTTAGATGTGATCCAGACATGGAGAAATCACGAGAGATCGGTGAGATCGGTCAATAACCCGGCCACATAGCCGAGGACACGACCCACGAGAGACACAGTGGCCCAGCCCATTTAGATTGGGTGGTCACCTTCTGGGCTAGGTCCATCATGCGCCCACCATTTCGCCCACCGGACATGGTCCCAACAGCCCCGAGAGGGTGAGAGTTGTGGTTGAGCCTCCTACTCTTCCTTTATCATGTATAGATGTATGTATCATGTATACACTCTTATGAAGGCTAATTTTGACCATGTATAGATTCATTCATTATTTTGTGGATGCCTCTAGATGAAGGCTTAACGGTGATCAAATTATATGTACTTTTATGTAGCATCACGCCTCTGTATGCGGGCTCCATATTTGATCCACGCCCTTTTATATGGTAGATGGATAGATGATTTTTTGTATATTGGACTATTGAGATAGATATTGTTTTGGATACACATTTGGTATGGACATTTTGATGATCGTTATACACATTTCTTGTTTTGATATGCTTCTATGATGGATGATATTTCTTTGATGTACATGATGTCTCCTTTCTTTATGCATATGCGATGTATTTTTAGACATATAGATGTTCATGTTTCCTTTTGAATGGTATACTTTTCGATGATATCATGTGTTTTTGATTGATTAGATGTTCTAATTTCATATTGCTAATACTTGGGATGATACTAGATGATATTGGTGTGGGGAGGATAGATTTGTGATCATGCAAACCCCTCTTGCCCCCATTGATGATACGATATATGATGATTAGCTTAGCATACATGCATGATGTAATACTTAGCATTTTTATATATATGATGTAGTGAATGATGTTAAATGTGATGAAATGATAGATGATAGATGTGATAAAAACAACCGTGTAAAACAAACACACAAGAAAAAGTTAACAAAACTAAACAAATATATACATTCAAAGCAATACAACACAATGCAACTAAAATGAATTTATGAATGTTAACATGCTAGATTAAATTGATATTAATCTAAGCAAGTAAAATGAATTCTAATAGATGCACACAGCAAAACAAATAAACATACAATAATATTTTTACAAGTATGAAAGTTACTTAATGAATGCAACACAATACATAATTAAATCAAACAAGATTCAATATAAGGTAAGCAAATGAACCCTTCAAAGAACAATCAAAATGAAAAACTTAAGAACATCAAAACTATACAAACCAACAACTAAAATCAATCTAAATACTACTTTGTTTTTGTGGGACAACATTGATATATTTTCTAATGTTTTTGGGTTACTCTGAAAGAGTAAATTTTCAAATCTATGGTTTACATTGTTTTCTAGGTTTTATCCAAGATCACATTTGTGAAACTAACGTAGCTTCATCCCTAAAAAGGGAATTTTCCAAATGTTTAGGTTTTTGTGTACCTTTTCAAATGTTTTTGTATTTTCTAAGGTCATGTTCTGAAAGCAATGTACAAGAACAAAGAAGCATGGATGCCCCCAAGTGATGTGGTAATATAAAAAGCGAAATGCCATGCACGTATGTATGAGGAAGTGGAAATGTGAAGGTTCCCCCAGTGCGAGATGGGAATATACAAAGGAAACATCCTTCACACAGGTATAGAGAAAACAAACCAGATCATAGGTCTTGCAGGGAGCTTGGAGTCAGATTCCTAGACCTAGCCACTGAATTTTAATTCCTAGAAAGTGGTGAGAGTTACCCATCCTGACGCAAGAGTAACTTGTGAACAAGAGATCTTCCTTGAGTGCCGGAAACTGGTTTTCACTCAAAGGACCTACCCACTGTGCCACAATTACATGTGGTTTTCACATGTTGACGACCTATTTTTTTCTTTACTTTTTCTCAATTTTCCATTTTTTTGCTTGTTTTTTCTTTTTTTTTATTTTTTAGTTCTTATCTGATATTCTCCATGCTTAAGCATAGAAGCACTTGAGGTGCATGGCATTCATAGGTTCTGGAAGTTCTTCACCATCTGAGTAGGCAAGTCTATAAGCTCTTGATCCATATTTAACAACCACCACATAAGGGCCTAACCAATTAGCTTCAAACTTACCTTTCTTTTCTTTCTTTGGTGGTGTTCTTCTGATTTTCTTTCAGAACTAAATCACCTACATCAAATTCTCCTATGAATGATGCATTTGTTGTATCCTCTGGATACTCTATTCTGATACACTTTTAAGTGATTGAGCGCTCTGATATGCCTTTTCATCTAATAGTTCCAACTCTACCAAGTGAGCAACTCTGTAGTCCTCGTCTTTATCAAGATAGTCCCTAAGAGATATCTCTTAGGAGGAAGCTCCACTTCTAAAGGTATGATGGCTTTAGTGCCATAGACAAGTGAATATGGGGTCACACCAGTAGGAGTGTGGATGGAAGTTCGATAGGCCCAGAGGGTGGGATGTATCTGTAAGTGCCAATTATGACCAGTCTTACTTACCATTTTCTCCATGATTCATACAAGGGTTTTATTGGTAGCCTCCACTTGTCCATTACCTTGGGGGTAATAGGGGGTAGACCACTTAAGCTAAATACGAAAGTGTTGGCACAATTCTTTAACCATTTTATTCTTGAAAGATTTACCATTATCAGTGACAATGGCTGAGGGGATACCATAACGAAAATGAGATGGTTCATGATGAACTTGGATATCTACGCACCGGTGACATAAGTGAGAGGAACAACCTCTACCCATTTAGTGAAATACTCAGTGGCAGTGATAATATGAGTGTGACCATCTGAAGAAGAAGGATGGAGCTTCCCTATGAGATCTAAACCCCATTTAGAAAAAGGCCAAGGCGTTGTAATAGGCTACAAATCCTGCGACACTAGCGCATGTATTAAATTACCATACTTTTGATAAAGTTCACACTTCTTTACGAAGTTACATAACAATCTGATTCCATGGTAGGCCAATAATAGCCTACTCTTAACAATTTCTTAGCTAATACCATGCCACTAGTATGCACTCCACAAATACCACTATGTACTTCTTTAATGGTGTGAATCGAATCAGTAACATCTAAATAGTGAAGCAGATTCCCATCGTAGCCACGATGATAAAGGGTGCCTCCTAGGAGGGTATAACGGGTGATACGGTGGATAAGGGCTTTCTTTTCAGAGTGGGTAATGTTCAGGGGAAAAGTTCCATCTTGTAGGTACCGAAGATAGGATCATACCATGGGGATAAAGGACCAACAACTTCACATGCTAAACATGACTCCAGCATATCATATGCAGGCATTTGTAAATGCTCAACGAAGAAAGGCATCTTACTCTCCTCAGTGGATGCATAAGAGAGACCAATGGTAGCCATAACATCTATAGCATTCTATTATGTGATCTTGGTTTTTGTTCAAATATGACCTGTGAAAAATATTCCTTTAATGTTTTGACCATTTTCTTATATGGAATAAGTTTCTCATCCTTAACCTTATACTCATCATTAACCTGCTTAATGATAAGTTGGGAATCTCTAATGACTTTTAGATGTTTAATATTCCAAGTGATAGCTTAGTTTGAGGCTAGCAATAAGTGCTTCATACTCTGTGCATATTGTTGTGCAAGGAAATCCTAACCGAAATGCTCTTGGTATAACTTCTCCTATGGGAGTGATGAGCACCACTCTACTCCGGATCCATGAAAAGTGAATGATCCATCAAAATGGACCTTCCATTCTATGGATTCTTCAATGTACATCATAGATGCATCTGGTAGATCTAGACAAAGAGGTTTTGTTCTGGTAGAGGTGCTTCCGCCAACCGATCAGCCAACACCTATCCTTTTAAGGACTTCTGATTCACAAACTCAATCTCAAATTCACTCAGAGAATGATCCAATTAGCCATTCGACCTATTAGGGTGGGTTTGGATAAAGGTACTTGAGAGGGTCAACTTTAGATATGAGTTTGGTTTTATTATTGAGGAGATAATGGTGAAGCTTCTGAAAGGTAAAGACAATTGCCTACCAAGTAGGCCTTTTCAATCTGTGGATAATTCAACTCATAAGCAATCAAAGTATGACTAAGATAGTAAACAACTCTCTCTTTATGGCCAAGGTCATATTGGGCAAGCAGTGCACCAATAGCAAACTGGGTAGTGGAAATGTACAAGAGAAGAGGTTCTCCAGGAGTAGGTGGCATGAGCACAGGTGGGTTAACAAGATATTTTTGAGCAATGCAAATGCCTTTTGATAGTCGGTCCCCATTTGAATGCCACATCTTTCTTTAAAAGATGTGTAAATGGATGACATTTATCTGTAAGTTGTGAAATAAAATGGTGAATGGCCTGAATCTTTCCTTGTAGACTTCTGAGTTGCTTAAGAGTAGTAGGTGGAGGCATTTCTATAATAGTTGTGACCTTAGCAGGGTCCACTTCTATCCCTCTCTTGTGAAACTATGAAACCCAAGAGTTTTCCTGATAAGACACCAAAACACACTTCTTAGGATTAAGGTGAACCTTATAATCCCTGAGATGCTGAAAGATACACCTAAGCACTTCTGGATGCTCTTCTCTACTCTTGGATTTAGCTAGGATGTCATCAACATAGTCCTCCATAATGTCATTCATCATATCATGGAAGATGATAGTCATAGCACGCTGATAGGTAGCCCCAACATTCTTGAGTCCAAAGGCATGACTTTATAGCAAAAGGTCCCCAAGGGGTGATGAAAGTAGTTTTATGTTGATCTTCTTCTGCAATCCGTATCTGATTATAACCCAAAATCCATCCATTAAGGATAACATTTCATAGCTAACAGTGGAATCTACAATCATATCAATATTTGGTAATGGGAAATCATCCTTAGGACATGCTTTGTTGATGTCGTGAAAATCAGTACAGATCCAAATGCCAACAGGATTCTTTTGTACAGGACTATATTTGAAATCCAATCTGAATAATCAATAGGTTTAATAAAATCCGCAGCTAATAGCTTCTCCAATTCTTCCTTGACAAGAAGTGCAACTGTAGGATGCATCTTTCTTAACTTTTGTTTGATGGGCTTGGCGTCTGGGTGCACAACCAAGTTGTGCACAACTAATGTTGGATCCAAGCCAAGCATATCTCATATGTCCATGCAAAAATATCTACATATTCTCTTAATAACTCTATGAAGGCCTTTTGTTCATGAGATGAGAGTGAAGCTCCCAACTTTATCATTCTGGGTTGTTCATCTGAACCAATGTTAACACTAATAGTTTCTTCAATAAGCATCTTAGATGCATCTTCCATCCATGTAGGATCAGGGGGAAGAGTGAGATCAACCTCTTGAGGTAGCTCTCATCATCTTTAAATGGATAAACTATTTTATCCATGTGTTCTTCATTCTGCTGATCTACAAGTGTGTCAAAAATCTTGTCACTATGAGATTTTCATTTATCCTTTTTACCAGTTTCTCTGAAGTGTTTGTACTCTTATTCACCATGTTCTTACTCAAGTGACCACACATCTCTTCGCTTCTTCTCCAAAGTATGCACATGTGTTTAATTGAATTTTAAATCCTTTCTTGTGGTCCCCAACAGGAATAGAATCCCTGAGTCCCATGAATTCTACAAATGCCTCATCATTTTCAAAGATGTCAAGCGGCACGTGAAGTTTTTGATCCCAATCTACAAGTTCAAGATATACGAGGGTAACTTGATGATTGGTTAAAGGGATGGATTCGGATAAGGTAAGGATAGCTGATTCTGGGAATAGGTTAGTGGAAGCAAGATCCTCGTAGAGGCTACATTGGGAATCTACATCGCTATCCGAAAGAGATGAAACATCCTCACACTCAAAAAAGGTTTCATCAACCTCGAGGGGTTGAGTATCCTGATATTTTAACCCAAGACCATGTTTATCAGATTTAAAATGATGAGTGGGAAGGGGCTCTAACCAGCCTTGTGCATTGATTCCACACCCAAATCCTTTATAACCCATGACAAACATCATGCGGTGACCTTTGACATACTGAGGTGCTTGATGGCATGAAGCCATGGTTCCTTCTGGCACCCTACTAGTGGGATCTTCTAACATATTTTCTTCAGATAAGAGACCGCTAGAGACAAATTTATCTAATGGTTTAGCACATGGCTTCCGCATACTCTTGAATTAAAAGTAGGGCTTACCCCATGTCCTAGGTGACACTGATAAATCTGATATGAGTAAAGCTTGTTCAAGAGTAAAAGGCTTACCCGAGCCATACTTTTCCCATTCCTTCCCATGATGAAAAGGGTTAAGTAACGAAGGAAACTCCTAGTTGCAAGGTGTAAGGGATTCTGAGTCTACCCGGTTCTTCATAGCTTCTGTTTGGAGAGGGACAACAACATCCACTGAAAGGACATTCATAAGTTGCATGAGAGAAACTATGCAATGCCCGAAATGAGTAAATGGTTCAGGGTCACCCAAAATGGTAACTATACGACCTTCATGACACAATTTGATACATTGATGAAAGTTGATGGGATAACCTACATGGCATGAATCCATGGGCATCCCAAACAGCATGTTGTATGGAAGGTCTAAGTCAAGAACATGAAAGGTCATGTCATGACATGTCGGGCCTACCTCCATGGGCACTACAATAGTACCTGTTGATTCTCTTTCCTCATTATCATATGTTGTGATTGTAATGGTCTTAGCTCTGAGGTCTATTTCTAAATGGCCAAGTTGCTTAACCAGCTTCAAGGTACAAATGTTAAGACTAGATCCACCATCCACAAGCACTCTTTTATCTTACAATGAGTAACTACCACTTCTAAGTACAAAGGTAAGTTATGCTCTAGGCCATTACATGGGATAGTGTTGCGATCAAAAGTAATATGATCTCAGGGGATCAAGATGGGCAACCATAGCTTGAAGGTGCATGGGATCTACCTCAGTAGAGACTCCTAAATTCTACAACATTTTATACAATATATCTTTGTGAGCAGTAGAGATTTTAAGGAGATCTAAAATGGATATTTTAGTAGGTGTTTTCTCTAATTGGTCTAACAAATTATACTACTTTCCTAGAGCAGTACTGGATCAGGTATGATCAGATGAGCACGTCTGGTTGCTACAACAAAATTTTTCTCTAAGATTCAAATAGTATTGACTTGTTCATCGGATGAACGAATACAACCTATGAGGGAATCAAAGGGATTATCATCACTAGGATAAACATAAGCAGTAGTTATATAATCATTAGAGGTTTGACCATGATCTAGTTTCCTTTTCTTTTTATCTATGTGATTAGGAAAAGGTTCTTTGTATATACCCATCTTCTCATTTGGACCTTGTCCTGAATCTGGGGTGACTCTACAATGATCTTTCCCTCTTCAATGAGGTCTTGTATAAAATGTCTTAATCTCAAACACCTATCTGTTTGTGTCCTTTAACACGATGGAAGTCACAGTACTCATGATCTTTGAACCAACCAGGTTTTGGAGCATTTTCTGGGTATGGCACTATTGTTCTTGGATACTCTACCATTTTAACATCATCTAGTTGTTTTAATATGGCAGTTAAAGATTCAATTAGTGGTGTGAATGTACGTTTGGTAGGTGCCTTGGGGTGAGGTCCTTGTGAAAGCTTTAAAAGTGGACCTGTCTACACAGCTTGGACTCTTTTAGAGTCAATAATGCCATCACCAACAATGTGTTTGTTCTTATTAAAGAACTTGGGTTTGTCTACAGATTTAGCTTCATGCTTGTCCTTGCCAACCGGTTTAAGTGTACCTTTGCAATAAGAGCCTTCTCTATTTGACTACCTTTTTCTATAACTTCTTCGAAGTTAGAGCCACAATGCATTTGAAGATGAAAGGCTATTTCCAGTTTAGGTTAGGAACAAAAATGCTCACTAACTTTTTTTCGGTAAAGGCACAAGGGAAGTGACTAGCCAACCCTCTCCATCATTGTAAGAAACCTGCAAAGGTCTCATTAGGTTTTTGTTTAGCATTACAAAGGTCATTCATCATGATGTCATTTTCTATGTTAAAAGAGTAGTGACACACAAATTTTTCTACCAATGTCGGCCATGTTGTTATAGACCCTTTGGGTATACTAAAGAACCATTTGATTGCCAAAGCTCCCAAGTTGCGAGGGAAAAGTCATATTAAGAAATTATCATTGTATGCGACTTCTTGGCAAGCCATATAAAAGTCTTTAATGTGATCCCTAGGATCACCTTTACCTTTATACTTGTCAAACTTTGGGATAGTGAAATGTTTTGGAAAAGGTTGTTGTAAAGCATGTCTTTGTCAAATGGGTATGGACACAACTCTTCGTATAAGTATTTTCTATTATTACCAATGTTTCCCTCTTGTAGGGTAGTGAGTGTCTCTTTCATTGATTGTAATTCTTTCTAAATAAGTTGTTCTTTTGTGGGCGACATTGGTCGCTGTGGCTTAGCCGCTTTAAAGGTATTATCAGTGTAGGATCAAAGTGAAACTTATTAGATTTATCTTTCTTTGTCTTTATACATGTTTCTCTTTGAGGAGCCTAGATTTTCTAGTTTCTGAATTAGTTTCAAAATCTGATTTGGAGGATCTCTTCTTCAACTAAAGGATCCTCTTCTTCATCAATTTGGGAGGAGGTGAGGCTTTATGCTCAACTTTCACTTTACATGTGGCCTTGTAATAAGGCCATCGTGATGGATCTCCTTTAGTAGTTTTATGATGTTACCCCAAAGTGGAGGCATAACCCATCAAAGGGATTGTCCATGTCTAAGAAGGATACTTTTTCTTCTACCTTTTGATTAATGACCTTATTTTCTACTTCACGCTCATGCGGAAGTTTGGCTCCTAGTTCGAGGAATCTTGCGAGTACTTGATCTCTATTATAGTATAGGAGTTCATCAAATCTACCTAGGTCTAATCTTTGTTGTTCTCCGGAAGAGTCTAACTCTTCTCCACTATGGTCGATTAAAGGCTCCACGTCTTTAACTTGTGAAAAGAGGGGTCCTAAATTGTTCTCACTGAATGGGAAGTTGTCAAAAGGATTTTCCCTAAGCTATATATTCATTTGATTGGGTTGCCATTTTTGAAGGTTTAGACATTTCTAGTCAATGTGTGGATGCAACGCTATGCTATTGTTTTCAAAGAACACTGATATGCACACTAAAATGTACCAATCACTGAATGTATTGTTATGCTAAATCTATACCCTAAAACCAATAGTGACAATAGTATATCAATATGTAGGTCAAGTTAGAAATCTAACAAGGCCTACGTATCGACGTAGTATTGACAAAGTCTCCTAACGAGGTATACTAGAAGTAGTTCAAGCACCGATGAAAGCTAAGTATTTTGAAAAGTGGAAGTCACGACTAGATATAGCGTAATAACGTTATCCCGATATTTTAACCAAGCAAGAAAGGTGTTAGTATCAAGACAACATTATTGTGATATATATAGGGTGATATCAACACTCTCTAAAAGACTCAGATAATGTCAAAACTGAAACCAAGTAACTAGTATAACAAGAAGTTTCTTAATGCGAGCAAGCAGCGTAACCACGTAATAAAGGGACTTATACCATGTTTCCAAATAAATTGAAAACATGATGTAAGTACCAAGATTGTGTGACTAAAATGTGTGCAAGACTAATAAACTCAAGAAGAGACGAATGATGAAGTGAACCCGTAATAGTGACGATGATCTTGAAATCAAGATCGAAGGACTATCAAAGATGTGAAAACACACCCACACACTTTAGTCATTTAACAACCCAGCCGCAAACATGGATGAGTGTAAACATACAAAAAATGGCCAACACTATCTCTGACAAGACACGTGGGGTATGCCTCCTTCCTACTTCCAATGTGGGAAGTAAGAATGCATGGGTATAAATCAAGAAAAGATGAAAATAAACTAAGTTTTACTTGGGCAGAGCTTCGCCTCATTAAAAATGAGAAAGAAACTAGGCTAAGTAAAACATTCATCTAATTTCTGTGGTGAAAGGAACTTAGGTCAAACTTAAGTGGACTCTTTGCCTTGTTTGAAAAACAAGGTTTAGACTCCAAGATAAGTTGTCACTTTGTGTGGTTTGACGTGATAAGGACTAGTAAAGTGGGCCTCAAGACAAAATGGTCTCCTAATAAGTTCTCTCAACTAGGTGTTACAAAGTTGTCTTAAGTGAGCTCGATTTACCCAAAAAATCACATGACTAATTTGGGAGTATCTCAGCTTTACTTTATCCCCTTCGAGCACAAAGGGCAACTAGTGTGTCCATGTGTGCTCTCCCTAGGGTCATCATACGGACAACTGGTAACACTAACTCACAAGGAATACTAGTCAAGTGGGTAAGTGAGGCACTTCCTGTTTCATCCATGAGGTTACTCAACAATGGACTACTTTAGGGTTCCTGGTACCACCCCCATTGTTATAGCTTAAGGTGTTATGCCAAAGGGGTTACGTTCTAGTTAAGCAGAGAGGGACGTACCCTTTTCTGAAACCTGCAATACAATGTTTTGAATATGGTGTGTTTTTTATCTTTTTAACTTAGTGTGGTTTGAAGTGGCACACCATTTGGCAACCTATGACAAAAACATGTATTAGAAGTTTTATGCTTTGTTTTGACACCTTTCTTTGACAAACGTTGGGTCCTGTAGATAACAAGTTTTAGTAATTTTCCAGTTTTGTACAAATGTTCAAAAAGAGAACTTACACTTTGCTTTTGATTCCTAAGATCACCAAAAGGCGCGAAGGAAGAGCATACGCAATGTGGAAATCCTACTAAATCACATAAAAATTACTTTATCCTTGAAAGAAAGTGTTTTTAACATGTGATACAAAGTTTGTTCAAGTGTTTTTGATCTCCAAGATCACTTTTAAAGGCACGAGGAGAGAGCATACGCACTTTTACAAACCTAGTTCAAGCTAAGAAATGAAAAACACTTAACTATGTAAACTGAAATGTCAAAGAAAACTCTGTTTTTAAGTCCTTAGTCTTAAAAACCTGTAGCAAAGGATCGAAAAAGATTTGATAGACCATGGAAAATTTTCAATTTTAACCCCAACACCTACGCCCCAACCGACATGTACACGCCCCCAGCCCACCAGGGGTGTGCAAAACACACCAAAGTTGTGTCTTTCAAAGTAATGAAAATGAACAACCAACACCTATGCACCCCTGTTTGTATGTGTGTGCTAGGGTTTCAACATGTATGCCTTCACCGATGGATACGCCAAGGAAGACATATGCACAAGGATGAGTTTAATAAAATCTAGAAATATACAAAACAAAGACTGCTCCCAAAAAGATAGGATGCTTATAACCCGACGCGATGCTTGGGTATCAACGAGACACACCAAGCATAAAGTGAAAAAAATTTAAATTTTACACACAAAAGGTATTTTACATAGAGGACGTCCCAGAGAGAGAGGAGATGCCGACACCACCGAATGGAGATGCGTGTGTGTCCTTAGCAGAAGGAAAATTTGTAAATGATGAGGATGGCAAACAAGTAGGTATGCTCTGTTCGATGGGTACGCTAGGGTTTTGACGTGTATTGCCTACCCCATTCGTAAAACCTATGCGTGCCACTGAAAAACTGTGCATGCCTCATTTTTTTTCAAAACAAAATTTTCAAAAGCAAACAAAATTTCATTATTAGTTAGTTAAAGCATCCTATTTCTATGTCAAACCCACAAAATATTTGCAAATGAAGGTCATTTATCTAGTGTTAGAAATAGAAATGAGGAAATAACAAGTGATTTGAACCAAAAAACTTGAAAATGGACTTTGAAGAACTCAAAGGACCTCCATTAATGGAGGATGGACATAAGTGTCCCACTGGAGGATGCCAAATGTGTTCAAAGAAAAGTTGTAAAAGCCATGGATTTGGGGTAAGAATCTCTAAAGAATCCCCAAAGGCTTTAAACAACTAATCAATGGACCATCAGATAAGAAATGAGCAAGGGTTTCTACTTTGCATGCATTAATTTGAAGTAAACAAACAAACTAAGCAAATGAAACTAACCTCTATTCTTTGAAAAGCTTGAAATAATGAACCTAAGAGGATCTAAGCAATCAGTTTTGTGCTTAAGAGAAAGAGATCTCCCCATTAATGGCTTTAAGGCCAATGGTTCTTCTCTTTTACTCCATATTTATTATAAAATACAAAAGTAAATGCAAATAGCTCAATAACAAGAAAATGAAATGAAATCTAAACCTAAACAAAATGCTATAGTTTATGCTAGGAAAAGAGAATTCTTAGAAATGAGAGAGGGGTCTAGCCCTATATATAGTTTTCCATTTGGGAAAATGGGAAAATTTGAGTGCATGTGGGACAAATGCAAAAGTCCAAAAAGCACTTTTAGCAAGTCAAAGTAAGCTTTGACTAGGTTTAGAAGAGATTAACCATGGTTAACATTTAGTTAACCATGTTTAGAGGATAATTAGGGTTTTGAGAGAGTTCTGAGAGGTCTGATCAATCCAATGAAATGGATTGATAGTCTAGGAAGATGGTAGAAGTAGACTAGAAGGGAATAAGAAGCTAATGTAGTTAGAACAAGGCTATAATAGCTTGTTTAGATGGTTTACAAGAGGAAATATGACCAAAAGGGTGTCGTAAGAGAGTAGTTAGATAATCTAACCGACGGTGTGTCATCAATTTGTAAGAAGAAGAATAGTTAGTGCAATATTAGGAAGAGGGATTATTTTCCCATCTACGTCTATCCCCATAAAGAAGAAGAGGAAGAAGAGTTCAAAGACCTTCATCTCCACCAAATAGAACCCTTTCAACTCCTCCACTGGAAGGCCCTTCACCCAATCAACAAGGGTCCTTAGACCAATCGAATGGCACACCAAATCCTTATGTCAAATTTACTAGCGGCAGCCTCTCTTGCCCTCAATACACAAAATCCAATTCCAAATGCAGGATTAAAGAGCATACCATTTTTTACTGGAGAAAATCAAATCACTCCTGGTGATCATGTCCAAGATATTGTTAATGATTTTGCAATCCATGAGATTATGGATATGGATGTTGCTGTCAATCTATTGGCATCCTCTTTTAAAGGAAAATCCCTACAATGGTTCAAAAGCTTAACAACAACATCTATCACAAGTTGGGGTAATTTATGTATAGCCCTCCATAACCAATTTGGGGAGAAGGGAGATAACTTGTCCTTATTGGAGCAACTGACAACCATCAAGAGATCTCCAAATGATCACTAACCGACTTCAACTTCATATTTCAAAGAAATGGGATAGAATCCCATTGGTCGTGAGACCAACAATTGAAGGTGCTTTCCTTTACTTTCTCAAGGCTTTAAATTCTGATATTGTAATGTTGATTCAATCCATGGGAGGTGTAACCTTACCCAGACCTATAATATCTCCATTAGGGCTGAGAATTATTTAATACAGGCTAGTAAACTTGCACCTAGACCACCCATGCCTTTATATCTAAAATTGGGAAACCCAAATACTATCCAAGCACCTAATTTAGCTCCTATTCCCACTCCAAGAAATCAAAGTTCAAATGAAGCTTCTACTTCATCTTCTAACACCCCAAATGAACTCCAAGAGGTCATGAAACAATTGCAAAATTTGGGCAATGAGTTGGTTACTCTCAAAAGGCAGCAAGAAGCTCGAGTTTTAGGCCTTCTTATCACCTAATAGACAATAGATGTACATATCAGCCTAATAGACCGCCCAACCCAAGTGCAAATCAAAATTAGGTAAGGCCTCCTGCCCGATAGACCATTTCAGCCCTATAACCCTAATGTTGCATCTACATCTAAAGCCTTAGTGCAAGTGTAAAATAATATGGCTGAAAAGTATGATTGGTGTTTCCCATGTAATCAACCTCACAACCAATCCATGTGATTCAATGGTGCTTTGAATCAAGATTTGATGGTGACAACAACCGGTGTAGAGTAAGATCCAAATCCTGAAGCAAACCAACAAGGGGACATCTCAAAAGAGGCAACTCTAAGTGAGACTACACTTGTGAATTGGCAAGCTGATTTTTTTGTGGTATGAACCAAGCACCTTCTCGAGTGTAGCAGCTAACACATGATCAAAGAAGAGGAATTTTGGAGAAGGGAAGTCATTAAATCCAAGTGATTCACAACCTTCCATCGCTCTACAAAATGTTAGCAAACAAGTTACAAATCCCAACGTGTAAAACCAGCCCAATCAAAGAAACTCAAATCCCGATGAAACTTTATTTATTTAATGCCAAGGCGCAGTAAGAGGTGCACAAAAAGAGGTGTCGACATGAAAATGGATGCACCATGGCGCAGGTAAAGGATGCACAAAATGGATGCGCCCAAGGCAGTGTTAGGGCGCAGTAAAGAGAAACGGCGCCAAGGCATGTGTAAAGGCACAGTGTCGACACGAAAATGGATGTGCCAAGGCATAGGTAAAGGGTGCAAAAGAAGGTGTCGACATGAAAATGGATGCGCCAAGGCGCAGTAAAGGGCACACAAAAGAGATGTCGACACGAAAATGGATGCGCCAAGGCAGGTAAAAGGGCGCACACATGACGATGAAAAATCGACATGAAAAGGCGCGATGGCACAAAAATGACATGTGCGACATGGCAAAAAGGATGCACATGGCATGAAGAGTATGTCGACATAAGGATGGATGCACCAAGGCACATTTCGAGAGGCGCAACATTTTGAGCGCCGACAGAAGAAGCAAACCCCGACCCGTATATTCAAATGGCCATAACTTTTCACAGGAGCTCGATTCACGCAAGGTTGGACTTTTCGGAAAGCTTACGAGGTCCTCTCTTCCAACTACGACTGATATCTTTAATTGGGTGGAAAAAATTCTTAAAAATGCAAAATACAGTTCGCCACTTTTTTGGGTTTGCTAGGGTTCTCACCTACCACCATAATGAGATGAATTAAATGCAACCTAGAGGTGGTCAGGGGTAGATTTGGAATTCCTCTCTCTTTCTCTCTCATTCTTCCTATAAATTGTAAGGAGGGGCTTCTTTCTAAAGGTTGACATTCTTGTTTTTCCCCTCCCTTCTTCTCTTTTGGGCAGTGAATTTGTGGAGTTCAAACCTCCCATCTAAAACTCGTAATGCAACTTTGCCTCTCGCATTTTCAGAGTGTATCAGATCAATCTTTGAGCAAATAATGCATGTCTCAGGATGATTCTCAACCCTCTCTATGTTCATTTGCATCCTCCTGATCTTTCACTACAAATTTGGTTATCTGTGCATGATCTTGCATTACATTTTAATGGTTTGTGTTTATTGGCAAGACAGGTTCTTCATTCCTGCATCACCTTTGTTAGTTTAGGTTTATTTTTATGCATCTTCTTACCCCGTCTCCTCGGGAAAGTTAGATTAGGTTTTTGAGTAAACCCTCTACATTTTTATGTGTGCATCTGAACAGAGGAATAGGAACCGCCTTCATCCGAGAGCTTTTCCGATTTCGCAAGGTCCCACACTTGGGAAAAGCTCCATGTTATGCAATCACACTGAGAGTCTCAACCCATCGAGTCAGCAGACATATCTCAGGGTGCCGTGATTCACCATCAATAGTTTTTGGCACACTGCTGGTGGGACCAAGAGGTCATTCCACAAGATTTGAAGGAATTTTCAAGAAATTTGGACTTAAAATTAGGTTTTACAATTTCATTTTTTCACCTTCCAGGCTGAACTTTGAAATCGATTTTCAAGGGCTTAACTTGCTCAAAACAAGTCAAAATTTCACCAATTGATAGATCGGGGGATAATCTTCAAAAGGGTATTCTTAGATTTTTGAGATTTTGACTTTCAAAATTTCATGGTTTTTAGTATTTCGGTTTTCCCAGGTGTTGAGCATGTCCCAAGTTCCACACGGTATTTTGGTTTTGTAAGTTGCCTTGCATGACCTAAGTTTCACCTATACCTTTCAGGGATTAGTAGCTGCACAAAAACCCGATAACCGAATTGAAGAACTATATCTTCTGGGTCCTTCAAAGTTTTAAATTCTATTTTTAATATTGTCAAGTTTGGTGTGTAACTTGGCAGAATCTAGCCTTTTGAGGCTCATTATCTAACACATCTGCGACTCCAAGGGGATAGAATTCAAGTGGTATAGCAAAGAAAAAGTTCCTGCATATGATGAGAAGAATTCAACCAGTCCGATACTCGAGAAGAGGGGCTATTTGTCCACTTGCACAACTATCACTGTGAGAGGAAGGAGAGGAAGAAGACCACAAAGATCACCATCTCCACCTAACAGACTTTATCAACCCTCCACCTGGTAGACCTTTCATCCAATCAACAACAAGGGTTCTCGTGCCAATCATAATGGCAACAACCGAATCCCTTTGTCAACTTCACCGGCAAAGCAGCCCACTTGCCCTCAATGCACGTAATCCAGCCCAATTGCAGCATTCAAGAACATTCCATTTTTCACTGAGAAAATCATACCACTCCCGTGATCATGTCAAAGACATTGCTAACGCTTTGTGCAATCCATGAGATAAATGAAATGGATGTTGCATGTCAAATTGCTGGCATCTTCATTCAAAGGGAAGGCATTGCAATGGTTTAGAGCCTTGAGCCGGTTCTATCCAAAATTGGAATCAGCTTATGCATAGTTCTCCATGAGCAGCTTTGAGAAAAGGGAGACAATTTGTCTCTACTAGAACAATTGACAACTATCAAGAGAGCTCCCAATGAGCAAATGACTCGACTTCAACTTCAGATTTCAAAGGTCTTGGGATAGATTCCAAAGGGTCATTAGGCCAACAAATCAAGGTGCTTTTCTATATTATCTTAAGGCTTTGAATTCTGATATTTCTATGTTAATTCAATCTATGGGAGGCACAACCTTACCTGCTGCTTATAGCATTGCCATTAGGGCTGAAAACTGTCTTATTCAAGCCGGTAAGTTGGCTCCTAGGCCTCCCATGCCCTTGTATCCAAACTTAGAAAATCCAAGCACTAGTCAAGCACCCACTTTGGCTCCTATTCCCACTCCTAGAAATCAAAGTTCAAATGAAACTTCTACTTCATCCTCTAGTGCTTCAAATGAACTCCAAGAGGTTATGAAACAATTACAAAAATTTGGGAAATGAGCTGGTGACTACTCAAAAGACAAAAAGCTCAAAGTGCTAGACCTTCTATCAGCCTCAAGCTCAACCTAATAGGCCACCATACCAACCCAATAGGCCACCCAATCCAAATGCAAATCAAAATCAAAGCCAAGTAAGGCCTCCCACCAATAGACCATTTCAGCCCTATAACCCCAATGTTGCATCTACTTCTAAAGCATTAGTGCCAAGCAAAAAACAACATAGCTCAAGAGTATGATTGGTGTTTCCCATGCAATGAACCTCACAACCAATCTATGTGCTTCAATGGTACTTTGAACCAAGCCTTGATGGTGACAACTACTCGGCGAGGGTGAAGTGAGTCAAGAAACAAATCAGCAACAAGGGACATCTCAAAGAAAACACACTCCAAATGATACCGCACTTGTGAATCGGCAAGCTGAGGATTTTTGTGGCATGAATCAAACAATTTCTCATAGTGTAGCAGCTAACACAAGATCAAAGAAGAGAAATATTGGTGAAGGGCAAGTCATTGGCTCCAAGTGATCTACAACCTTCCATCACTCCACAAGGTGTCGGTAAGCAAAATACAGCTCCAAACACGCAAGGACAGCCCAAACCACCTTCTAAACCAACTCAAATGCCAGCTGTTGCTGCCCATGCACAAGAAAGGAATGTGCAAAGCCTAAAGGACAACAAAGAGATCTTTCATCCCCATTTAGCATCATTGATCAAATGAAGAAGACAAATGTGAATATATCAATGTGGGAATCTTTATCCATCCTAGGCCAAAGAGATCTTCTACAAGCTGCCATGAAGAATTGGTCAACTTCAAACCAGCAGTCCATATGCAAGAGAATGTCCTCACAAATGCTGCTCAGCCTGAAGGGAATCATGGAGGACAACAAGGTAAAGTTTTGAAACCCCCTCCATTCTATGTTTCATTAATCATCGGGGATAAACTAGTACACAATTGCATGATTGATTCTGGGGGCAAGTAGTTCTGTCATGCCCAAGCAAATAGCTGATCACCGGGTCTCCAATATGAAGTCATATCAAAGGGGGTAGTGCAATTGGATGGGACAAAGAAAGAAAATGGTGGGGGAGTGATTAAAGGTTTGAATCTTACCTCGCATGCATGCCCCAACGTTACCATTTTGCAAGATGTGTCGTTGATAGATTTGCCACCACTCTTTTCCCTATGCTTATCAAGGGATTTCACAACCTAGAATCGAGGCTACTTATCTCACCGATCGGTCACACATGTTGTTTAACAAGATATGGTACTAAGGTCACAATCAGATCCAAACCAATTGCAAACTTTCATATTGAGCCTCATACTCCAAGCCAAATCAATGCCAACTGCTCAAAGATTTGATCAAGAAGATTATCCAAGCACGATGAAGCTGACACCAAAGTCGGAAGCATCCCAGATTTGACTCTTGATGAATGGGAAAGCAAGGTACATGCTTTTGATCCCTACCAAGAAATAGAAGAATCTGAGCTAGGAGTCTATCAGCATACATGAAGAAAACCAACCTATTCCTAAAGATCACCAAACCGCACTCCATAAGGATGACAATGAGGTATGGCAATTTATTTTTCGATGGATCAAGGAGTAGGCAAGGTGCAGGAGGAGGAGCTATGCTTGTTTCACCTCAAGGCATCAAATATTATTCAAATTTTTTCCATTTCCAGCTTTCCCTGCTCAAACAACACAAATGAATATGAGGCCTTGATCATGGACTTCATCAGGGGCTAGAAAAAGGGCATAAAGAACTTGCAGTGTTCGGGATAGCGAGCTAATCATCAACCAAGTCAGGGACAACATGCTACAAAGAATGACCTACTGAAGAACTACAAGAATAGGGTATGGGACCTCATTGAGGATTTCAAAGCTTTCAACATCGTGTCCATACCCAGGAAGAAAAATGAAGCCGCAGATAGGCTCGCAGCAATTGGAGCAACGTTTGATGTGGTTGACAACATCAAAAGGGAAAAACACAACCACATATCCATGTGATTGTGAGGCCAGCAGTTCCAGATAATAACACAAGCTGGTAGGTGTTTGAGAATGATCAACAGATCATCAATTTTTTACAAGAAGAGGCTGAATTCTCACTAGAATCAAGACATAGAGAGCAGCAAGATGGGGATCAAGTAGTGCAAATGCATGGACAAACAAAGCTTCCCAAGGGTTTAGTAACATTGAGTCTATCTTCAACCCTAACGACTAGCCTCCGTAAGGAAAAGGCTAACATACAAAGTCAAGAGAGAAGATTCAGAGCCAATTCCAGTTGGGAAGGCAAAACACTTCAAATTGGTAAAGTGGCCACCGAGCAGAGAAATCAGATTTCATACAACTTTTGCCAAGAATTTCCAGATGTCTTCACTGAGCTATGAAGACTTGAGAGGATTCAATCCAAGTTGGCACAACATACCATAGAATTGATCCAGATGCTAAGCCCATCAGTGTAAAGCAGAGACCACCAACCCTCACATCGAGCCTCTAATGAAGAAAGAGCTAAACAAGCTAATAGAGGCAAGCATTATATTCCCGATCAAGCACTCAAGTTGGGTTGCAAACTTGGTTCTTGGCCAGAAGAAGAGCGGAGAAATCAGGTTGTGTGTGGACTTCCGAGACCTCAACAGGGCATCTCTCAAAGACCATTACCCACTTCCTTCAATGGAACAAATATTGCAAGTGGTATCCGGTTCGAGAGATTCTCTCTCCTAGATGGCTACTCAGGGTATAATCAGATAATGGTGAAAGAAGATGACCAGTTCAAGATGGCTTTCACCACCAAATGGGGCACCTATGCCTACAAGAAGATGCCATTTGGGCTATCAAATGCTGGAGCCACTTTCCAAAGGGCAATGGATATGGCATTCAAGGGGTTGATCAATAAAATAGTTCTGATATATCTTGATGACATCACTGTATTCTCCAAAAATGCAGTGGATCACCTCTTTCATCTGAGGCAGGTATTTCAGAGGTGTAGAAGATTTGGGGTATCATTGAATCCCAAAAAATGCATATTCTTGGCTCACGAAGGAAAACTTCTAGGCCATATTGTTTCAAAGGAGGGATTGATGATCGACCCGAAAAGAGTCAAGCAATTCGAGCGCCACCATTGCCAAGTCACAAGAAGGCTCTTCAAAGCTTCTTAGGAAGGATCAATTTTGTCCGCAGTTTGTTCCAAACTTTGCAGCTCTCATAAAGCCAATAACGCTGATGTTGAAGAAGAGCATGGCATTTAAGTGGACATCTGAAGGCAAGGCAAGTTTTGAGGCAATAAAAGAGGCTATATCTCAAGCTCCGACTCTCATCAATCCAGACTTCTCCAAGGACTTCATGCTATATGCCTTCGGTGGTGGAGACACAATTTCTGCAATCCTGGTACAACAAAACAAAGAAGGATTAGAACAACCAGCTTTTTCTTCACCAAGGCTTGAGGAATACGAAACTAGGTACTCTTTCATCGAAAAGCATGTCCTTGCAGTGATCAGAGCTTAAAGAAATTCAAGCACCTAGTCTCAAACAACAAGATCCAATTATTGGTCTCTCATGCGGGAGTCAAGGACTTCCTTCTAAACAAGGATCTGAATGAGAAACGTGCAGGATGGATCACTCGTGTCATGGAATATGACATCGAAATTAAGGTCACTAAGCTAGTACGTGGAAAAGGACTATGTGAACAACTAGCTTTGAGTCGGAAAGTTGAAGCAGGTGATGAAAAAGAGACTGCCTTGGTACTACAGGATGGTCAAGAACAAGAAAATGATGATGTGCCCACTCCTTGTTGGACTCATAATATGATACACTTCCTACAGAGTGCCTATGCCCTCCGTAAATGAGCAAAGCAAAAGGAGATACTTTAGATTACAAGCCATTCCATATGTGCTTGTTGATGGTGTTTTGTTTAAAAAGACATCAATGGAGTTCTATTGAGGTGCATCGGGACAGTCAAATTGAGAGGGTGTTACGAGATTTTCATGATGGAGATTCTGAGGACATTTCACCCCACGAGTAACAACTCTCAAGATAATGAAGGCAGGGTATTATTGGCCCACACAAGTGTTCAAAGGATCGCTATACATGGATAAGAAAGTGCAAGAAATGTGCACTCTTCACAGGGAAAAGAAAGACTAGCAAAGACTTCCATCGCACCCAATTTTGGTCGACCAACCATTTATGCAATGGGGATTGACTTCATCGGGGTCATCAACCCAAACTCAAGCCAAGGCCACAAGTGGATTCTCACAAAATGGACTATTTCACCAAGTGGACCGAAGCAAAGAGCGCTCAAAGAAGCAAATGAGTCTAACATACTAGACTTTTATGAAGGAATAGTGACTAGGTTCGGTGTGCCAGCCACTATCATATCAGATAATGCATTGGCATTCATAGGTTCCAAGATTACAGAATGGGCTGTCAAGAATGGAATCTATTTGAGCACCTCTTCAAATTATTACCCGCAGGGTAATGGACAGGCAGAGTCCACGAACAAGAATTTGCTAAGAATCATCAAAAGGACTCTAGATGAAAACCAAAGGACATGGCATACCAAGCTAAAATCAGCATTATGGGCTGACAGATAACACCAAAGAGGTCTACAGGTAATTCTCCCTACAAGTTGGTCTATGGGAAAGAGGCAGTATTGCCTATATCATTAGAATTGCCAAAGATTGAGCTCATGAAGCAGCTGGAGTTGTCCGAGTTCAACCAATGGAGGCCAGTATGCAGAGTTGATGGAATTGAAGAAATAAGAGAACATGCAGTTCAAAGATGATCGAAAAGGATCAGCCTTAGTAAAAAGATGGTTTGATAAGAAGGCAAGAGCAAGGACCTTCCAGAAGGGGACCTAGTTCAAATGGGATGCAGATCGGGAAAACCAGAAGGCATTCCAAGTTTGATGCCATTCGAGTGGCCCCTACATGGTCACGGGATGTAAAAGTAGTAATGCCTTCCAATTGTCTACATTGATGGAGAAGAACTCCCGATTCCGGTTAACGGAATCTATCTTAAACATTGCTACTAAAAGGAAAAGGTTTACTCTTGTAAATATTAGCCTAGATTTCAATTCCTCTAAGTGCGTATGCACATTGTCCTGTTGTAGTTAGGTTTCAATTTCCTAAGTGCTTCGGCACAGTTTTGTTGCTCTCAAAGTTGAATTTCTACAGCTCAAAGATGCTCTTGAGAAGGAGTTGCATATCGTGCCTCGGATCGATATCAAGTTGGTTTTCGTGTTATTGCTTATGACTCCATGCCCAATGGATTGCTAAAAGGCCACCGATCTTCTACCTAAGCAGCAGTGTGTGATCCCGCTGAGTCACCAAATTGTTGTATATATATCTTCCCCCGGTAGATATAGACAAACAAGAATATGGAAATCAAAGAAACTCAAAGCCCGATATTTATTTACCACAAACCATGCCAAGGCATTGTAAAAAGCACATGAAAAAGGATCAACATGAAAAATGGATGTAAGGCACAAAAAAGGTCGACATGAAAAAATGCGCCAAGGCATAGTAAAAGGATGCACATAAAGGATGTGACATGAAAAATGGATGCGCCGCACATGGGCAAAAAGGATGTCACATGAAAAATGGATGCACCAAGGCGCAGTAAAGGGCACACATGAAAAAAGGATGTCGACATGAAAAATGGATGCGCCAAGGCATGGGCAGGTGTAAAGTGCACATGAAAAAAATGTCGAGGCATGAAAAAAGGATGCGCCATGGCGCAGTAAGCGCCAAGGCGCACATGCAGGTAAGGCACACAAAAAGGTGTCGACATGAAAAAATGGATGCGCCAAGGCGCAGTAAAGGGGCACATGCGAAGAAAGATGTCGACATGAAAATGGATGCGCCAAAGTGTCGAAGGCATGAAAATGGCATGAAAAAGGGCACACACAAAAAGTGTCGACATGAAAAATTTTCATGCACCTATGGCACACATAAGAGTATGTCGACATGAATATGGATGCACCAAGGCGCACCTTTCGAGGCGCAACATTTTGAGCGTTGACCGACAGAAGCAACTCTCCCGACCCAGATATTCAAATGGCCATAACTTTTCACAGGAGCTCAGATTCACGCAAGGTTGGACTTTTCAGAAAGCTTACGAGGTCCTCTATCCAACTACACTAGATATCTTTAATTGGGTGGGAAAAAATTTCTTAAAAATGCAAAATACAGTTCACCACTTTTTGGGTTTGCTAGGTTCTCACCTACCACCATAATGAGATGAATTAAATGCAACCTAGAGGTGGTTGGGGTAGATTTGGAATTCCTCTCTCTTTCTCTCTCATTCTTCTATAAATTGTAAGGAGGGGCTTCTTTCTAAAGGTTGACATTCTTGTTTTTCCCCTCCCTTCTTCTCTTTTCGGGCAGTGAATTTGTGGAGTTCAAACCTCCCATCTAAAACTCAGTAATGCAACTTTGCCTCTTGGCATTTTGTAGTGTGTATCAGTATCAATCTTTGGAGCAAATAATGCATGTCTCGTGGATGATTCTCAACCCTCTCTGTGTTCATTTGCATCCTCCCGATCTTTCACTACAAATCTGGTTATCTCAGTGCATGATCTTGCATTGCATTTTAATGGTTTGTGTTTATTGGCAAGACAGTGTTCTTCATTCCTGCATCACCTTTGTAGTTTAGGTTTATTTTTTATGCATCTTCTTACCCCGTCTCCTTGGAAAGTTAGATTAGGTTTTTGAGTAAACCTCTACATTTTTATGTGTGCATCCGAACAGAGGAATAGGAACCGCCTTCAGGAAAAGCTCCATGTTATGCAATCGGGAAATAGAAGAATATGAGCTAGGAGTCTATTGATTGTATGAATAGAATCATCCTCTTCCTAGTATCACCAACTTAGAACAACAAGATGATAATGAGGTATGGTAGCTTTTCTTTGATGGTTCAAGAAGTAGACAAGGTGCTGGAGGTGGTGCAATGCTTGTTTCTCCACAAAGGGTCAAGTATTACTCGAAGCTTTCAGATTTCGGTTTGCATTGGGTTAAGAGGAGAAGCATCAAAAATCTGCAAGTTTTTGGTGATAGTGAGTTGATAGTAAATCAAGTTAAAGGGCAACATGCTACAAAGAATGATCTTCTCAAGAGTTATAAGAATAGGGTATGGGATCTCATTGAGGATTTTGAGTTCTTTGGCATCAATTCCATCCCTATGAAGAAGAATGAAGTTGTTGATAGGCTTGCAGTAGTTGGAGCAACTTTTGATGTTGTGGAGAGTATCAAAAGAGATAAAATGCAACCAAACATCCATGTGATTGTGAGGCCATCAGTGCTAGACAATAATACAAGTTGGTAAGTGTTTGAGAGTGACCAACAGATCATCAATTTCTTGCAAGAGGAAGTTGAGTTCTCAGCTAGAAATCAAGACAAGTTGGAACAGCAGTACGGTGATCAAGTGGTACAGCTGAGAACAATAAAATTGCCAAAGGGACTTGTGACTTTAGAGTCTATCTTCAATCCTAATGATAAAATTAGGAAGGAGAAAGCAAACATCCAAGTCAAGTGAGAAGATTCAGAGCCCATCTCAGTTGGAGAAGGCAAATCACTTCAAATTGGTAAAGTGGCAATCGAGCAAGAAAGGTATGATTTCATACAACTTTTCCTAGAGTTCCTGGATGTGTTTGCTTGGAGCTATGAAGACTTGAGAGGTTTCAATCCCAAGCTACCCCAACATATAATTGAACTAGATCCAAGTGTTAAGCCCATCGGACAAAAGCAAAGAGATCAATCCACATATTTAGCCTCTCATGAAGAAGGAATTGAACAAGTTAATAGAGGCAAGTATCATATTCCCCATCAAGCATTCAATCTGGTTGCAAACTTGGTTCCAGCTTAGAAAGAAGAGTGGAGAAATTAGGTTGTGTGTAGACTTTAGAGATTCAAATAGAGCATCTCTCAAGGATCACTACCCGCTTCCTTCTATGGAGCAGATATTGCAAGTTATTCTTTGGCTCGAGAGGTTTTCATTGCAGATGGTTATTCAGGTATAATCGATCATGGTAAAGTAAGATGATTAGTTCAAAATAGCCTTCACCACCAAACGTGGGACCTATGCATATAGAAAAATTCCATTTGGGTTGTCTAACACTCGGAGCTACTTTCCAAAGGGCGTGGATATGGCATTCAAGGGATTGATTAACAAAATAGTGCTGATATACCTAGATGATATTACTGTATTTTCTAAAAGTGCAGTAGATCATCTTTTTCATTTGAGACAAGTGTTCCAAAGATGTAGAAGATTTGGGGTATCATTGAATCCCAAAAAATGTATATTCCTAGCTCATGAAGGAAATATTCTAGGCCACATTGTTTCCAAAGAAGGATTGGCAATTGATCCAGAGAGGTTTGAAGTAATAAGAGCACTGCCATTGCCAAGCCACAAGAAGGCTCTTCAAAGTTTCTTGGGAAGAATCAATTTTGTTCGAAGGTTTGTTCCAAACTTTGCAGCCCTTGTCAAGCCCATAACTATGATGTTAAAGAAGAGTGTGGCATTCAAATGGATAGCTGAAGGTAAGGCAAGTTTTGAGGAAATCAAAGAAGCCATCTCACGGGCTCCAACTCTCATAAACCCAGTTTATCCAAAGACTTCATCCTCTATTCATTTGGTGGTGGTGATACAATTTCTACAATTTTAGTACAGCGAATAAAGAAAATGTAGAGCATCCAATTACCTTCTTCATCCAAAGCTTAGAGGACTATGAAGTAATGCATTCCTTTGTTGAGAAGTATGTTCTTGTAGTGATTAGGAGCTTGAAGAAGTTTAAGCATCTAGTTTCAAACAACAAGGTTCAACTGTTGGTTTCTCATGTGGGAGTTAAAGACTTCCTCCTCAAAAAGATCTAAATGAAAAATGTGTAGGGTGGATTACTCGTGTCATGGAGTATGACATTGAGATCAAAGTCACCAAGTTGGTCTCGAGGAAAGGGATTGTGTGAGAAATTAGCCTTGAGCCAACCAATTGAAGCAAGCAAAGAAAAGGATGTTGTTTTAGTGCTTTGCAGGACAGCCAAGAACAAGGAAATGGTCAAGAAGAAAATGATGGTGTGCTCACTCCTTGCTGGACCCAAGATATAATGCACTTCTTACAAACAGGCCTATGCCCTCCAGAGATGAGCAAAGCCAAGAGAAGACACTTCAAATTGTAGGCTATTCCATATGCACTTGTTGATGGTATCTTGTTCAAAAGGGATATCAATGGAGTGTTGCTGAGATGCATTGGTACAAATCATATTGAGAAAATGTTACAAGAGTTCCATGATGGATCAGCTGGAGGTCATTTTGCTCCAAGGGTGACAACCCTAAAGATCATGAAGGCTGGTTATTATTGGCCCAAAGTGTTTAGTGACTGCTATGCATGGATCAAGAGGTGCAAGAATTGTGCATTCTTCACAGGCAAAGAAAGGTTAGTTGCACTTCCATTGTACTCAATCTCAATTGACCATTCATTCATGCAATGGGTTTTAGACTTCATTGGAGTCATTAATCCAAACTCAATCCAAGGGCACAAATGGATTCTAACAAAGAACGGACTACTTAACCAAATGGATCGAAGCGGTGGCACTCAAAGAGGTAAATGAATCTAGCATTCTAGACTTCTATGAGGGGATAGCAACCAGATTTGGTACACCAGCCACTATCATATCGATAATGCATTGGCATTCATAGGATCAAAGGTAATCCAATGGGCATTAGAAATGGGATCTATTTGAGCACTTCATCAAACTATTACCCTCAAGGTAATGGCCAAGCTGAGTCCACAAACAAGAATCTATTAAGGATCATCAATAGAACTCTTGATGAAAATCGAGAACTTGGCACACTAAGCTCAAATCAGCTCTATGGGCTAATAGGATAACTCCCAAGATATTTACAGGTAACTCCCCATTCGGACTTGATTATGGGAAAGAGGTAGTCTTGCCTATATCACTTGAGTTGCCAACATTGGAACCCATGAAGCAATTGGAATTGTTGGAGTTTGAACCAATGGAGGTTAGATATGTAGAATTGATGGAACTCCAAGAAATCAGAGAGCATGCAGCCCATACAATGGAAAAGGACCAAGCATTGAGCAAGAGAAGCTTTGATAAGAAAGTTAAAGCTAGAACTTTCCAAGTTAGAGATTTTGTGTTGAAATGGGATGCGTGACCGAGCAAAGCTAGGAAGGCATTAAAATTTTGATGCCATTTGGAGTGGCCCCTACATGGTCACAAACTACAAAAACAACAATGCCTTCCAATTGTCTACATTGGATGGTGAGGAACTGCAGATTCCAGTTAATGGGATCCATCTAAAGCATTGCTATTAAAAGGGAAACTTCTCACCTTGTACATATTAGTTTAGAATTTTCATTCCTCTAAGTGCTTGTGCACATTGTCTTGTTGTAGTTTAGGTTGCTTTCTTCCTAAGTGCTTTGCACACTCTGCATATTCCACTTGGTGTATGATTTCCAGTTTTGTACATGTTTTTGTGGTGTTGTTTTGTTGCTCTTGCACAGTGTTTTGGACTTGGCATTTGATGAGGTTCAGTTTCAAAGAGAAGATCAGTTTCAAGCTATCAATCATGACTCCATGCCCAATGGATGTTTCAGGTAGCTGATCACTTCATCTTGCAGGCAGATGACCCCTCTGAGTCACCAAAATTGTTATCCAAAATAAGCCCATGCTTATTTTGGCTAACTTGCCTTCATGTCCTCCTTCCTTGTGCTTCATCAGTTTTTAAACTTTTAGGCACTCAAAAGTTTTTAGAGATGATTCCATCGGATAATTTTTCTTCCCCTTTCCAAAAAGGTAAAGAAGTCCTCCTAACTCCAAATATTTTGAAAGTTATGGCTCGACGGAGGTTGGATGTAAATTTTTCCCAAGTATGAAGGCGGGTTGGCGGAGAGGCGGAGGAAAACTTGACACTTAGCCTTTTTGGGCTAAAAGGCACATGTAAAATCCCACTCCAAAAGCTCATAGCCAATTAGAAGGTGACACATGGCTGAGGAACAACGCACTGGCGGACCCATGGAGGAGTTTTTGGCACTTAGCCCTTTTTGGGCAAAAATTCTAAGGTCAAATTTTGGCCCGAAAGTCTGCGAAGGAAAAGAAGTTGCTAAAGGTCCGCAACCAATCAGGATGTGCCACGTGTCAAGGTAGAGTAGCGGGTGGGTGGCGTAAGGACTTTTTTTTTTGCTTTTTTATCAAAATTTCTCAAAGGAAAAAATGGAAGCGCAACCCCACTACCAATCAAAAGATACCAAGTGTCCACTCATCGGCGGGGATCGGGGCATCGGGAGGATTTAAGAAATTTTTCCAAAGTTACAAAAACACAAAAGGAAAGAATGGGGCCACATCTCCACAACCAATCAGAGGATGCCACATGTCCACATCAGCGGCGGGATTTCAGAGGCGGAAGACCATGGAAAAATTTGCCCTTGCGGGCAAAAAGGATAGAATGTGATTTTTGACCCACCGACCAATCAGAAGATGCCACGTGTCCTCCGATCGGTAGAGCCGTGGAGAATTTTGGGAAAATTTTCCAAATTTACAAAAAGGGAAAAAGGTCAAATTTTGGCCCGCCCGACCTAATTTTTACCCTAATTTTGTCTGTTTTGCCCTAAATCTTTAGGAAGCCATATCTTTCGATCCGAACTCGAATTTTCACATTTTTATATCAATGGAAAGCTATTGAAATTCTCTACATGATGGACTCTCCAATTTTAAATTTTGATGGAGATTGATGGGATAAATTTCAAGAAACATCCCTAGCACGAAAAAGGGAGCAGAACCGACATTCAACTACCATTTTTAATGTTGTATGGCTTCCATTCTTCTCCAGCATGGTCAAAAATATTAGGAATGAACTTTTAAGGGTACCCATGCCATTTTGATGAGTCTTGTTGGTGGTTGAACCTTCATTTCAACTTTCCCACGTTTCTCCTTCATGGACTCTATTTTTCATCGATATATGCCAAATTTTGGCTCATTTGTAAGGGTTAGACGTTTTTTTGTTCTCCAGGCTCCCTTATTTTCCTTAGCCAGAGAATTTGTGGAATTTCAGACCTTCCATATGAATTGTACACATATTTTGCTTCTTTTTCAATGTAATGCATCGTATCACATCTGGAGATAATAATACAAGCTCTATGAATGATTTTTAATCCTCTTCTTGTGTTTATTGCTATCTGTTGATCTTTCATTGCATTTTGGCAATGCATGCTCTGTTGTTACATTTTTATGGTTTGTGTCTATTTTCAAAACAAATGTTCATCACTCCTTTGGTGTATCACCATTTTAGCTTAGTTTTGTCCCATTTTGTATCTTTTAACTCTGACTCTTTGGAATTTTAGAGTAGGATCTAGTAGTAAACCTCTACAAAATTCATGCATACACTTAATCAGAGGAGTAAGAACCAAATTTTCTCTGAGATTTTTCTCATCTTACAAGGTCCCATACCTTGGGAAAACTCCATGTTGTGCATTCACACCAAGATAACCCATTGCTAAGTTGCAGATTTGAAGGTCAATTCGGGGGTGCTGTGAATTTGCACTAACAGTAGGTTTCGAATACCAAAGGTTGGGTCAGGATAAACAACACGACAATGGGCAAGGTATGATCATTAGGCCAAACAACACGGGTAATAGTTTCACAAGGTATAGCGAGCACATGGGGTCAAAGGTTAATAACATTTTTCCGGTCCAGCATATAGGTCATGACATGGGGCAAGGTAGGGTGTGTAGGCTAACAATGTGGTAACAACATCAAGAGTAGAGCCCTCGACACTCGGGGCCAGATCCGAGGCTGCAGAGAGTTTGTTAGAGCTCGATGCCTATTTATATGCATGCCCTCGCAAAGAATAGAGACACAAGTGAGGTAATAGCAAGCTCTGCAGAGAATTATTACGTGAGAACTATGGGATAAATGGGTAGATGATTCTAGGAAGGATGTAATGGGGAAATGGGGAATGCAAATTTTATTTTGTAAGCATACATGTATGGATCCAGATATGGCGCATGACTATGGTCCACCTCTCTGTGATGTTTTGAGTAATACTATGAATGAATGTGATAAGGTTACCACTATGTTTATGTTAAGATCTCCTTCCTGTATTATCTACATGTTTTCACTATGCTTTTGATCTTGTATAATCATGAACTTTACTTGAATGTTAGTCTAATTATGGATTTACAACTTCCTGGTTCTAGTTAATTTTGTTGCATGCTTTGTTACTATTATGACTGAAGGGGTGTAGAAGCCATCCTGAGCTCTATAGCTTCCTTCATGTCTATTAAATCACTAAGTCAAATCATGAATTATGCCTTCCACTAAACTCACATAAAAGAGAGACTCGGCTCCCTCTCATGCACCTCGGGTGAGCACCCAATGCCCTACTGGGTGATAGGCCGGCGCGCTTGAGGTTCCCTTGTTCTTAGTGGGGTGCAAAAATGACTACATCTTGGTTCCATTACTGGACCTCTTTTTGAAGTTGTAGTGGAACATGGCATACATCATGATCTATGTAAAAAGTGATGGCGGAGCGCTTAACACTTGAAGGTGTTGAAGATTGGTTTAAAAGCACGAGGATGAATTCACTCAGAGATTCAATACTGACTTGGGTTTAACACACGAAGATGGGTGGAGGACACTCTTTATCATGAGTTATACGAAACCTTCTTCTATTTGTTTCCCAATAGAGTTATTTGAATGGCTCTCGCTTATACATCTAGATCGGGGTGGTATTATAAGTCACACCCTTGGACCCAAGAAACATATCAGAACTTGCAAGATGTTGATCTAACGTGGACCCATGCTATAGATCATTGGTGGAAGGGAGTATTGACTAGCTACACTCTAGAATATGCCATTTCCACGTATTCCTATCCAGAAGTTGCTGAGTTTGAGTTTTTATGAGAGCCCAGAGGATCATTTCTATGTGTTATCCCCCTTGCAATCAAAATCTTGATGGTAACCATGGGTTTAGAGGCATTTCCTATGGCCGGCTAAACCACTCTGAGTGCTTGGCGAGGAAGCTAGGTTGGGATAGATGGCTGATATAACGACTAAAAGGAAAGGGAGGAGAGACGACTCAAGTATAACGAAGCATGAAAGGGAGATCGATAGACAACATGGGGATTACAAGTGGGTTATGGAGCCAGACATGGTGGAAAGGAGTTGAGGTTCACGCGGAGGATGTGGAACCCGAATAGTCTGTGATACCCCATCTTGGTAAGCGTGGGAGAGAAAACCTTGCGGCTTCTGATGAGAGTCCATCACGAGAGAGAAAGAAGAGTCATTGGCATGCATCTGACCCCACCTAGTGACCAAACCTTGGTGCTTGGTTTGTTTGAATGAGGGAAAAGTACAGTTGATCCATTTGATATCAGTGGAAGCAACCGATCGGCACCCAAGAGATACAACTTCTCATTTGGGACTTCTATGGCTTCACACACTATTCCAGTATTTGGTGGAATGTTTGGACAAGGCACATATACAGCTGGTTTTGGAAGCACATTAGGAAGTGGTGGGGAAATATGACTAGAAGTGGCATTAGTTCACAAACTATCGGTGTGCACAAATTTAGTGGAATGATGGGAGCATTCGACACGATGAACACAGCCCTATACCTAACACAGAGGATCTAGAGGAGGAAGTGGTGGAGCTGGTGGCTCAGGATCTAGTGGATCCGGCAGGAGGAGGAAACACTGAGGAAACCAAGGGACTGGATCGGGAGGACAAGGACCTCAGCCACCTCCACAAGTCTTTTTCGAGATGTCTCTACACTTACCAGATTATAGTGGGATAGAAGATGCCACAGAGCATGTGCATAAGTGTGAGTTGCTATGGCGTGCACAAAGGGGATCACGACCCAGATCGAAAGGCTAGTCAATTTGTGATGACCTTGCAAGGACACACACATAGTTGGTATAGAAAGTATGACCCTCATCAGATTATTGTGGATTATACCACACTGAGAATGCATTCTTGGTGGAATTCCACATACCTAAGTTTGAATAAAAGAGCATCAACTCTCTCAAAGAAATCCAGTAGGGAATGGCAGAGAGCATGCAGGGAATATGATGCACATTTTAAAACTCTATTGTCTAAACTATCTTATGATATCCACCCTTCACAACATGCTCAATGGTTTTTCGTAGGGTTGATCACACCCTTTAGGAGGGCTTTGTCTCATAAAACATTCACGGACCCACGCGAAGCGTTGGAAGCTGCTTTGCATGCCTGAGGCAGTTGGTAGTGTTGACACTAGTGTTAGCCCATTTCTGAGGCTCAGATTACTACCATGGCTAAGCAATTGGAGAAATTATCTACCAACACAGTTCCAGAGATTCACAGAGGGATGTGGTGCATGGATTGTAATGTAGAAGGGCACACAAAGGATAATGGTGGGATATGTACTTAAGGTGGTACGCACCGTAGTAGTAAACTATGAAATATGTCACGAGGACCATGATGCAAGTAGGTGCCCCCTATTGCAGCGTGTGATCCACAAAAATGTATCTTATTATTGTAAGATATGTACCTCAACCACACATGACACCAAGGATTGTAGATTGATTGACCAGATTCATGAGGCAATTGATCTTGGTGTGTGCTAGACTGGCATTGCCAGTAGTTCCAAAGGAGATGAACATCGTATGAAGAGCAGAGATGGAGATGCATGTGGAAGAGGGTTTCATGGAGGATTTCATGGTCATGGTAACCACGGAGGAAGAAGTGAGTTCCCACGTGGAACATGTTTTAATTGTGGAGCCACAAACCATTATAAGCGTGAATGTCCAGATCTTCTACAATGCTCCTGGTGTGGAAAAAACATAAGTACGAAGAGTGCCCAGAGTTATACAAACATATGAGTTAGCAATACTGGAAGGATAAGGGCACTACCATGGTGAGTATTAAGAAGGCTGACGCGCAATGGCTCCCGTGAGTAATACGTGAATCAGAACTAGAGCCTATTATGGTAACAACAAGGGTGGAATCCACACACACAAAGGGAAGCACCTAGGCAGAGACCTCTGGTTTCGAGAGAAGAAGTAGTACACATGGAAGTATCCAAACCCGGCTCACTAGAAAGAAGTCTACCAGGAAACCATGGACGTAATTCAAAGCTTACAAGGGGAGATCCAATGCTTAAAAGAGAAAAACTAGAAAAGATGAGCAAAGAAGACCAATAGAAGCACCAAAGGATGACTTGGATGAGGTTAAGGAGGTGTGTAAACTACTGAGGTAGGAGAATATTATTCCCTACTAGGGCATGGTTGAGAGAAAAGGTGCCACGCACCGGGGAAGAACACGAAAGGTAGATCTTGCATGCAAACCTCCCACCTCACAACCTTGATTATGACAAAGAGATTACCTTGAACACAGTAGTGGATGGATGGTTGCTTAGCAACATCCTCATTGACATAAAGTGAGGTTAATGTTCTCACTCTAGATGCCTGGCATCAAATGGGAAGACCTGCATTACAACCATCTTCAAATGTGTTGTATATGGAAAATAAGACAAAGGCAATGCCCATAGGTGTCTTGAAGGATGCGACCATTACCATTCAGGGGACTAGGTTCACTGGGATTTTGAAGTCTTGGCACTTGCCGAGGTAGATAATTTCCTAGCTTTACTTGGGCACCCGTGGTGTTATAAGAATAATGCAGATCTCTAGTTTAACAAGGGGTACATAAGCTTTGAAAACAAGGAAGAGAGGGTGATTATACCACTGGTTGATGGGAAGTCCACCCCCTATACTAAACCCCTTGGAGAGGAGGTCCTGGATAAAATATATGTGTGCTCCATAAGAGATCCAGAGACCATCCACCCTACAAGGAGTCATCCAGTTTGATGATGCTCAATCATGCAAAAAGATACTACCAAGATAAAGCATGTGATAATTGGGCGCATGGGACTTATGAATTGATTGGGTGACATCTAAAAGGATCAGTGACCAAGGTAACAATGGCGCATATGTATAGTTCGGTGCCTGGGAGGAAAGGCAATAACCAAGTATTCTGGGGATGCATACCCTGAGGTCTTTTTGAGAGAAATGGAAGCTCACTGGAGGGAGGACGAGTGACGAAGTATGCTAGGTTATGTTTTGATAGGCACAACAGCAAGGTGGTGGGCCACGCATAGTGAAAACTTGTTGGAATGGTGTGAAGTTAGAATTGCACTCACTGTCTGATTCTCAAAGAGCAATATACCCACCACTATCAAGGATTACAATGGCAATGGACCCACCTCTTCCCACATCCAGCATGTGAGAGGGTCTGGGGAGAAGGCACGCGGAAGCTTTACCACCCTCCCTTTGGGTGCACAAGATGTATTCAACACTACAAGGATGTGCGCACACTGGTACATCCATTCTAAAACTCACCACCAAACGGGAAATTGGCAGGAGTTAGCGGCTGACCTGGTTCACACATTCGAGTACCGAAGTACCAAGCAAACTAGTTGATGAGGCATTGTAGACTATCAAATGCCTCACTCTAGGGGATTGCACCATGGTGGAAGATAGATTAGTAAACTTACTTGGTGGACCTAGCTTGGAAGCACGGTTCGAAGAGGAGGAACCAAAGACCTACAATTCGAGCACATGTGTGTGCTGAAAAGGAGAAAGGAAAGATGGTATACATATTTGATGGAGAGGAGATGGAAAGCCTCGAATGTCACCATTCATTTGAGAGTGTGTGTAAGTAGATTGATAATGCATGCATGTGCATGTGCACATGCATATGAACCACTCAAAACCAAGAAAGTTAACATCGGCTCAGAGAAGGAGCCCAAGGAAGCTATCATTGGGGACTACTGGTCAGACAAGGAAGTATCAAAGATCATCGATCTCTTGCAAATTTGAGGATTTATTCCCACGCATGGATACCATGAGTTGAAAGGCATCCACCATTCATTGGGGAAATGAGGATAAAGTTGAAGGATGGTGCACACCTGGTCAGGAAGAGGCCTTACAGGATGAATCCCAACATGCGCGTAAGGGTTAAAGAAGAGCTAGACAAAATGATAACATCCGATATCATTGAGGCTATGGAGGAATCAAAATGGATAAGTCCAATGGTGATCAACATAAAGAAGGATGGGTGGATTAGGATATGTGTGGATTATAGGGAATTGAATGTTGTTTGTATCATAGATCCTTTTCCCACCCCCTTCACTGAAGAGATTTTGGAAGGAGTTGTTGGGCACGAGGTCTATTCCTTTACTGGATGGATTCTCGGATATCACCAAGTAAGGATTGCCAAGGAAGACCAAGATAAGACAACTTTCACCACCGAGTGGGGAAGTTTTGCATATACGGTCATGCCCTTTGGATTGAGGAATGCACCCACTGTATTTTCACACATAGTGGTACAAGCATTTCAAGACTTCATCCACAAATTCCTTCAGGTGTATTTGGATGATTGGATAGTGTATGGGTTGGTCAGGGACCATTGTGATAACTTGAGATTGATGTTCAAAAGATGTCGCAGTTGAGGATTTCCCTCAACATCAAGAAATGTATCTTTGTAACTCCTTTTGGAATGTTGTTGGGGCATATCATATGCAAAGAGGGCTTACTAGTGGATCCCACGAAAGTTACAGTTATTGTGGGGTTAGGGGAGCCTACCAGCCAAAGCACCCATGCATGGATTTCTTGACACACTGGGGTACTACAGAAAAGTTCATTAAGGGATACGCCAAGATCACCACACCTTTGGAAATATTTCTCAACACAAGAGTGCCTTTCAATGGGGAGAGGCGCAACAGAGGGCATTTGACACTCTAAAAGAAAGGCTTATCACCGCACCTATTCTACGATTCCCATCCTAGGATAAACCTTTCCATGTCCACGTGGATGCCTCTGGTACAACAATGGGAGCCATTCTTTCTCAACCAGGAGAGGGGATTGTTGATCATCCCTTGTGTTTTGCAAGTAGGAAGTTGACACCAAAGAGAACAAAATTATACAACGACCGAGCGCGAGGCATTGTCAATGATCTACACGCTCCAAAAATTTAGACAATATCTGCTGGTGACTCCCTTCATATTCTACACTGACCATATGGCCTCGAAGTATCTAGTAAACAAAGCAATGTTACAATGGCATATGCTGTTGGGTATTTTTATTTCAAGAATTTGAATTCAAAGTGGTGGTAAAACCGGGAAAGAACAATTGTGGGCCGATCATTTATCAAGGATTGATTCAGGAGAGGACGCACAAAGTATCGAGGAAACCATGCCGATGCAAACTATTCAAAGTCATGCGCGCACCCTAAATTAGAAGACATTGTTGTTTTTCTCAAGGAAGGTGTGGCACCAAGGGATGAATGCTCTGAAAGGAAAAGGTTAGCCATACGTGCCACACCCTTCATGTTGATCAATGGGGATTTGTATAAAATGGGCCACGATGAGGTTTTGCACCGGTGTGTATTAGAACATGAGCGCATAGCTATAATAGAAGAAGCCCATGGTGGGATTGCTGAGGACACTATGTGGGGAAACAAACCACGCAAGATCCTAGTCACCAGACTATGGTGGGAGATGATTCACCAGGATTGCATTGAGTTTTGCAAGGCCTGTGACCACTGCCAAGCCTCCTGAAAACCTGGAAGAAGGGATGAGATGCCCTTGCGCCCCATCGCCAGCGCGGAACCTTTTGAAAAATGGGCAATAGATTTTTTTCGACCAATCTCACCAACTACATGAGGACTAACTCATGGTATATTATTACCTCGTACTGATTATTATCCGACAAGGTGGGCAGAGGCCGCACCCACTAAGGATCGCACCACACCACACTACTAGCTAGATTTTTTGTGGGAAAACATTATCAACAAGTATGGGTGTCCATTAAGTTTAACAAGTGATAGGGGCACTCACTTCTTAAATGAAACCATCAGATTCTATTGGTAGAATTCATGGTAGCCCATCATAAGACTACCCCTTATCACCCTCAGAAAATGGGACTCATGGCATTTAACAAAATCCTTAGTCACACATTGACTAAGATATGTGATGTGGGTAGGTAGGATTGGGATGACAAGGTATCAACAGTTCTTTGGGCATACAGAACAACGTATAAAAGGTTGAACAAGGCCACACCATTTCAACTAGTGTTCGGCGCATGGAGGCTATTTTACCGGTTGAATTTATGCTACCATCACTACGTATAGCACATGCAGGAGGGTTGGATGATGAACAAGCACTAGAAGAAAGAATAGATGAATTGATAAAGTTGGATGAAAGGCGCACTACTAGCAAGATGGAGCCAAACAACTGAAAAAGCTAAGCAAAAGGCATGGCATGACCACCACATTAAGAACAAATAGTTTGAGGTTGGCCAGATGGTATTGCTATATGATTCAAAATTTCTACGCCATCCTGAAAAAGTTGAAGGTGCATTGTTTGGTCCTTATGTAATTTCATACATCCTTGATTCGGGCACGTGCCAGTTATAAGCACTGGATGGAACAAAATTACCTGGACACTTCAATGGGAGTAGGCTGAAGCCCTACTATAAATAATGCTTCTTGGTGTTTGTAAATAAGGTAGTTTTTCCAGTTAGCTTAGAATTTCCTTTTATGCTTTTCCTTTCTTGTATTTCCCTTTCACGTTGTTGTTTGGTTTTGCACCTTGGGCACCGGTAACCTTATTACTTTTTGACTTATGAATGCGCAGAGGACCACACATCATTTTAGTGTGGGGTAAGGTGATAAAGAGAGGCATGGAGTTATTCTGACAAGAGGATTGGGTTGGTAGACCATTTGAATTGGCCCTATTGAAAAGATGCATTAGGAGAAAAAGAAGGCAGATGGGTGGCAAAATAAGGTTACATTGGAAATCCACGTACAAAGGAGAAAAAGTGCAAAAACACGAGGTAGGTGAAAGCAAGAATCATGAGGATGGAAGAGGTGCCTTTGGCACTGGTAACACATGCAAAGAGTCTTCTATCAAGATGGATTGTTTGTGCACCAAAAGGTTGGAAAAGTTTTCACGCAAGGATTGGGCGCAGGTGGAAGTAGTTTCGCACAAGGATTGGGCGTGGGTGAAAAAAATTTTCACAAGGATTTGGCACGTAAGGAAAAGTGTAAAGTCGGGTTTGTTTGAAATGCCACATTAAATATCATATGGTGGTAGGTAGCCTAGCCTTAAATGCATAAAAGTGGGAAAAGCTATAAATACAAGAGTGGGCATTTCATTATTTTACTTTGTGAAAACAAGAAGAGTGATTTTCTTTCAAGAGCTAGGGTTTCAAGACTTGACTCATGCGAAGGAAAATCCCAAAAACTTAAGCGCAATCGGTCCATTAGATCTACAAACCAAAGCAAAAGTGATTCATGGGTGTGAGGAATGTTGTGAAGAAGCACCGTGATCGAAGGAGAAAAGTCTGAGATTAGGGTTTGTGTTTTAGGGCACGGGCGCACGGGGGAAAATGTTCAAACAAAATCACAAGTTAACCTAGGAATGAAAGCAAGGGGTAAAATGATGGCCACAAAACCAGTTGATAAACCTGTAGTACAATCCAAGAGGGGAAAGGGTAAGGGAAAAGGAAAGAAGAAAGAAGAAGAAATCCCCTTGGATACCAATGAAGAATGGTACTTAGAAATGCAATACCCGATGGGGTTTTGCTAGGGGCAAGACTGGGAGTCCCACATCAAGAAGATGCCCATGTGATTGACTACAATCACCGATCAAGCATAATTGTAAAGGAGATGGCACTGGAGCTGGTGTGCACCCAAAAAATAAATGAACACCTGATGGGATGCCAATCTACAATGATGTAGTCAAGGTGAAAATGGAGAAGGCAGGGCTTCTCCAGCTTTACGAGCTGCCATATTTTGGGAAGCCCGAGCACTTGTACCAATGGCTGATGACGCGCATGCATGAAGACTTCTTCTACTTCACAGGGCACAAAATGCACATAACTCCCCAGTTAATTTCACACTTTACAGGCCTAAGTCTGTAAAGGGGACGCACTCCTAGATGACCTCCAGATGAGGAGGCAATTAAAGAAACCATTACATCCCAGGAATATAAGAAGGGATCAAGGTACTACGACATCATGGATATCAGCGATCCGGTGATGAAGATGGCCACGCACCTTGTCTCCAAGCTGAATGGGCAAGAAAGGTGGACCCAGTGAGCAAGCCCTAGGTTGAATGTCTATAGGAAGGTCACAGAAGGCACCAAATACAACATCTCCCAGTACATAGCAGATGAAATCATAAGCAATGGAGAATGGGGAAAGATCCTTTTTGGAAACATCCTGTTAACCATTGTGTTCTCAGAAATCGGGGTGTCAGATGCATCTGATAAGTTCATATGGGAATACCCCGATGAAGACCCTTCCCCATGGATAGATTCCAGAAATACACTTGTGAATCAATGATAGGGGTACACAAGGCACGCTTAGAAAAATGGTATACGCACCTCAGGAATGCATTCGGGGCTGAATGGTGGATCCCAAAACAACTCCCATGGGTAACCGAAGGAGAAGCAGAGTTCATGTGTATACCAAAGACTTCTACATTGGCAGATTCATCTTGGTGGATGGCAGTTAGAGTCCCTGGTGCAAACTCCCCTTCTCATTTACTGCCCAATTTTTCCAAGTGGGAGTGAACAGGTATATAAGGAGTCAAAGAAATTAAATCTAGAGTTGTCCACCCTTGATAGTGAACACAGGAAATGAGAAAGAAGCTGGTCTACCTAGGGAAGCACATGTACATTGAAAGATACGTATCACAAGATGTGCACATTATAAGGCCCATGACCTTACCTATTGCTGAGAGCGATGCTGCCAGGATCTACCTACGCATAAGGCCAAAGTTTGAGAAGGGCGCGTACATGGAGAATGAAATATCCATCCTGGATGACCCCATGGGAAGAAAGAAGCCAATGCACCAAAGCATAAGGAGAGGGAAGAAGAGGAAGAACAAGGGGTGGTGGAGAGGCAGAATGTAGGTACCATGGGGCCAGTACCTACATCCGAAGAAGAGGAGAATGGTGGTCAGGGAGAAGACCCCAGCCTACGAAGCCACCATCCCCTGAAGAACCCTCGGATGAAGAAAGGACAACATCCCCAACTCTAGATTTTTAGCAAAAGGAAGAAGAACAAGGAATGGAGGAACAAGAGTCTGATGATACAGATGACCTGAATGCCTATGTAGGTGAGAAGGATGTTGATGAAGGGGAGGAGTTGGAAGTGAATCAGGAACCGGTTGATGTCCATGATTCGAGGAAGAAGGAGCAGAGGATACAAATGATGCTTTCATCTTTGTAAGGAGGAAGGGTGCCCAAGGGGAGGAGGCACGTGGAGCAAGAAAGGAGCGAAGGGGCAAGCACCAAGGAGTAGGAAATGCCCAAGCTCACCTAGGAGGAGATAGATGAAAAAGTGACAAGGGAGGTGAAAAGATGATTGATGCCTTGGTTGATGAGGAGTTGGGGCACAAGCAATGAGCTCTGTGCTCATGAGTTCAAGAAAGAACAAAGGGAGAAGAGTGGAAGTAGCACAAAAGGCCCAACTCTTTCAGTGACTATTCCAAAGGGCATGCACACGGGAAGTAAACACGTGGAGGAAGGAAGATCGGTGATGGGGTATGTTAATGACCCTAACAAAGTTTTACGCATGCATGCACTTCAGAGTACCATGCCCACCAAGGAGCTCACTACCATGGAGTCTTTCGATCCTGAGGGTGGATACCCACGCACAGGAAAATGCTATCATGGGCATTCGACTCCCACATTGATGAGCCCGAATTTCAAGTTAACCAAGAGGCAATACTGAGCTCTCCGAGACAAAGGGGGCCAACCCCCTCATAAACACACAACACTTGTTAGATGAGCAAGTGTGTAATGCACTCAACAAGGTCTCCATGGAGGTAGAGGCAAGGCTCTTCTATAGAAATGACAAGATTAAAGCCTTGGAGGACCTATTGGAAAAGAGGAAGGAAGAAGTAGTTAAGTTGACAAAGGAACTCAGCCTTGAAAAGCTGATCAACGCTCAACTACAATGGGAGTTACAGGAGGAGAAAGCTAAAGTGTGTGAAGTCTCCAAGAAGGTGGAGCTCATCTCCCAAGCTATTATCACGAAGCACCCAGACCTTAACCCTCCCACACAAAAGTATGGTTCCTCCCTGGAATGCCTAGAGGACTTGACTCGATCCTCACCATGGAAAGGCAGCCTTTGGCCTTGAGTCAGCAGAGAGGATATAGCTACATTTGGAGAAGGAAGATAAGCTAAAGGTAATCACACTCATAGCTGAATACAATAAGGTCCTGGCTGATGTAAGAGTAGCTGCACAAACCACAGGGGTCACCTACGACCACTACGCGATTAGATCAAGACAAGGTGACAGGCATGCTACTTGCAGACAATGAGGCCGAGCTAAAAGACTTCAGGGAGAAGAACAAAGGCAATAGAGTAGAATGAGAAAATATTTTAGCCAAGGTAGAAAGAAGATCTGAAGCTATTGAGGCCCTTCGGGTCTCAATCAAAACACAACTTAAAGAACTCTACAAGACCATTACAAGGAAGATGGATGCCTTGGAGGATCTTGCGAAGGAACTGGAAACCATGGTGGAGACCATCACCACAAAGGGGGAAGGGTTAACCTTCGATGAGGTGAGCACATTGGTCGGAAACCTTTGCAAAAGGGCACAGGATGAGGTCAACATGTGGGATACACTGGAGGCCGACCTACGGCAGAATTTTCCCTTTCTTCTTCTTTTTAGGCAATTTTTCCTTCTATTCTTTCTCTCCCCCCATTCTTTATTCTTTCCCTCCATTCTTTTCCAAGGCAAGGCCTTGCATTTTTGTACTGCATTCTTTGAAAAGGTTCCCGAGGGTGAGAACAGGTGAAGTGTGGGGTAATGTTGGGCCCCTATATAGCTACCAAATCTTAAAGGCATGTAGGTGCACATGGCCGGAGGAAGCGCAAGTGAAGGCGCACAAGGTAGAGTTCAAAAGGCTTCTTGGAGAACCAAGGACATGCACGCACACGTGAAGAACAATTTGGACTTAGCCATTTTCAGCCTTTTGGGTAGGACACATGAAGAACGTGTTCCATTTGGATAAGGTTCCAGCCTAGCGACAGGGTGTCCTGAAGGAATATACCTTGCGATAGAAGATCCAAAAAGCTAATCATGATGACATGAGAGGCATGCACTGGGTGACCCACACCTTGACACTTGGGGCTAGATCTGAGGTTGCAGAGGAGTTTGTTAGAGCTCAGATGCCTATTTATACGCATGCCCTTGCAAAGAACAGAGACACAAGTAAGGTAGCAAGCTCTCAGAATTACCATGAGAACTATGGGATAAATGGGTAGATGATTCTAGGAAGGATGTAATGGGGAAATGGGAAATGCAAATTTTATTTTGTAAGCATACATGTATGGATCCAGATATGGCACATGACTGTGGTCCACCTCTCTGTGATGTTTTGGAGTAATACTATGAATGAATGTGATAAGGTTACCACTATGTTTATGTTAAGATCTCCTTCCTGTATTATCTACATGCTTTCACTATGCCTTTGATCTTGTATAATCATGAACTTTACTTGAATGTTAGTCTAATTATGGATTTACAACTTCCTAGTTCTAAGTTAATTTTGGCACACTTTTTGTTACTATTATGACTGAAGGGGTGTAGAAGCCATCCTGAGCTCTATAGCTTCTTCATGTCTATTAAATCACTAAGTCAGAATCATGAATTATGCCTTCCACTAAACTCACATAAAAGAGAGACTGGAATAGGTGGGTAGGAAGGAGAGTTTTTAGAGAAATAGGGTTTTGGTGTCGCGGATGTTACCATGACACTAATCGCTATCGATCGAGGAGGTGGCGATGTCGGTGGTGGAGAACCGGTATCGATCCACAAGTGAAGTGGACCGATGTCGGTGTTTGGGAGATTGTTACCAATTAGGAAGAACCGTAATGCAGTCGAAGTTGAGGAAAAATGGGCCAAAAAGGAGAGAGATTGGTTGGTGAAATAGGCTATAGGAGATAAGAAGGGGTGATGATTTGAAAAGAAGTAGATAGGGGTATACATGGGTATGGTCAAAGGTGAAAGATAGTCGGTTAGGGTTGGGGTGGGTAGGTAGGTCATGTGATAAGAACGTGATTTATAAAGAGGAATGGGTATAGGTGGGTTCAAGGGTGATTACGGGTATGGGCAAGGTTGATTAATGTGATTGTTTGTTGGATGCGGCGAGAGATCGAGATGCGGATGAGAGATAGGTACCACCACTACTGGTGGAGGTACGAGGGAGTACAACACGCGAGGATTGGCACCATGTTGTAGAGAGTCGACCTGATTGGGGTCGAGATCTTACCGGCACGTAGTTTGGGAGCCAAGTTTGATGGTCGCCCTCATCAATAGATGGGATTCGGCGACTAACACATTTCATCTACCGATGGGTGAGATCACAGTCACCCTGGAGGATGTCTTCAGGATCCTGCGGCTACCGATAGTGGGGACACAGGTGTAATCTATCTCCTTAGAGGCATTAGAGGAGTTGTTAGTGATAGTGTTTGGCGAGGGGCTAACGGAGTTACGGTTTCACAACACTAACATGAGTTATGGAGAGATGTACTGGGCCTACCCGGAGGAGATGAGGCTAGTGGTGTTGTTGATGGAGGCAGTCTGTTGTTTTGCACTGCTAGATGCAGAGGGTGGGAGATTCCCATGATCATTGATGGGGGTTTTGCATGATATGGTGGAGGACATGACCCATTTTGCATGGGCACCCGCATTCTGACAGTGCGATTGTCTGAGAGCTATGGGCTTATGGGCGGCTATGTAGGTTTAGCTTATGTTGCACTTTCCTACTACACTACTAGGCATATGAGCACATTGTGTGTGCGTCTAGTTGTATGCCCAGTGATGCATTGATGCAGGTTTGGTGCAGGGTGGGTTAAGTGGTGAGTACCTATTATGGGAGAGCATCGAGTTATTAGAGCTACACATGATGTAGCCTATTACAGGCATTTACTAGAGGGGTTATCCGGCATGGACATCATTTGGAGACCATATGTGGGCTTCCCAGCATATACAGACGGATGGCTGAGGAGCTAGATGGGCTGCAGATATACAGGTGGATAGAGGGTGACGTGCAGGAGAGCACGAGATGATACCCATAGATAGGTTCGAGATGGCGCCTTCGAGCTACCACAGGATATACCTCCACCCTTCCCACAGTATAGGAGGGATGACGTGGAGAGGCCTCTGCCTCTACCATACCATAGCAGTTCTGAGGTAGGAGGAGCGGAGTGATAAACCAGTGTATTGATGATGTCGGGAGTTCTTGCTATACAGATATAGATAGTGGCGAGCCACATAGCTACAAGTAGTATCACTTTGAGGCCGGAGGCAGCTAGATTTAGCCACCATCACAGTGCAAAGGGACATCCTACGGCCGTAAGTGGCTTACCACGATTACATGATTGGGGATAGTGTAGGGACAGGTGATAGGAGTCGGGAGGCATAGGTTGCCACTTTACGAGACATAGGTAGCCACTCTTTAGGCCCATAGTAGCAGGATAGGTACTTGTGTAGGGTGGAGATGGATATGGGAGTACAGTGGCTGCCTTATAGCGCGCAGTTATAGGTTTACTGAGGCCGGTTAGCCACTGCGCGAGCACAAATTGTGGGACCTTCATGCCCATATATAGGCTTAGGGTCCGAGGTCGGTGGCACCACCACAAGTGCGAGACAGGGTCCCATTTTACGGGAAGGGGCGGGACGGGTCTCACGGGGGCAGTCTGAGTCAAAGGTCGATGGTACCACCGTAGACAAAACCGTGCTGCATAGCTTGAGTTGAGGATGCCCTAGGAGAGGTGAGGTATTACCGGATCACTTGATGGCGGCGAGGATATATGTTATATCATATGCCGAGTGTAGAGCTCAGCAAGCCTTAAGTGAGAGGAGTAGATCCCACACTCAGAGTGTGGAGAGTAGAGGGGGCGGCGAGCCCAGGGATAGGGTTAAGGTGAGGCCACCGGTGCACGGAGGCTAGCTCGGGTGTGGGGCCTTTAGAGGTCGAGCCACAACCGGTGATGGGTGGTGAGATGCTAGCGGGATGCCACACAGGAGCCGAGGAGGAGGAGGAGATAGGTGAGACAAATATGGTGTATATCCATTGAGGAGATGCTTAATAGAAGTGTGTGCCTCCATTTTTGTGAGGTATTTATTTTTATATATATCATCCTGCATGCCAAAGAGTTTTGTTTTATTGTACATGATACCTGGCTTGCGTCTTTGAAGATTGAGGGTTGTATACGAGTGTGTTTGTATTTGATATTGTGTATATTATACCGCCTACGTGCTTTGAGAGATTACGAGATATTTGTTGTAGAGACATTGTATATTGTTGTATTTGAGCATACATGTATTTGTATACAGATGTTGATGATGATATATATAGAGATGATGATGGTTATGGCATGATGCATATGGTTGTGTGTAATTTTCTATTATGATTCGTACATGTGATGGAAACTAAGTAATGTAGGCATGATAGAGTCAGGTCATAGGCATGGATCGAGTCAGGTTGGCTTAGGCATGGATTGAGTCGGGTTGTAGGTATGGTCATGGATGGAGTCGAGTTGGTTTAGTCATGGATTGAGTCGAGTCGGTTTAGGCATGGATTGAGTTAGGTTGGTTTAGGCATGGATTGAGTCAGGTCATAGGCATGGATTGAGTCGAGGTTGAGAGGCATAGATGGTTGGTTTTGATTTAAATTACAAGTAATTGGTAACACAGGAAATAAATGGTAATGTATATGCATGTTATGGTTTAAATTTCCAAATTTTTACTTTGTGGAAATATGAAATGATAAATTGGTGAATGTTATGATGATGTGTGAAAAATGGGTAGTAGACATGTGTATTAGGTGTTGTGTATTTAGTTTTATTTCCAGTTATTGATATAAAAAAGGAAAAACAAGGTAGAATGTGAATAGGAAAATAGGGGAAATTGGTTAGGGTGATAGGGTGGCCAAGCTAACCTTCAAGGGCCCCATGCCCTCGAAGTGTTGCCTACATAGTCCCAGTGAAAAGGGACCTTAGGCCAATGTAGTTCCCGTAAGCTAGGGACGAATATGAGGAGGTAGAAGAAAGGGTCATTAGGTTATAGGTATGTTTGATTCTAGGTTATAGGAATGATTGTGTTAAGGTTGTTTAGGTTTGGGTGCATAATAGGTAGATAGGTGTGGGTGATTTTAGGTTGAGTGTGGTGAAAGAAGAAATTCCCAAGAGACAAGTGTTGAGGGTCTAGTCCTGTATAGGATAATCAATAAGTAATGAAGAAGTTGAAAGATAAGAGGAGGCAGGAGAGCCACCTAATTGGTAAGGATCATAATGGGTTGACAATACCTTAGATAGGCTAGGGAATGTAAGACCCTAAAGACATTGCATGATTGATTATTCTAAAGGTGAAGAAAGTCACATGATCACGAAATGTCACAGCTTTAGTAGGTCCCTTGAGGCGGTAGGAAATGAGAGTGATAAAGGGGATGGGGTAAAAATGGTAGGAAATGAGAGTGATAAAGCGAGATGGGGTAAAAAAATTGTAGCTTTATACGGTATAAGGTAGTATGCCTATTTGGCAAGAGATCCAAGATCACGATAGGTGAGTCCATGAAGAAAAATTTTTCTTTTTCTTTTGACTTTTATTTTAGATAGACTGATCGATGCGGGAAGTCTATATGGGATGATTAAATTATCTCCTTGAGGTCTTCATGAAGTTGATCGATGCGGGAAGCTTCTGAATATTTTTATGTTCTTTTTGCAAAAGTAGTCTTCTTTTGTGATAGACTATGTATAAAATGGCAAGCTTTATATAGTTGTCCTTCGAGGGAGAAGTCTATTTATAGTGGAAAATTAGAGAGAAAGATGTCCTTTTGAGGGAGTCATCTTTTTATTGGAAGTTTGACTCAAGGAGTTGGATCCCTTTTGGAAATTATTTTGGGCTTTTAAGTCATGGACAAGACTATAGTGAAGAACTTGGTTCTTGTGCAGAAGGCAAGGGTGAACGACCATGGGATCTCATCTTAAAGAAGACAAAAGTATCCATGAGAATCATGCCATGTGTAGAGCCATGGTACACATATTTAAGAGAAGGTAAAAAGGTGACGGGTAAGCACATGATTCTTGTTTAGTCATTGGGGATGGCGTAGGGAAAAGAGAGAGGTGAATGGCGCTCAAGGGACGAGCATAAAATAGGTAAAAGGTGATGTAGGACTTGAAGTCAACAATAGAATGGTCAAAGATGCAAGGCATTGAGGGGCTTAGGTTTAGGTTTACCGTCGAGTGAAGACAAATGATAAGCACCGATCCATAGGTATGAGTCACGATATATGGTCCAAGCCAATTAGGAGCAAATTTTCTTCTTTTACTTTTTTCTACTTTGTTACATGTTGATTTTCCTTCAGCGAGATCACCAACCTAGGAAGGTTCGCTCATGGACACGTTTGTCATAGGCACGTTTGATACGTTTTGGTAAACTTGTAGATGGTCGAGAGCATTAAGATGATGTTAAATCTAATACTCGAGTTGTGCCAAACAGTCCTAGTGAAAGTAATCATCATTGAGCATGTCGTGGAGAGAAATACGAAGAGATGGAATCTAGAATTTGAGAGCGGGAATAGCCTCTCATGCCGTATACCAAAAAAAAGGGAGTGGCAACGGTGGAAATGTGAATACTAGTACAGTATGCCCACATGGCGAAATGAATGTGTGTATGCCAGTCCTTCCCAGTATCGTTAACCACTTTCATAAGAATTTTGTTCAGGGTTTTATTGGTGGATTCTACTTGGCCATTGGTTTGTGGGTAATAAGGTGACGACAAACTGAGCTGAATGCCAAAGCGTCATAAAGTTTCCGTAAGGTTTTGTTTTTGAATTGTTTTCCGTTATCAGTGATGATGCGATGTGGAACACCAAAGCAACAAATAATGTGATGATTGATGAACTCACATATTTTCTCGGCTTTTGTGGAAATGAGAGGTATGGCTTCTACCCATTTGGTATAATATTTGGTAGCGGTGATGATCCATTGATGTCTTTGGGAAGAATGGGGATTAATTTCTCGACAAGATCTAAACCCCATTGAGAAAAGGGCCAAAGGTCATGGACGACACATGTAAGGCATGACTAGGTCTATGATGAAGGTTGGCATGTTGTTAGCATTTCATACAACACTTGGCGTAGTCATAACAATCATGGTCAAGGTTCGGCCAAGATAATAGCCTAGGTGAAGAATATGCTTAGCAATAAGTGAGACCGCTGAAGTGGCATCCACATATGCCATCATGAACTTCCTTAATGGAGTAAGGAATTTAAGAACTCATAAGGCATCGTAGGAGAATACCGTAAAAGCCACGCTTATAGAGGAGGCCACCCATGATGACATAATGAGAGGCCCTTTTGAGAAAGGTGCGTTTTCCATTACGAGTGAGGTCAGAAGGTAAGATGGATAGGGAAAGGTAATCCGCAAGCTGCTTATACCAAAGGTCAGATGGGTTGGGTTTAATAGTTCCAACAAAGTTAATGTCATGGTGTGAATGGGAAGGTGATTGCAACCTTTGTACTATGACAAATATTTTAGATTCGGAGGGTGAAGCAGGTATCTGAGAGGCAAGACAGCCATGGTATCTGTAAATTTGTTAGTGGAATGTGGAATGGTTTGTAGTTCATACCGATCAAAGGAGGTCAAGAGTGTGTCAACATGATTTTTATACTTTTGAAGTTCTTTGTTACGACACTGGTAAATACCATTGACTTGGTTTACTACCAGTTGAGAGTCACTGAAAATGTTAATTGATTTAACGCTTAAGGAAATGGCAGTTTGAAGGCCTAATAAGAGTGCTTCGTACTTGAATGTTGTTAGTACAATCAAAATCAAGTTTGAAGGATAGCGGCATAGGTTCACCATCAAGGGAATGAGGATAACACCTGCACCTCCCCCACGCTGACATTTAGAGCCATCAAAGAACAAAGTCATCTGGTAAATGGTATCATCTAAGGAAAGGGTGGCGATGGATTCATCGGGAAATCAAAGTTAGAGGGTTGATTTCCAAAAGAGGTGCATCGGAGTTGGTCGACAATGGCACTCGGACCTTGATAGATTTATGATGAATAAATTCAAGGTCCAAATTTTAAGAAATCATGAGCCACTTATGCGGCATGTTGGTTTTTGGTAAGGTTTGGCATACATGAAGTGTAAGGGGTCAGTGTTGGTTACAACATAGGTTTTGTGGTTGAGTAGGTAATGACGAAGTTTGGTGGTAACAAAAACTAAGGCTAAGCAAAAATTTTCGGCATGGGTGTATCTGGTTTCATAGTCTAGGAGGTACGGCTTATGTAATAAACCACCTATTCTCGATGTTTCTTGTCGCGATGAGCGAGCATGGCTCCTAAGGATTGATCAATAGCAGAGATATATAGGTAGAAGGGTTGGTCGTCTTTAGGTGGAATGAGTACAGGTGGTTGGAGAAGGTATTGTTTTAAGGCCTCAAAAGCTTTGTGGCATTCATCATCCCATTTAAAGGAGACATCATTTTTAAGAAGATGATGAAATGGTTGACAATGGTCAAAAAGTTGTGAAATGAACCGGTGAATGGATTGTAACTTACCTTGTAAGCTACGGAGTTGTCGAAGGTTAAGGTTAGTGGGTGGAGGCATTTCAAGAATGGCCTTGACTTTAGTAGGGTCAACCTCTATGCCACATAAGGAAACGATAAATCCCAGGAGCTTTCCTAAGAGAACCACGAAGACACATTTCTTGGGTTGAAGGCGAACACAATACTTGATGAGGTGGTCAAAGATGGTTTTTAGAACTACAAGATGTTCGAACCGGCGTTTGGATTTTAGAGAGGAGGTCATCCATGTAATCTTCCAATATATGGTGCATGATGTCATGGAAGATATAAGTCATAGCCCGCTGATATGTAGCACCAACATTTTTAAGACCAAAATGCATGACTCGATAGCAGAAGGTCCCCTAAGGGGTAATGAAGGTGGTTTTGTGTTGATCCTCTAGGGAAAGTAATATTTGTTTATAACCCGAGAAACCATCCATGAGTGATAGCATCTCATGGCCAATGGTAAGATCAACTAGCTAATCCATACCATGTAGAGGAAAGTCATCTTTCGGAAAGCTAAGTTGAGGTCACATAAATCTGTGCAAATGCGAAGTCCCCCTATTGCTTTACTAATAGGGACAATGTTAGAAATCCATTGAGGGTAGTGTTGGTCTGAAAATTTTTCGGGTGGGCGAGATCTATGGATAGCCGGCCCAACAATGTGTAGGGCATAGCCCCTCTTTGAGATAGTAAAGTGAAACTAGTTTATTGCTATTCTACCAGCAGGAATCTATGCAAGTCTTATAGTACTCTGCCTTGAGGGGGGTTTGGGATCTCATCCCAGTAGAGTAAGTTTAGACAAAGAACATAAAGGAATGAAGGAATAGAAGAAATATGGATTAAAGGGAGAAAAGAAATGAATTCCAAAATAGAAAGGTCATAGGGTTTATGTTTTGGGTCGCTTGTATGAGAGCAAACTTACTCACATAAACAAACAAAACAATACTTTTAAACAAATGACAAAAGCATAGGTGAATCCAATAGAATAAGCATGTAGATCTAACTTAAGAAAGATCTAACACATAACACAGGAATTCAGCACAAAGTCTCAATTTTTGTATTAATAAGTTGTTCTGTTATAAGAAAGTTCAAAGTATTTCTCTCCTCACTTCCATTTTCATACAAAATTGCTCACCTCTGAATACTACAAGTATCCAAGTATTTATAGAAGGAGAAGGAGAAAGAAGACAAAAAGGAGCCAACAACTATTTAAAAATATCTAAAAGTCAAATGTTGACTTTAGGGTAATTTTTTTGGATGACAATATCTCATGGTGCAACATGGATGATGTCATCATTTGTGCTACATACTTTTAAATATTTTTACAAAAAATGGGATTTATCCCAAGAGGAAGGAGCCTATTCGTCGTCATCCCTTGGCTTGAAAGGAGTGTCTTGCTTCTGCTCAGGAGAGGTAATGTGAAATTGAGCTCGATACTCCATGAACTTGTTGACCATTGCTTGAAGTTGATCTTGAGGGACCCTTGTGTGATCCCTGATGACTTCGCAAGTTTCCCATTCATCTCTGAGTCTTTCCAGGAGTTTGAAGTATTCATTACCTACCTCCATCAGGTATCCAACAAAGTCGTGGCAGGCCAAAAGGTTGTTGATAGATTCTATATCAAAAGTGGCCTCTGACGCTAAACCTGCGACGTGATTTCCTTAAAAAGCCGAATAGTATCATCTGCCTTCCTCAAGGTGTACGCTGCACCAAGCAACCCTGGAGACATTCTTAAGATGATCTGATCCATTTGATGCATGGCATCTAGGGCTTCCTCCTTGATTTTGTCTATCTTTTCCAAGACAAACTCCATTTGGTCAACCCGATAGTCTAAAGCGCGAGGACTTTGTTGGGTGCTCGTGGGTACTAAAGCAGCGAGACATGTTTGTTGAGAATAAGATATGGTACTAAGGTCATAATCAGATCCAAAAAAATTGCAAACTTTCATATTGAGCCTCATACTCCAAGCCAAATCAATGCCAATGCTCAAAGCATTTGATCGGAAGATTATCCAAGCACGAGATGAAGTGACACCAAAGTTGGAAGCATCCCAGTTTGACTCTTGATGAATGGGTAAGCAAGGTACATGCTTTTGATCCCTACCAACAAGTAGAAGAATCTGAGCTAGGAGTCTATTGCATACATGAAGAAAACCACCTATTCTAGCATCACCAAACCAAACCATAAGGATGACAATGAGGTATGGCAATTATTTTTCGATGGATCAAGAGTAGGCAAGGTGAAGGAGGAGGAGCTATGCTTGTTTCACCTCAAGGCATCGAGATATTATTCAGCTTTCCATTTCCAATTTTCTGTTCAAACAACACAGTGAATATGAGGCCTTGATTCATGGACTTTATTGGGCGAGAAAAGGGGCATAAAGAACTTGCAGTGTTCGGGGATAACGAGCTAATCATCAACTAGGTCAGGGGACAACATGCTACAAAGAATGACCTGTTCAAGAACTACAAGAACAAGGTATGGGGCCTCGTTGAGGATTTTGAACCTTTCAACATCGTGTCCATACCTAGGAAGAAAAATAAAACTACGGATAGGCTCACGATGGTTGTAGCAACGCGTTTGATGTGGTTGACAACATCGAAGGGAAAAACACAACCACATATCCATGTGATTGTGAGGCCAGCCGATTCAGAGATAATAACACAACAAGGCAGTGTGTTTGAAACGATCAACAAATCGTCAATTTTTTTGCAAACAAGAGGCTGAATACTCGGCCAAGAATCATGATAGACTAGAGTAGCGATGACGGTGATCAAGTATTGCATAGCTACGGACAAACAAGCTTCCCAAGGCTTTAGTAACATTGCGGTCTATCTTCAACCCTAACGACTAGATTCCGTAAGGAAAAGGCTAACATACAGTCAAGAGAGAAAATTGAGCCAATTACGGTTGGGGAAGGTAAAACACTTCAAATTGGTAAAGTGGTCAGCGAAAGCAGAGAGAATCAGATTTCATACGGCTTTGCCAAGAATTTCTAGATGTCTTCACTTGGAGCTATGAAGACTTGAGAGGATTCAATCGAAGTGGCACAACATACAATAAGCCGGATCCAGATGCTAAGCCCATCGTGCGAAGCGAGAGACCATTCAACCCTCACATTGAGCCTCTAATAAAGAAAGAGTTAAACAAGCTAATTAAGGCAAGCATTATATTCCCGATCGGACACTCAAGCTGGGTTGCAAACTTGGTTCGGTCGGGAAGAAGAGTGGAGAAATCAAGTTGTGTGTGGACTTCAAGACCTCAATAGGGCATCTCTCAAAGACCATTACCCACTTCCTTCAATGGAACAAATATTGCAAGTAGTATCCGGCTCGAGAGATTCTCTCTTCTAGATGGCTACTCGTGGTATAATCGAGATAACGGTGAAAGAAGATGACCGATTCAAGATGACTTTCACCACCAAATGGGGCCTATGCCTACAAGAAGATGCCATTTGGGCAATCAAATCTGGAGCCACTTTCCAAAGGGCAATGGATATGGCATTCAAGGGGTTGATCAATAAAATAGTTACGGTATATCTTGACGACATCACCGTATTCTCCAAAATGCGGCGGATCACCTCTTTCATTTGAGGCAGGTATTTCAGAGGTGTAGAAGATTTGGGGTATCATTGAATCCCAGAAAATGCATATTCTTGGCTCACGAAGGAAAACTTCTAGGCCATATTGTTTCAAAGGAGGGGTTGACGATTGACCCAAAAAGAGTTGAATCAATTCGAGCGTTGCCATTGCCAAGTCACAAGAAGGCTCTTCAAAGCTTCTTAGGAAGGATCAATTTTTCTCGCAGGTTTGTTCCAAACTTTGCAGCTCTTGTAAAGCCAATAACGTTGATGTTAAAGAAGAGCATGGCATTTAAGTGGACATCTGAAGGCAAGGCAAGTTTTGAGGTGATAAAAGAGGCTATATCTCAAGCTCCGACTCTCATCAATCCAGACTTCTCCAAGGACTTCATGTTATATGCCTTCGGTGGTGGAGACACAATTTCTGCAATCCTGGTACAACAAAACAAAGAAGGATTAGAGAAACCAGTTTCTTTCTTCAGTCAAGGCTTGGAGGAATACGAAATGAGGTACTCTTTCATTGAAAAGCATGTCCTTGCAGTGATCAGGAGCTTAAAGAGATTCAAGCACCTAGTCTCAAACAATAAGATCCAATTGTTGGTCTCTCATGCAAGAGTCAAGGAATTCCTTCTAAACAAGGATCTAAATGAGAAACGTGCAAGATGGATAACCCGTGTCATGGAATATGACATTGAGATTAAGGTCACAAAACTAGTACGTGGAAAAGGACTATGTGAACAACTAGCTTTAAGTCAGCAAGTTGAAGTAGGAGATGAAAAAGAGACTATCTTGGTACTACAGGATGGTCAAGAACAAGAAAATGATGATGTGCCCACTCCTTGTTGGACTCAAAATATGATACACTTCCTACAGGCAGGCCTATGCCCTCCGTAACCGAGCAAAGAAAAAAAGGAGATACTTCATATTACAAGCCATTCCATATGTGCTTGTTGATGGTGTTTTGTTCAAGAAAGACATCAATGGAGTTCTATTGAGGTGCATTGGGACAGTCAAACCGAGAGTGTTATGAGATTTTCATGATGGAGATTCGGAGGACATTTTTCCCCACGAGTATGTGACTCTCAAGATAATGAAGGTAGGGTACTATTCACCCACAAAGTTTAGTGACTGATATACATGGATAAGAAAGTGCAAGAAGTGTGCACTCTTCACGGGCAAAGAAAGACTAGCGGCCTTCCATTGCACCCAATTCTAGTTGACCAACCATTTATGCAATGGGATTGGACTTCATTGGGGTCATCAATCCAAACTCAAGCCAAGGCCACAAGTGGATTCTCACGGCAATCGGACTATTTCACCAAGTGGACCGAAGCGAGGCGCTCAAAGAAGCAAACGAGTCTAACATACTAGACTTTTATGAAGGAATAGTGACCAGGTTCGGTGTGCCGGCCACTATCATATCAGATAATGCATTGGCATTCATAGGTTCCAAGATTACAGAATGGGCTGTCAAGAATGGAATCTATTTGAGCACCTCTTCAAATTATTACCCACGGGGTAATGGACAAGCAGAGTCCACGAACAAGAATTTGCTAAGGATCATCAAAAGGACTCTAGATGAAAACCAAAGAACATGGCATACCAAGCTAAAATCAGCATTATGGGCTGACAAGATAACACCAAAGAGGTCTACAGGTAGTTCTCCCTACAAGTTGGTCTATGGGAAAGAGAGCGCGATGTGCCTATATCATTAGAATTGCCCGGCATTGAAGCTCATGAAGCGATTGGAGTTGTCTCGAGTTCAAACCAATGGAGGCCGGTATGTAGAGTTGATGGAATTGGAAGAAATAAGAGAACATGCGATTGATTTACGATTGAGAAGGATCAAGACTTAGTAAAAAGATGGTTTGATAGGAAGGCAAGAACAAAGACCTTCCAGGGAAGGGGACCTAGTTCGAAATGGGATGCGAGATCGGGCAAAGCCGGAAGGAATTCCAAGTTTGATGCCATTTGGAGTGGCCCCTACATGGTCACAGGATGTAAAAGTAGTAATGCCTTCCAATTGTCTACATTGGATGGAGAAGAACTCTCGATTCCGGTTAACGGAATTTATCTTAAACATTGCAACTAAAAGGAAAAGGTTTACCCTTGTAAAAATTAGCCTAGATTTCAATTCCTCGAAGTGCGGATGCACATTGTCTTGTTGTAGTTAGGTTCCAATTTCCCTAAGTGCTTGGCACGAGTTTTGTTGCCCTCGGGTTGAATTTCTATAGTTCAAAGCATGCTCTCGGAGAAGGAGTTGTGGTATCGAGGCTCGGATCGAGATATCGGGATGGTTTCGGTTTATTGCTTATGACTCCATGCCCAATGGATTGCTATAAGGCCACTAATCTTCCACCTAGTAGGCAGGTGATCTCGTTGAGTTGCCAAATTGTTGTATATATCTCCCTCCCCGGGTAAATATAGACAAGCAGAAGGATATAGAAATCAAAGAAACTCAAAACTCGATATTTATTGCGTCTACCAACAACCATGGCGCGAGTTAGAGGCGCACATCAGAAGGTGTTGACATGAAAATGGATGCACCTATGGCACAGGTAAGAAGGTGTCGACATGCAAAAATTCACGCTATGGCACAAGTTAGGCGCACATCAGAAGGTGTCGACATGAAAATGGATGCACCTATGGCGCAGGTAAGAAGGTGTCGACATGCAGAAATTTGCGCTATGGCGTAGGTTAGGGGCACACATCAGAAGGTGTCAACATAAAAATGGATGCGCCATATGGCGCGCAGTAAAAGGTGTCGACATGCGAGAAATTCATGCTATGGCACGAGTTAGGGCACACATCGAAGACGTCAACACCACATTTTTAGCGCCTATGGTGCACTTAAGAGTATGTTGACATGAGGATAGTTGTGCTGAGGTGCATCTTCAGGAGGTACATCTTCAAGAGGCACAACATTTTGAGCGTTGACACCCGACAGAAAGCAAACCCTAAGACCCAGATATTCAAATGGCCATAACTTTTCACAGGGAGCTCGGATTCACGCAAGGTTGGACTTTTCAGAAAGCTTAATTGGGTGAGAACAAGTTCTTCAAAAATACAAAATACAATTCGCCACTTTTTGGGTTTGCTAGGGTTCTCACCTACCGCCATAATGAGATGAATTAAATACAACCTAGAGGTGGTTGGGGTAGATTTGGAATTCCTCTCTCTTCCCTCTCTCATTCTTCCTATAAATTGTAAGGAGGGGCTTCTTTCTAAAGGTTGGAAATTCTTGTTTTCCCCTCCTTCTTCTCTTTGGCAGGTGAATTTGTGGAGTTCAAACCTCCCATCTAAAACTGTAATGCAACTTTACCTCTTGGCATTTTGTAGTATATTGTATCAATCTTTGGAGCAAATAACACATGTCTGTGGATGATTCTCAACCCTCTCTATGTTCATTTGCATCCTCCTGATCTTTCACTACAAATCTAGTTATCTGTGCATGATCTTGCATTACATTTTAATGGTTTGTGTTTATTGGCAAGACAGATGTTTCTTCATTCCTCGGTGCATCACCTTTGTTAGTTTAGGTTTATTTTTATGCATCTTCTTACCCTGTCTCCTTGGCAAGTTAGATTAGGTTTTTGAGTAAACCCTCTGCATTTTTATGTGTGCATCTGAACAGAGGAATAGGAACCAACCTTCATCCGGAGAGTCTCAACCCATCAAGTTATAGACATTCGAAGGGTGCTATGATTCACCATCAACAATACCATTTTTCTTGCACCAATGCTTGTGCGTTGCGAGTGCCTTTGACCCTTTCCTCAATAGTCCGAGGAGCCTTGTTTCTATCAATTTTGGCAAACGCCAATTGTCCCCATCCGTGTCTAGATAAGTCGATTAACTTCTTGATCAGTTGCTTGGAAACCCTTTGGGACGATAGCCACACCATATTGAATGATCTTTGCGAGGCGATCAGGAGAGATCCTTTAAATCCGAGCTTAACTTTGTGATATAGATCGATGTAGATATCTTCGATTTGAGGGATGTGAATTGGATCGATCTTTTCCCTTGGAAGGCAATCACGAGGATCAAAGGTTGGCCTTACCAGGAAATTATGCTTCAAGTTGAGCAATTCAAGCTCTGCAAACATCTCCCGGGCTTTGCCTGTGAAGTGCAGGTGTACTTGCCCACTGTGAGGGGGAATGGAGTTCCACCCTTCTTCCTTTTCAAACACTTCTCATGGTATGTGATAAGTGTTTAGATAGCTCCAATAGGATTAGCTTGGGTCCCACGTACCTCGGCAATTTGGTGGGCTCACCCAAGAAGTTAGCGGCTCTGAGATAGGTGAAGGTGGAGAATTGCGTGAATAACGCTCCCCACTTCTCTGTGGTGGTGACCATGCTTTTGGTCGTCTAACCGTAAGTCATGTTGGGCCTCAAGAGGCAGATGACACCATAGAAGAAGATGTCCTTGACTTTACTGAATTGGGCTATATTGTTCTCCAGTCTTAACTCTGGATAGTACTCGTATATTTTGACTTGGGGCCATACCCCATACCGATTCAATCTTCAGGTAGTCCCTCTCTAAGGCAAAAGAGTAGTATATACTACATAGGAGTTCATATAGAACCTCCCGGTTGTTGAAAGTTGTTGAAGCTACTCCGAGATTGTCTTCTGCGATAATCTCTCCCCATTAAAAACGCCGATCAGGAACATTTTTATTCATTGTTTCTAAATATCGGAGCATCCATTTGTGAAAGTAATGGGCATCGGAGAGCCCAAATACCCTGCTCAGGAAGGTGATTGTGTCACTCAGCTCCTCACGAAAAGTCACTGCGATGAATGACTTGTGGCCACCTACTTATCACCTTCTTATTTTTGAGGTACACCTCATTCATTAACTGCATACATTTTCTTCGTTTTTAGTCCATGTCTTCATGCAGTCCTCTTGGCTTACTGCTACAAAATGTCGGTGGTGAGGGATACCCAACATGATCTTAAAATGTCGGGCTATAAGGTTGATGATCACCTCGCCCTTCTCATTTTCGACACATCTTGTGTCTTTATTATAACAACGGCCCACCAACATCATGAACTCGTTGTTGATTGTGCTCACTGGGATCCCTGCAGCAAAGTGCAGACCACTGCCAACCAATTTATCCATCCATGGGCTGCCTCGTGACCTTCTTTGTTCGGCCCGAGTCCTCCATGTCAATGTGCCCGAGTTCTAAATCTCGATATCAAGATTGCACTCTGTAAGAGATTCGGGTATCCTAACTTTACCTTTGGACTTAGTTGGCTTCTTACTTGATGAAGACATGTGTGGATCTAAGTTCAATTTGTTGATCTGCAAGAAGAATCAGGAAGTCCATCGCAGAAGAGCCATGTTAGCTATTAAGTCATCCATCAAAGCTTACAAAATGAAAAGTTAGCAATTTATGAGCCTCTGGGTGTAAGGTGTAGCTTTCTTTGCAGGAAAGTTACGAGGACTTAGAAAAGCAAGGCGCACTTTGGGAGAGTGTTTCATGGGAGAAAACAAGCACCAAAAGGGGCACGGGCATAGAAAGGCTACACACAACATTCAGATGTTGGTGTCAAGGAAAGTGTGTTTGCGTCTATTGGAAGTCTTTTTAAGTAGGCGTGGATATGGTTGGTGTAGCAAGGTCCCAGGATGTGCCATTGGCGCAGATGTGGTAGATGTTGCATGAGAGTGAGGTGCGCCAAGTGGTTTAGTTTGCATGGCATGGGAAAGGTTTGCACAACATTCAGATGTTGTTGTAGTTGCTTTGGTGCCAGCGCTTGCACCTAGGGAATTTTGCAATGTTTATAAGGCACGGAGAAGGCTTATGCTGCATGCAGGGACAGTGCACTGTGCACGCATCGTTTGCTTGTAATAAGAATGAAGCTTACCGAAGGGAAAAACATTGGGTTGTTTTGCAAAAAATTCATGATTTTCACTCTTGTGGCTTAGATTTTGATGTCAAGGGGTTAACCTTGGCAAAGTAGGAGACAGAGGAGAAAAGTGCAGGGGTCCATTCTGAGGTAGAGCCTTCCAGATTAGTAGATCTAGAAGGAGAGTGAAAAATGGTTTGAAGGTGGGTTTTGCAATATGTGTTGGGATTGTGTTATCTTCTTAGGTTCATTGTTTATTATCAATCCTAACCATCGGAAAAAATCGAATAAAAATCCATAAGGAAGGCAAGGGTCACTTACTGAATATATAATGATAAAGGAGATGATGTAGGGTCCATGAACACGATAAATGGCAACATGCGGGGCTAACAAGAATGCGACAAGCACGAGAGGAATAACTTTTCACATTTTCAATTGTGAAAATGACAGGTTGGACGCACCTATATATAACAAAAGGTGCAATAAATGTGCCACCAACTTTTTCTATGGCGCACTTAAGTGGATGTCGACATGAAGAGATTTGTGCCATGGCACAGCTTGGGAGTGTTGACATTGTGTTTTCAGCGCCCACTTCACACTTTAGAGAGTGATAACAAAGTGGCGCTTGTGCCAGGTGCAACTTTCGAGGTGCAACGTTGAGAGCGCGACTTTGAGAGGCACAACATTGGGAGGTGCAACATTGAGAGGCGCAACATTTGTAGTGTTGACACTCCTAGAATGCACCAAAGGAAAAGAGGGGCACAATTTTGGTTGATGTAACGCGAATGAAAATTGCACCCAACCCAAAAAGGTTTGAAAATAACCAAGTTCTAAAAACTAGATTTTCCAAAAAGGGATTTTATGCCATTCCGAACATTGAGGGACCTCAACGGAGAACCAAAATGGAAATTTTTGTATGTTACCTACAAAATTTCCTTGTCACAATTTACGAGATAACAACCGGCTCTTTACGGGGACTAACTTTGAGCAAAGCTTAAGGGTAGAGAATCCCATATTTACATGTGTATGATCTGCCGCCATGGATCACAATGTGAAGTGAGTGTGGTTTTGGGTGGAATAATGGGTGATTGAGGCATGAGAGATGTCATAGTCAGGGGATCGAAGAGGGAAGGTTGAATGATAGGTTTTGGGGTGGTACCATCTTAGGTTTGGGTTGCACCTTCTTAGGTAAAGGAACAACGGGGAACCGGTAATGGAGGGGGTAATAGGTTTGGCCGTTTGGAGGGAAGGTGTTGGGATTTTCAACTTTGGTTGCACCTTCTTTGGTAGGGAAGAAGAAGTAGTGCGTGATGTAGATGGAAAGGTGGATGGAGGTAGGGGCGAGTTACCCATGAGGATAACCATGGAGCAGTAGAGGTTAATGGCAGGAGAGTCAAGTCGAGAGGTGTAGGTAGAAGAGAGGGGAGTGTTATAGGTAGTGATGAAGCTATGGAAGGTAGTGGTGGTATAGGAGGTAAGGAGGTTACGGTGATAGTGGGGGTTGTGTGGGTCGTTTGGGCATATTAGCGGTCGTGGTAAAGGGGTTGTGTGAGTTTTGATTTACTGTTGGAAGGAGGTTGTTTGGTTAGGGTCGAGGGGTGAGGTCCTAGGATGGACGGTAGAGGTGAAGGTGACAAAGGTGTGGTAGGTGAGGTTGGTGTATGTGGCCTAGAAGGTTGGGTCTTCCTTTTAGACATAGGAATGGGTTGAATGAATGTTCGATAAGATGTGGCAAAATCTAGTTTGGCATGGCGAAGGGTAAGGTTTGGTGTCGGTATGACCCCTAAGGTGCTGAATGGGATTAGGTATGATAGGTGTTATGAGAATACGTTGGCTAGCAAGAAGAGGGTCGAAGCACATATGAGGGTGATGAAACAATGAGTGCTCCAAGAGGCATGGTTACGTGTGGCTTGGGTGATTGAAACACCTTCGGATAGATGGTAGAAGTGTCTGTGAGTGACAATTGCATTTGGGTTGAGGCAGGGAGTAGAAGATGTCCCCAAAGTGAGGCTCTATCAACATAATCCAAGCGATCGGAAAACATGAAAATGAATACTGCTATAGGTGGGGCCGATGTGGATCGAGTAGAAATTCCCATAAAATGTGTTTGAGAAACAGGGAAATCACTAGCTTCAGCCTTTGTGGGTAAGAGAGCCGAAAGTAGGTCAGCAAGATCTTGGGTGGTTGATGGAGAATGGTCACCTGAAAGCAGAATTTCTAATGGATATTTTATAGGTGGAGAGATGATTGGAAAGGTAGTGCCAATAAGGTAGGGTCTCCCTGTAATGGTATAGGGGATGAACATGTGTCTCCCATGGGTCGGAGAAGTACTGCGTTGGCAAATGCTCACTAAGTGGAGAAGCCAAAGGCGAAGTAGTCCCAGTGCTTAAAAAAGGCTCCTTCATAGGTGAGGGAGGAGATGAAGGGTGTTCCTTTGTGGGTGGAGGAGTAGGTGAAGTAGATTCCTGTGTAGGTAGAGGAGTTCGGGCTAGGATTTCCTCTATGGAAGGAATAGAAGTAAGTGAGACACAATGGTATATCATTCAAAATAAAATGGACCTCACAGGACATTGCTATCATTAGTTGAGGTCTCACCAATTTGATCAAAGACGGGCGTGATTAGGGAATGGTTTTTGAAAATGTACAGTTTTGGTTGGTAGGTGCGTTTGGATTATCCGATACTAGCTCGCTATTTTCTAGCATTTCTGACAATATTCTTGAAAGTGATGAAATTGCCGTTACTATGGCCTTTGACATGATGATAATTACAAAAGTCATGCTCTTTGTACCACGCGAAGTGTGGGGTGAGTGTGGTCAAAACTAGTGTGTGGTTTTATAGGCGGAAGGGTGATAGCACCACCAACTTTAATAAGCTTTTCTAAAAAAGAAGAATATGGCTCTCCGATTGGGTGTATTTCCGTTGTTCCCGCTTGAATTGAAAATTATGGACAAGGAAAAGATTAGAGGAGGGTTTGGCTTGATTTGATGGATGATAAGGGCCGGCCTTGAGTACCACCACGTTGGTGGATTCCTTGGGTTTTGAATAGTTATTATGAGGTTTTGAAGAAGAAGAATCATCGTTTGATTTAAATGTAATGTTTTTGTTTCAGAGTTGAATTTTCTTTAATTCGATGGCATGAATCTCTAGTTTTTGTGCCACGGTGAATGCCTCGTCGAAGGTGCGGAAAGTATACACCTGTGGGGTTGGTGAAATATGTCTAGCATAATCTCGTGTGAAAATCTCTATGAGCTTGGTCTGTGATAATTGGAACTTGAGTTGATTTATCAGGTTGTGCCAATGAGTGACAAATTCTGTGATAGACTCATCGTCATATTGGTGTGTAGAATAAAGGTTAGTCATGGTAACCTTCTTGACAATGTTAATCGAGAAGTGATCTAAGAAGGCTTGGGCTACCTGATTAAAGGAGTAGATAGAATGCCTTGGTAACCCACTATACCACGAGTCCAATGCAGCTTAGTTAGAGACATGGGAAAGGTCCTCTAAACAAAGCATCATCATGGGCAATTAGATAGCACCCATGTTTGAAAGATCACAAATGTTGTTGCGGGTCCTCTTTGTTGTTGAAGCGGTTAAATTTTGGCATTTCCCAATGTACGAGATATGGATGAATAGGAATGGACAGGTGAATGCGCTCATTACAAATTTCATCGTAGGTGAGGGAATTACGTGAGCGAAACCGATGCCTCTAGTGTCTGCATCTTTTCCATCATTAACTTGATGAGGTCATTGGTAGGTTGTGATGGATGGGTACCTCCTGTAGTGTAAGAGGGTTGGTGTTGAACATATGATGGAGGTGGCATTCCAGTGTATGGTGATGCTTGAATAGGAAGGTTGAAAATGAGAGACTCGATATAGGGGTATATGACTGAATGAATGACAAATGAAATGGGAGGCTATTGATAGTATGTATATGTAGGTGAGATGGTCGAAGTGACTCTAGTAGCGATGGAAGGTAAAGTCTGCGAATAGAGAGAACAATGTTCTGAAATGGGGTAGGGGTCATTAACACCATGTGTGGTTGTGTTGCGATTGGTATATGTGAGATAATGGGCGTGGATGGGGTTATGTTCGGGGTGGTTGACAAGCTACAGATAATCTCAAAGGGTGCAATAGATGTGGTAAATATGGCGGTCATAGCCGGTATGGGGCCTAGTTGTGAAACTATTGGGGAAAAGTAGGTGAGGTAATGTGGAGCTAGAAGGGGTTGAAGCAAAAGTAGGGACAAGGGCCGAGGGATAGATATACGGCATGTCATATATCAACCGACTGAGGCATCTCGAGTGGACGTGTGGGAAAGGTAGAACTATAAAGTGGCGGAAGTGTTTGATCAATGAGTCATGTAAACTCCTTATGCTTTATGGAAATGGTGATAGGTTGGGTTAGATCCATGGGTGACGAGGATGGAAGGTGATGAAGAGCTATGTGGGAGTGGTTGACGACTAGCGTGGAAGATGAGAGTGTTTGACTAGCCGCGAGTTAGCACCATGTGAACAAGTGTTGATCTCGGTAAGGCCGTATTCTACAAATGACACATGAAAACATCGGAATAACAAAAACAAGTGTTTGTAGGTGGATTGGGTCAATGTGGTAGTTAGAAAACAACACAAGTTAACCGATGCACCGCTTAGGGGAAACAGATGTTGGTCGGAGGTAACCGCAATGCATTCTTGTGAGAAAAGAAGAGTTTTGCCAAATGAGGTAGGTAGAAGACTCGATAACTACTAGATAGGAAAGTTGTATAGTGGATTTTATCGAATATAGAGAGTATGGAGACTTACAAAACTCTAATGACAAAGAATATAAGATAGGTGTCCCTTTGGGTAAGTTAGCCAAAAGAAGAAACGTAGTTAGGTAAAACCGATGATAGTGAGGTGTAAACGGTGCATTGTTACTCACGAAAATTGAAAGAATGTAGAAAAATAGATTAGTGTGACTTTGAATCGATGAATAATCAACCCGCAGGTCCGGAGATGATATAATGAGGTCCTAACACACTCGAAGAAGTCGAGAATAGTCCAAATGTGATTATAGAGTGTGAAAGGTGAAAGAAAGAAAAATGGAGAAACGTATCCTCACACACAAAATGTAAATCAATCAAACACTAAAAACACGTTATCCAACCAAGTGATTTTAATGTGTTGAGCTTATGCTATTTAGAATATTGAATCATGAACTTTAGAGTAGATTTTTTTAGTGAGGAAGGCTTCCTATGAAGAAGGAGATCTAAAAGGAGAGGTTTCATGTTATGTTATGGCGAAGGCGGGCCGTCCTCCGAGATAATGACTCAAAAGAAGTAACGAGCAGGGTGCCCATTATACCACAATCGTGTGATCATCTATATCTTCTTTCGGGTGGGATGTTGTTTAAGAAGATTTGTATTTTTTTATTTTGTGATGTTTGGTAAGACTCGGAGAGAGAGAGAGAGAGGAAAGTGCTTTTCTAGGATTATTTTATCAACCATCGAGTTGGGCATGACATCCAAGATATAGGTTGCCCTCATTTAATGTGAGCTAATGCAATAAATCGAATGAAATGCAACTTATTTTAAGCCCAAATCAAAATATTAAATTCGATGACACAAAGGATGAACAGAGAGAGAGTATTCTCTTTCACTAATGAAAGAAAAGAAGTGTTCTTTTATAGCACCAAAACACGATTGCTTTGAGACAATAGAAAGAAAGGAAGATTCCAAAGGAGAAATTTAATGTGTAAGCCTTTCGAAGGGAAACAAACATACAATTCTTACCTAGGAATGAAGACAATGCAAGGAACCACGGATGGGTCCCACCGCACGTGCAAAAATGTTTCACCTAATTCTTTGTGTTTCTTAGAAAGTGACGAAAACAGATAAGGGTAATGGGCTAGGAGGAATACCTGTTTATGTTGGTTGAAGGTTGTTGCGTGTGTATTGACTTCTTGATCCACAACTGACCGTGAGAGCTTCCTTTTGGCTGGGAGGAACTACCTGAAATAAACAACAAGACCACCAAATAGAAGTTAAATAGTATATGCAGTGGACTACCTAGCGTATGCTAGATCCAGAAGTGTGATACTCCCTAGAAGGTTGTCAATCCACTGTTTTAAACAAATCAATGCGGGAAATAATGTAAACAAATAACATACTACTTGTAGTTAATATGATTTAGGCATCTCATATAAATACAATAAGTGAAATCTAATCTAACAGGCTAGGTTAGGATCAGATCCGGAGGTCAAAGTAAACTGGAACAGGTTTCTGTAAGTTTAGCAGAGGGTTGGTTTGGATACTTTGGGTAGGTTGGTTGTTGTCCCGCACTGCTTGTTAGCAGACACAGAGACCAACGCCGGTCTGTTTGACCAATGCCGGTTTTGGCTTGACCACTGCCGGTTAAGGGTGACCGGCACCGATCCACCGTAGAGGTGATAAAGGGTCAAAACAGAGGTTTTAGACTTCCTTCCATGTTGGCATGGGGAGCTGAATGTGGTGTTTGTGAGGTGTGGGTAGGGTAGCAGGTCAAGGGCAGGTTTGGTGGGGTTTAAGTGAAGTTGGGGTGAGCTAAGGGTCAAGTTGTGGTAAGTTGGTAAATAGTAATAGTGACTAGTATCAGGTAAGTAAACCAACACCGAATCTGTACAAAACTACCGTGTGTTGTGGAACGGGTTTTTGATCCTCTTTGTGATTACACAAAGGGTTAGGTAGGTCGAATGAGATGTCGGGTTGTTTGGACAAGGTTTTAAATGGTTTTGGAAGAGGTATAGGGGGATAGTTACCAGAAAGGATCAGTGAGTGGCTAGGAAAGCAATAGCATAAAGAAATATGTAAATACTTAAATTCACTAGGTTCTTATTAATATTTGCAATTTAATCGACCAACTTCCATATGATGGTCACTAGGTTCTTATTACTGGATTCTTCCTGACCATTTCCCTGGGTAATAATCTAAGGCATGGGCCAAGGTTATTTTGTATCCATAGCAAAAACCGATAACTTCCCATGAGGAGAAGTTGGAAGCATTATCAACAATGATCTTGTGTGGGATGCCAAATCTCATGATGATATTTTCTTTGATGAAGTTACAAACAACTTCAGAGGTGGCATTCTTGACAGGTATGGCCTCCACCCATTTGGTGAAGTAATTTATTGTTGTTAGGACATAACTATGTCCGGCACTTGATTGGGGATGTAGTGCTCTAGATAAAGTCAATTCCCCATTGCTTGAATGGTTTGTCAATAATGATCGGGCCTGAGGGGAAAAGCAGCCAATTTTGGTTTACTAACAAACTGTTGGCAGAGCTCACATTTTTCTACCCAGGTGGTTGTATCCTGAAATAGTGTTGGCTAGTAGTACCTAGCCTGGATGATCTTATGTGTTGTTATGGATGAGGAGAAGTGACCGCCGCAGGCCGAGTCATGAAAACTTTCAAGCAATTTGATCTGCTGTTGTGGTTTGTCAACGCATCGTAAGAAGATCCCATCAATCCCGCACTTGTATAAACCATCATCCCATATGACATATCTAGCTGCCCTGAGCTTTACAGTCCACTTTTCCTTTGAAGTTAGATGAGTTGGCACCCACCATAAGTGAGAAAGAAAGCAATGTCTGAATACCATTCATCGCTAGTCACAACAAATAGAACCATAGGTAGAGAATCAACTTTCTTGGTTTACCTGCGCTCCATCGATGCAATCATCTTCCTCTTTAGGGACCTCTGAATCTTTGTTTTCAGCCATAAGCTAACATAGGCCCTTACCTCTTACCAGCTTGGTTGGTTTTATGTCTAGATCATACTCTTGGACCTTTGCGATCCAATTCCCTCGTAAGCTTCCTAACTCTTGTTGAGTTAGGATAGACTTAACTTGCCATGTCAGGAACCAGCACTACCATATGAGAGTTTAGGATGTAGTACCAGAAGTTCTTGACTACTTTGACTACTACGAAGGCATGTTTTTCTAACTAAGACATCTTCAATTCATGAAGCTTGAGAGGGGAGCTCATGAATGCGTGATTGGAGATTCAACATCCTCAGAGTTCTTTACATTAAGATGGTTGATACAGTATGCGCGGATGCATAACTGTACATGATAAAATCCTTGGAGAAGTCGGGACATACCAAGATGGGTGCATGAGCAACGAGAGGCTTTTATATCCTCGAATGACGTCTTTCCTTCTTCGCTCCACCAGAATTTTTGTGACCCTTTCATCATATTTGATATGTGACAAGTCTTTTTAGCAAAGTCGGGAATAAAGCATCTGAGAAAATTCACCTTTCGAAAAGGAGTGAACACCGGTCTTGCTTGTGGGTAAGGTAAGGCTCTGAATAGCCTTAACCCTTTCAACATCTATCTTTGTTCCTTCCTTGCTGACAATGTGTCCCAATGAACTTTCCTTCAGTGACCCCGAAAATAGAATTTTTTGGATTTAGGGAAATCCCGTGTTCTCGGCATCTAATCAATACTTGCTCCAAATGATCACAATGATCACTTCACTTTTTTGAGAACACAGTTAAGTCATCCAAATAAACTATGATGACCTTTCCCATCATACCTTTGAATGCGAAGTCCATCGCTCATTGAAAGGTGGCACCAGCATTGGTCAAGCCAAAAGGCATCCTGCTTTGTAGGTGAATGTGCCCCAGGGAGTAGTGAATGTTGTTTTGAATTGGTCTTCAGGTGAGACTTCAATCTGATTATAGCCCGAAAAACCATCAAGCATGGACAACATCTCTGAACTGGTTACTGCCAGAACTTGATCCATTATGGGCAGTGGGTAATTGTCCTTGAAGGACCTTTGATTGATTGAAAATCTACGCATATGCGTATCTCATTCTTCTTTTGTATGGGCATGATGTTTGTGACCCAGTACTATGATGGATAGGAAAGATGATTCTCGCATCCAACATTTTCTGTATTTCCACCTGGATGGTACCCGAGATCTTGGGATTGTAATGCCTCTATTTCTGGCGAAAGGGTTTGACATCATCTTTTAACGGGATGTCATGTTGAACGTCCTTAGGCTTGAAAGACTTTAGATCGGCATAAGACCATGCCAATACGTCCATATATTTCTTCAACAATTTGACAAACTTCCACTTTTCTTGGGTGTACAACATTTCCCAATGTTCACAAACTGCGGATGTTCTACAGTACCCAGGTTGACAGATTCGGTCTCTGGAGAGGAGTTAGGATCATCTTGTCACTTCTTCTTGACAAAATGATCATGTTTGTCAAACAATCATTCCAGAGAGACTAAACCCTTCAGAATTTTATTTCCCTTGAGCTGACATATGCCATCACCTTCTTTTGATTCATTTGCTTGACCAGTGATAGATTCACGGCATGCAGAAGTAGATCCCTCAAAATGAAGCTCATTGAAATTATCAACTTTTTCTAGAAAAGAAACAAGTTGATTGTCATCGTTGAATACCTACGGTCTTTGAGAATTATCTAGCACGCTTGGGTGAAAGACTACCTCAATGGTATATGTGTCTATTTTCAGCCCTAGGTGAGGGAGCATAAGAGATGCTGAGATGGCCAATGAATCGGCCATGTCATTTTGAGCTCTTGGAATGATTTTATTGAGAAAGCATCAAATTCCTCAATGTTGTCCCATACTGCATTGCGGTAGTGCCTAAGTCTGTCATTCTTCACTTGGTACACCCCTTTTATCTAGTTGACGATCAGTTTGGCGTCACCTTGTGCTTTTAGATTCTTGATTCCTCTTTCCTTTGCAGCTTGCATACTGAGTAACAAAGATTCATACTCAGTGGTATTGTTTGTATTGAAAAACTACAATTTGAAAGAAAGAGGAAAATCTCCTCTTCAGGAGATATCAGGATGCTCCAGCGCCACATCCACTTGTTGCACAACTGCCATCAAACTACAGTGTCCATATCTTGTTAAGGTCCTCCTCCTGGATGAGAACATCCATTTTATCAGACTTAGTGGATAAGAAGTAGTTCCCCATCCCTGATGATTCGAAGAGAATTTGGGCTTTGGGGTCGTCAAAGTTGGTGACCAGGTACTTCTTTTGTGATTCAGGCTCCAAAGTCTGCATTACTCCTTTGATGGGATTCTGGCTTTGGACCAATCCATATGAATCTCTCCACCAACTTCTCTACAAAATCTTCTCCCTAGTAGAATTCCATATGTTGTTGGGATATCAACAATGAGGATGGTCATCTTTACCCTTTTCTCTGGGAACACTGCAAATGTGAACTATGTGTCTCTTTGATCTGACCAATTAATGGAACCTGTTTGGTTTCCATGGAGTAACATCTGCCGAAAGGCTTGGTAAGGGTGAGGCCTAAAGCATGAGTGACCTTTACCGGCATGACATTATCGGAAGCCCTAGAATCAATTATGTAGTTGCTTAGTTTGTGACCATTGATTAGGAGGGAGAGATAAAAAGGTTCAATTTTTCTTGATGCATGGAAGTCGAGGCAACATTTATGCGAGATGCAGGAGGAGTGGAAAGGATTCCTTTTGGGGAGACAGGAGAGGGGATGGTAGCTTGGCTTTGGATATATTCGGTCAATCTTACAAGCTTCTCGGGGTTAGACTAAAGATACTCAGCTTCAGACATTTGAATCTTGGTCTTTTTAGCATGATCGACTATGTCGAATGTGACCAAGGGTTGCGTTGATGAAGGAATGAGTCCTTCATTTCACGATGGTAGGGTAGGGTTACTGGTCTTTATGGAAACAAAGAAGGCTGATTTGGAGGAGAGATGGGAGGAAAATATTTCTTCGTAAAAGGTTTAATAGGAGGTTGAGCAGGAAGAGGATTACCTCTTTTAGCAATTGTTGGAGGCGTGTTCGACACAGCCTTCTCCTTTTGTATCCTGGCAGCAACTTCTACTTCTTTTCCTTGTGAGTGGGTGAAAACAACATATGATTGTCCACTTGCATACCCTTGGGTACCTTCCTCTTCATCAGACTCTTCATCTTCAAATTCCATATACCCGATTGTAGAGTCACCAGTCGGTTCACCGACATCTTGATCATCTTCACCTTGCGATGAAGGTTCTTCATAAATTTTCTCCTCTTCTTCGATCTCGACCAGGCATTAACCGGAAGGGGCCTCAAGTGCTAACCTTGGAGTAGCAGCAGGAAAACATAGCCTTTGTGGGGCATTGTTGGGAGTGAAGTTCCTCCGTGGGATATCCCGGTATGGAGTGGTAGATGAAGCTTGAGCTAATTGCTTCTTTAATGCGAGCAAGTCATTTGCCATCTTCTGGAATGCGGATCTGATGAAGTGGCTTGAGAAGGAGTTGAAGCCTTAGGTTTGGATGGCTCTCATTTTAACTCACCAGATATAAGCAGGTTGTCTTCTATCCGAATGGCCGCAGCTTGAGCGAGGACCAAGGTGGTGATTTGTTCTTGTAAGAGTAAGAAACTTACTCTTGAGCTCATGGCATTCACAAAGAAACACTTTTGATTTTCTAGTGTTGGCAACATGGCAGGTGGCACATGGTTAATCAGTGAATTGAAATGGGTGATAAAATCATGCATGGTTTCATTGGCCTCCTTCTTCAAGTGAGTAATCTTTGATAGTAATGCAAATGCATCTTCTGAAGGCTTATACATGTCTTCAAACGTAGTTCATAATGTGGCCCAACTGGTGATAGATCCGGCCGGCAAATGTTGGAACCACTCTGCTGCGGGTCCTTGCAAGGTCTCTAGAAAGAGGCATACTGACACATCTTCATGGGTCACATCTAGGATGTTGCATGACATAATGAATGCAGATATATGTGAATCCATGCTTTGATTTCCACTCCCATCAAATCTTGGGAAATTCTTGTGATTTCCATGAGGGAGTGCGTGAACTGGATGTGGTAATGCAAGAGGGCCCATAGCGTTTCCCCATGGTACTGCCATTTGAAAAGCTGGAAAGAGGACGCGAGCCGGGAGTGCGGTTCCACTTAGCAGCAGAGCACTGCAAATTGATGTGGAGGCTCCTTGTGAAAAATGGTTCTTTCGTGGAGGTGAGGCACTTCTGGCTGACCGATCAGCTGAACTCAGGCGACGTGAAGCGTGTTGGTGTAATACTTGAAGTTGTGCCTTTGAAGTAGATCAAAAATAGGATCAACTTCTCCACGAGCTCTCCTGCTATGGGTAAATGGCTCACCCACCAGTGTATGTATCTGTTTAGAGTCTGTAGTGATTTTAGAGCAGATTTATAAAAACTCTTTTTGTTTGTACTTGCTGATTTTCTGATTTTTCTGACAAAAATCAGTAGCATGTACTTTTCTAAATATTTAATTTTATCCCTCTTTTGAAAACCGATTGTGGTTTAATGACAAAGATTAGTGAGGATAAAATGATGGTTAACTTAGTAAGCTGATTTTCGGATCTTAGATTTGATTTTTTGCAAGGGTTTGAAAATATTTGTAAAACTATCAAAATCTCAGATCTATGAAAATATAGGATTTTTATAAAAACTCAGTGAACTAAAGGTTTCTAACTGGTCCAGATCTATGGATCTCTTAAGAAAATTTTCAGTTTGGATCACTTTTGCAAAAAAATTTTGGATTTTAAACAAAGAGTTAAGATTTGCAAACAGGTAGTGATTTTTACAATTTTATCTATTTTCTTAGTCTCCCAGCAGCTTTAAAAATTGTTGGTGTCTTTTAGCTGACATAACACTCACATAGATCTGGTTCTTTCCCCAGTGGAGTCACCAAAAAATGTTGGTCCAAAAATATCGGGTGGGCAGATCTATGGATAGACAGGCCAACAGTGTGTAGGGCATAGCCCCTCTTTGAGACAACAAAGTGAAACTGGTTTATTGCTATTCTACCAGCAGGAATCTATGTGCAGTCTTACAATATTCTACCTTCAGGGGGTTTGGGATCTCATCCCGTAGAGTTAGTTCCGACGAAGAACAGAAAGGAATGAAGGAAGGAATAGAAGAAAGATGGATTGAAGGGAGAAAAGAAATGAATTCCAAAGTAGAAAGGTCAGAGGGTTTATGTTTTGGGCAGTAGTAAATAGAGCCAAACTTACTCACATAAACAAACAAAGCAATACTGATTAAACAAATGACAAAAGCATAGGTGAATCCAACAGAATAAGCATGCAGATCTAACTTAAGAAAGATCTAACACATAACACAGGAATTCAGCACAAAGTCTCAATTTTTGTATTAATAAGTTGTTATATTACAAGAAAGCTCAAAGTCTTTCTCTCCTCACTTCTATTTTTCATACAAATTTTCTCACCTTGAATACTACAAGTATCCAAGTATTTATAGAAGGAGAAGGAGAAAGAAGACAAAAAGAGCCAACAACTATTTGTAAAAAATCTACAAAATATCTAAAAGTCAAATGTTGACTTTAGGGCAATTTGTGGATGACAACATCTCATGGTGCAACATGGATGATGTCATCATTTGTGCCAACATACTTTTAAATACTTTTACAAAAATGGGATTTATCCCAGGAGGAAGGAGCCTATTCATCGTCATCCCTTGGCTTGAAAGGAGTGTCTTGCTTCTACTCAGGAGAGGTAATGTGAAACTTGAGCTCGATACTCCATGAACTTGCTTGACCATCGCTTGAAGTTGATCCTGAGCGGGACCCTTGGTGTGATCCCGATGACTTCACAAGTTTCTCATTCATCTCTGAGTCTTTCGGGAGTTTGAAGTATTCATTTCCTACCTCCATCAGGTATCCAACAAAGTCGCGGTAGGCCAGAAGGTTGTTGATAGATTCTATATCAAAAGTGGCCTCTGACACTAAACCTGCGACGTGATTTCCTTGAAAAATCCAAATAGTATCATCTGCCTTCCTCAAGGCGTATGCTGCACCGAGAAACCCTGGAGACATTCTTAAGATGATCTGCTCCATTTGATGCATGGCATCTAGGGCTTCCTCCTTGATTTTGTCTATCTTTTCCAAGACAAACTCCATTTGGTCAACCCGATAGTCTAAAGCAGCAAGGACTTTGTTGGGTGCTCACGGGTGATCAAAGATGCCAAATTTCACCAAGTCATCGTCTGGGTAGTCGAGCATCTTCTAGAATGTCTCGTGTTGCAACCTGGCATGGTCCAACTCTTCGGAGATAGGTCCTGCTATTGCCTAGAGTTCCTTGTTCTCTTGATCTATATTTTGATAGAGCTCTGTGAACTTTGTAATCACTTCCTCACTATCTTTGAGGATCTGCTCTCTCCGGAGACAACTTGCTTGTACCTTGCTCACCGATCTTGGCATACTCATTTATCTTCTCCTGACTAAGAACTTCGGGAGGATCGGTGACATAGTCATAGGAGGGGCATTGCCCATCTTTTGCAGGGCTTGGAGAAGATGCTTGTTTTGCTCTTTTAATATTCTCTTCTCTTCCTTTGCTTCTTGAAGCTTCTTGCAAAGGGCATCCACTGTGGATAAGGCCTCTCCTTGCAGGCTCTCTGATGATGTTCCCATTGTGACCTGAGTCACTGTAAAATCTGTAGGAGACAGATCTTCTTTCTTCTTTGTGAGATCAGGGTATGCGATCTCCATAACCCTTTCACCTGAAGCGCTTTGAGAGAAGTGGGTTATAGCCTTTTGCTTCTTAGGCCCTTTAGCTGGAATAATGGAGAAGTCCATAGGTGCAATAGGGACTTTCCTCTTGTGTTGGCTCAGGTGTTCGGAGATCCATTCTAGACTTAGGGGAGTGGGACCAGAGGAAGAGAGGAAAACGGGGGTGGAAGAAGGAGCAACTGCAGTGGACACGGGGAAATGTGTCGAGACACTTGGTGGTGGCATTGAGAAAGAAGCCAACACTCCAATGCTCACGGGGTTAGGAGTCACTGTCGAGAGAGGAAACCATGGGGGTGGAAGGGATCTGTGAGATGAGGAAGAAATGTTGGGGGACAGATCCGCGAGGGAAGAGAAGATGGAGGAAGAGGGAGGGGAACGGTAGAAGATGGGGAGAAGACACAACCAAAGGAGTGGTTGGTTGAGTGACATGAGGAGGAAGGAGGAGCGAGAGAGGGGATGGTTGGGACCTCACCAGTTGTAGTAGTGTGACACATCCTGAGTGGATGTGTCCATTGGAGCACTTAGCCACTTCTTCTTTTCTTGGGGACACTAAGTCCACTGACTTGTTCCTCGGCGGTGGAAGGAGGGGGCTCTCGGGAACTTCTCTTGAGCGAGTGCTTGCCTCTCCTTCTTTATCTTTTCCTTTGCCTTTAGGCAAATGTTTTGGCTTGGTGGGTGCATTACCCAAGGGAGACGTGGTAAAGTCTACCCCAAGGTAGATGATACCATTTTTCTTGCACCAATGCTCGGTGCGTTGCAGAGTGCCTTTGACCCTTTCCTCAATAGTCTGAGGGGCCTTGTTTCTATCAATTTTGGCAAATGGCCAATTGTCCCCATCCATGTCTAGATAAACTTGATCAACTTCTTGATCAGTTGCTTGGAAATCCTTTGGGATGATAGCCACACCATATTGAATGATCTCTGCCAGGGCCAGTCGGGAGTGATCCTTTCATCTGAGCTCAACTTCGTGATATAGATCGATGTAGATATCTTCGATCTGAGGGACGTGAATTGGATCGATCTTTTCCCTTGGAAGGCAATCACGAGGATCAAAGGTTGGCCTTGCTAGGAAATTATGCTTCAAATTGAGCAATTCAAGCTCTGCAAACATCTCTCGGGCTTTTCCTGTGAAGTGCAGGTGTACCTGCCCACTGTGAGGGGAATGGAGTTCCACCCTTCTTCCTTTTCAAACACTTCTCATGGTATGTGATGAGCTGTCTAGACAGCTCCAATAGGATCAGTTTGGGTCCCGCATACCTTGGCAATTTGGTGGGCTCTCCCAAGAAGTTAGCGGCTCTGAGATAGGTGAAAGTGGGGAATTGCGTGAATAACGCTCCCCACTTCTCTGTGGTGGTGACCACTTTTGGTCATCGACCAGTAAGTCATGTTGGGCCTCAAGAGGCAGATGATGCCATAGAAGAAGACATCGTTGATTTTACTGAATTGGGCTATGTTGTTCTCTAGTCTTAACTCTGGATAGTACTCGTATATTTTGACCTAGGGCCATACCCCATACCGATTCAATGTTGGTAGTCCCTCTCTAAGGCAACAACATATACTACATAGGAGTTCATATAGAACCTCCCAGTTGTTGAAAGTTGTTGAAGCTGCTCTGAGATTGTCTTTGCGATAATCTCTCCCCATTCAAAATGCTTGATCAGGGAACATTTTTATTCATTGTTTCTAAATACCGAGCATCCACTTGTGAAAGTAATGGGCATCGGGAGCCCAAATACCCTACTCAGGAAGGTGATTGTGTCACTCAGCTCCTCTGAAAAGTCACTGCGATGAATGACTTGTGGCCACCTACTTGTCACCTTCTTATTTTTGAGGTACACCTCATTCATTAACTGCATACATTTGTCTTCATTTTCAGTCCATGTCTTCATGCAGTCCTCTTGGCTTACTGCTACAAAATGTCGGTGGTGAGGGATACCCAACATGATCTCAAAATGTCGGGCCGTGAGGTTGATTATCACCTCGCCCTTCTCATTTTTGACACATCTTGTGTCCTTATTGTAACAACCCACCAACATCATGAACTCATTGTTGATTGCGCTCACTTTGGGATCCTGCTGACAAAGTGCGGACCACTTTGCCAACCAATTTATCCATCCATGGGCTGCTGTGACCTTCTTGGTTACGGCCCGAAGTCCTCCATGTCAATGTGCCCGAGTTACTGATCTCGATATCAAGATCACACTCTGCGCAAGAGATTCGGGCATCTGACCCTTTGGTATTTATATTTCATTTCTTGCTCTATTATCTTGGCTTTACCCTTGGACTTAGTTGGCTTCTTACTCGATGAAGACATGTGTGGATCTGAGTTTAGCTGTTGATCTGCAAGAAGAATCAGGGAAGTCCATCACAAAAGAGCCATGTTAGCCATTAAGTCATCCATAAAAGCTTACAGAATGAAAAGTTAGCAATTTATGAGCCTCTGGGCGCAAGGCGCAGCTTTACTACAGGCTGCCAGGGACTTAGAAAAGCAAGGCACACTTTGGGAAAGTGTTGCATGGGAGAAAACAGTGCCAAAAGGGGCGCGGGGCGGAAAGGCTACACACAACATTCAGATGTTGGTGTCAAGGGATGTGCGCTTGCGCCATTGGAAGTCTTTTAAGTGGGGCACAGATATGATTGGTGTAGCAAGTCCCAGGGATGCGCCATTGGCATAGATGTGGTAGATGTTGCATGAGAGTGAGGTGCCAAGTGGTTTAGTTTGCATGGCGTGGGAAGGGTTTGCACAACATTCAGATGTTGTTGTAGTTGCTTTGGCGCCAGCTGCTTGCGCCTAGGGAATTTTGCAATGTTTATAAGGTGCGGAGAAGGCTTATGCCATTGCATGTTTTTGATGTGGCAGGGATAGTGTGCCTGTGGTGTGATGTGTTTGATGTAACAAGAATGAAACTTGCACTGAAGGAAAAATAGTGGGTTGTTTTCAAAAAAATTTTTATGATTTTCACTCTTTTGGCTCAGATTTTGATAGTCAGGGGAAACCTTGGCAAAGCGAGGGATAAGGAGAAAATGAGGAGTTGGGTCCATTCGGCGAGCCTTCCAGATTAGCAGATCTGGAAGGAGAGTGAAAAATGGTTTGAAGGTGGGTTTTGCAAAATGTGTTGGGATTGTGTTATCTTCTTAGGTTCATTGTTTATTATTAACAATCCTAATCACCTAAACCAACATAAAAACCACAACAAATCCACAAGAAGGGCAAGGGCCACTTACCAGGAATATATAACGATAAAGGAGATGATGTGGGGTCCACGAACGTGACAAATGGCAACACGCGGGGCTGACAGGAATGCTGACAAGTACAGAGGAATAACTTTTCACATTTTTTCAATTGTGAAAATGACAGGTCGGATGCGCCTATATATAGCAAAAAGGTGCAATAAATGTGCCACCAACTTTTCTATGGCACACTTAAGTGGATGTCGACACGAAGAGATTTGCACCATGGCGCAGCTTTGGGAGTGTCGACACTATATTTTCAGCACCCACTTCACACTTTAGAGAGTGATAACAAGGTGGCGCTTGCGCCTTGGCACACTTTGAGAGGCAACTGCGACATTTGGAGAGCACAACATTGGGTCCAACATTTGTAGTGTTGACACTCCCTAGAATGCACCAAAGGAATAGAGGGGCACAGTTTTTGGTTGATGTAACATGAATGAAAACTGTGCCCAACCCAACCCAAAAAGGTTGAAATGACCAAGTTCTAAAAACTAGATTTTCGGAAAGGGATTTTATGCCATTCGAAGGTGTATCATCATTGATCATTTCGGGATATAGGAAGGGAAGAGAAGAGGGAGCCTCGCCATCGTGTTGATAAGTCAAAGGTCCCAAGGAAATGGTGTTTATGAAAAAAAAAATTAGGAGGAATGGATTCTGGATCCATTGACTCCATTGGTGAAGGTGGTGAAGGTGGTGAAGAAGGGTCATCATCCTCAATGAGTTCAATGTGGGCCTTCTTGGTAGTGGTTTAGTTCGATAAAGCCAATACCACTACGATCGTTGTGTTTGTGGGTGGTACATGGAATAACAAAGGTGATGGCCTTGCTCATAAAAGTAAAAACCAAAACCTTTCCATGCACATCGATGTAGGAAAGTGTGGTGAAATGGCGGTTGGTGAGCAATTAGAGGTCAAGCGAGAAATGGGTCGGATTTGTGATGGTGGTTCGGGTGTATAAGTGGAAGTATCAAGTCCCCCATAGGTGAGATTGGTGTGAAGGTGGGGAGGACCATAAAGAAGATGCTTGCCTATGCGGTGATCATAGTGAGGGTGTTGGCGAAGGTTTCCATACTCTTGGGGGTAAGGAATGTATTGACATTGTATAGGCGATACTCCCCAGTGAGGCATTGAAAAACACCTTCCAAGGGATCGGTGGTCGATATGTGGGTAGCTGGAATAGATGAAGTATTAGAGGCTTGGTCAAAGGTGGTATTGGTTGGTTGAGAGGTAGATGGGCTAGGCTATGGAGGTTGTGGCGGCGGTAGGAATGGAAGACTTAGGTGTGAGAGAGGTATTCATGCATCACAAGGGGGTTGTGGGTGAAGAAGAAGTGGTCATGGAGGTAGATGCCTTAATGGGTACAAGAACGTCATTGGGGTGGTATAGCATATTAAGTTTTGAAAGGTGATGGGTCACCAGGATGGTATAGGTGTGTCCTTCATGCTCAAACTTTACACAACGATGCAAAGTGGAAGGAACCCAACCCATGACATGAATCCAAGGTCTGCCAACCAACAAGTTATATTGAAACTCCCCCTCCAAGATGTAAAATAACTTTGGAATAGTACGGGGACCCACACGAATATGGAGGATGACAGTGCCAAGAGTAGAAGTGATAGCGTCATTAAATGAACGTAACATGATAGGGTGTTTATGCATGCAATTGTCGGTATGTGCATCTAGTTGAACGCATGGGAGGAGATGATGTTAATGCTTTAGCACCCCATCGATCATAACGCATCGTCGTACGCATATGATATCGATATGGATGAGATGAAAAGAGCAGGATCCAAATCATCTGCTTTGTGGGTGCATCTCTTCATCTCGAAAAGATGAGAGTGGCTACTTGGTGAGTAGGTGGAGGTAAAGAGGAAGGTGGCAATTTTGTGAGAGAGGTTACATGATGAGGAGTAATAATGGAGGCTACACGTGTAGGGTCATTGGGTAAAACCTCAATAGACTGAAGAACCTCCATGAGGGCTTGACGATGGGACTCCGAGGTTTGAATGAGGTCATATAGGGACATTTTGAGGGAGGATTGGTGCAATTTTTTGAGCATCGTGTGGTGTGTAACCTCATCGGAAATAGGGTATGTAGGACCACGAATGGTGATTTTGGGTGTGGGTGCGGATGGTATACTAGGCAATCGGGTTAGTGGAGGGGTTGGTTGCTTTTTCCCTACCTTTTTCCTTCTAAGCACGGGTAGCAACTTGGATCATTTTGATTTGAGGGTGAGAGGTAGGTGGAGAAGGCTTGCCATAAAAGGTGTAACGGGAAGGGAAAAAATTGAGAGATGGGTAAGAGCCTTGTGAAATGAGTAGGAAACAATGGCATTTAGGAGGGGATTTGCAGCCTCTGATCTTTCCATGATGATTTTGAATTTGAGGGTGGATAAAAAGGTTATGGGGGTGGAGATGGGGGTTGTGGTGTAGGTACCGAAGAATATGTGGAGAGACTTACAGAGGTGGAATAGGGTCCTTATCAAGAAGATCATCATCATCAAATTTCTCTTCAGGAGGGCATAATTGGATGAGGGATGCTTTTAAAGCCTTACAGTTCTACATCATGTCCTGACACACGATGGTAAGCACAAATTTTGGTATTGTCAAACCCTTTTGGTTTAGGTTTGAGAGGGTCGTAAGGTCTAAGAGGTGGGAGCATGATAACAGAGGTTTCTAGGAGATTAGCTAGGATAATGGCGTATGATCCTGCCAATGGATCACAATGTGAAGTGAGTGTGGTTTTGGGTGGAATAATGGGTGATTGAGGCATGAGAGATGTCATAGTCGGGGGGTTCTGAAGAGGGGAAGGTTGAATGACAAATTTTGGGGGTGGTACCATCTTAGGTTTGGGTCTCACACCTTTAGGTAAAGGAACAACTGGGAACCGTAATGGAGGGGTAATAGGTCCCGTTTGGAGGGAAGGTGTTGGTATTTTCAACTTTGGTCTCGTCACCTTCTTTGGTAGGGGGAAGAAGTAATGCATGATGTAGATAGAAAGGTGGATGGAGGTAGGGGGTGAGTTACCCATAGGATTAGGATACCATGGAGCAATAGAGGTTTTGGGATGGCAAAGGTCAAGTCGAGGTATAGGTAGAAGAGAGGGGAGTGTTATAGGCAAGGATGAAGCTATGGAAGGTAGAGGTGGTATAGGAGGTAAGGAGGTTACGGGTGATACTCCTCGTCTTTATGATTATTTACTAATGAGGTCTTGTCACCTTTAGTTTGGTCCTCGGATGTAATTAATGCACAAACTTTTAGTTTGAATAATCAAAACAAAACAACATAACACAAGAATACCATCGACTATGATAAGACGGAATGATGACAAATCTGAAATATCAAAGTAAATTATAATATTAACATGAAATTGTTACAATCTCACCCATGAGGTACTTGAAGTGTTATTGACTTCACTTGCCTTTCACCAAGACTATGGGAGAAACTTTACAATTACACCTCTTAATGGCTTCTTCAACACACCTTTAAGCGATGGCTTCCTTTCGCACACTTCCTACAATATTTCTCACTCCTTCCTTCTATGCTAAATGAGGGGGTGGCCTCTCTATTTATAGAACTTCAGGCTTATCCATCTTATCTCTAAGATAGGATAAGAAATCCACTCTGACGAATCATATTCCATACCTTAACTCTTATCTGTACATGTAAGCTTATCTTTTAAGATAAGATAAACCTTATCATTTTACATGGGTTCCACATTTTTAGACTTTTTACAAATAAAATACACAAAATATTTATGACCTCACTCCTTGTCCTTATTACCAATATAATATTTCTAATTCCTAATCATGTAGACCCTACTTCTCTAATTACCCAAACTTTGACATTTTAACATTACCGGACCACTTACGACAAATATTTACTTTTTACAACATTCCTATTGTACTTTGATTGTTACCATACTCCACATTATTGGCGCGTCATCTTGTGGCGCGTTATCTTCTATCGGATCGCTACTACTAATTATACTTAACAACATCCTATTCTAATACATACATTAATGAAATAGAAATTATGGAGGAAAATTTTAGTGTCGACATCTTCCCCCTTCCTAGCTTCTACTCCGTCCTCGGAGTAGACTATTCTGGTGCTTGGAAAATCTTCAACTTGTCGTGGTTGACCCATTTCGTAATGGGAGTGCCATCCAATTCCTCCAGTCGGTACGTACCATTTTCATGCAATTTCTTTATTTTGTAGGGCCCCATCCATTTTGGAAGAAATTTTCTCTGTCTTCTTTTTTTGTATCTGGAATCATATACTAGAACCAAGTCATTCACATGAAATGGAGACCAAAGGATCTTTTGATCAAAGTATTCCTTCTGCTTCATTTTCTTCTTATGGCTTGTATCCTTTGCTATTTCCCTCATTTCCTCTAGCAAATGAAGATGTACCAACCTTTCTTTTACTGAATCACTTTCATCCATCCTTTCATTTTCATAACTCTCACGGTGGGAATATCAAACTCAATAGGAAGAAGCTGGATCAATGCCATAGGCTAACCCGAAATGGGGAGTATCATGTTGCTGACTTTGATGTTGCCTATATGCCCACAATGTTTGCATGAATCCTTTTATCCCATTTATGTACTGCAGGCTGAATTGCATCTTTTGCTAGAATTTGACACAACACAAAATTTGTTCGTTCCACTTTGTCCATTTGTGCTTGGCTTGTATGTTGTTGCCTTCTGTGCTTAATAGAAAACTTATTGACTAGGGCTTCTACCACCTCATTAATGAAGTGGCTTCCTTGATCATTACAATTTCTAATGGACAACCAAATCTGGTGACAATGCGTTCATATATGAACCTTGCCACTTCATCCATGGAAGTTGTTTTGATGGCTAGCTTGACCCACTTGGTTAAATAATGCAGTGTGCAACTACTGATATACTTATTTTGGCGTGAGGTAGTTGGAAGTGGACCTCAATGTCTATTCCCCACTTTTCAAAGGGACCAAGTGGAAGAATAGGGCATAATGGAGCTGATGAAGTCTTACGGTTACCATGTGTTTGACAAATATCACATGTCTTACAATAATTATAACAATCTTTAAAAAGAGTGGGCGGTGATAACTTTGCATCCAAGATCCTTCTTGTTGTAAGTTGTCAGAGAAGTGCCCTCCACATGTACCATTGTGGAATTCTTCTAGAGTCCTTCCCTTGATCACGTCCAACTTTGCCCTCTTGTCTTGTCCATCGAGTCCTATTCGAAATAATACTCCATGCGAGAATAGAATATGGACGACGGCTTGAGATAATCTTTCTCTTAGTCTTTGCATTGGCACCATCAGAAACTTGAATTCATTCAAGATAATTCCAAATATCTATGTATTCACTAGGGATTGTGTCGAGGATAACAATGTTGCATCGGGAAATCATCATCATCACAAGATGATCCTAAACCATCATAGGCTCGAGAGAGTGCATCTGCATTGACATGCTTCTTTCTGGCCTATCTATAATATCAAATTCAAATTCTTGTAGCAAAATTATCCATCTTGCTATCCTCCACGATGGGTTAGGCTTATTTATAATATATTTTAGAGCACGATGATGCATTACTGACTAGAAATTTTTGCCTAGCAAGTAATTTCTAAACTTCTTTGACTGAAAAAATGATAGCGAGCCTCTTTTTCGATTCTGAGTATAATTTACCTCATACCTTTACTCATTTGTCTGCTCCCAAAGTAAATTGGATGTTCATTCCCATTTTCATCCTTTTGGCTCAAAGTACTTCCTAGTGCTTTGCATCGAGGCATCGGTGTACACAATGAATGGCTTGCTCCATCTGGATTCTTTAAAACAGGTGAAGACACGGGGCTTCCTTGATTGTCAAAAAGCTTCATGCGCCTTATTTCTGGTTCATAAGTAACATCCTTCTTCAAGAAGCTGGGTTAGTGGTATGCAATCTTTGAGAAATTCTTGATGAACCTTCTATAGTAACCCACATGGCCTAAAAATGATCTCAACTTACTTCTATTCATAGGAAATGGTAAATCTTTGATTTTGAAACTTTATCGGGATCGATGCAATACCATCTCTGGATCTGACATGCCCTAACAAAACGCCTTTAGAACATCCAAAGACACACTTTGTAGGGTTTAGTGAGGCTTGTGCTTCATCTAACCTTTGAAATGTTGTCTCCATTTGTGCGGGTGGTCCAACTTGCTCCCATAGATGCAAAAAATCATCCGAAATACTCGATGAAGGTCCCATGTAGGGTTCGAACACCCTATTCATCAAACGCTTGGAATGTTGCTTTGGAGCATTACACAACCCAAAAGGCATAACTCTATAAGCAAACGTTCCCCAAGGAGTGGTGAGCGTGGTCTTGGTGATCTTTCTCTGCTATACGAACTTGGTTGTAGCCGCTTATATATCCATCGGCAAAACTATAGCACTCTGGCATTACTTCGTCCAAGATCGATCGAAAATGGAAGAGGGTAATGATCCTTCTTTGTTGCCTTATTGAGCTTCTGTAATCAACACAAATGCGTAGCTTCCCATTCTTTTTTATTGAGATCACAATGGGAGAAACCCATTACAGATTCTCCACAAAGAAATATGAATCTGCATCAAGAACTTATCTATTTCTTCTTTTACGAGTCTTGAAAATTAGGATTCATTCTATATGGCATTTGCTTTATGGGCTTAGCACCATCTACCAGGCTCAATAGAATGTTCTACCCAACTTACTTGATGGAGTTCCTTGTAATCAAAAGTGAATAGGTGTATGTACCTTGAAAGAGTTGGAGGTAGGATTCCTTCTCACTCTCCATCACAACATCACCAATCTTTATTTGTTGGAGACGATCATCAACTTCTTCTTGAGATAATTTTATGGGGTCATGAGTTGGTGTGGTGGAAGGATATCCATGACTAAAACATCAACCTCACTTTCTTCATCTTGATGTCCACTTCACTTGGTACTAGAGTAATCGAGAGGATGTCCATCATCGGTTTCATCACTTGAATCCACGAGTTACGCTTTATGATGTCGAGGATCACGTTTATCTTCACCCTCTCTCTACCACGTCCAAGTGTCATGAAACCTTCATTCCGGTAGTTTCTTGCATGAACTCTCCTTAGCCATGGTCTTCCCAAAGAACATTGGAGTGCACGCAGCAGTACCATTTTTCATCACACGAAAGTCTACCACACATCTGACACCCATAAAAGATATTGCCACATTTGAAACTACACCTTTTTTTAGTTTTTCCCTTATTTAATGACCTTAACATAAGTGTTGAAGGGCGATCAATTTTAAACCCAACATATTCATTACAGACTCGGTCATTACATTAACTGCAGCACCTCCATCAACTAAGACATCATGAATTGAAATACCATTACATAATACCTCAGCTTGTGGAGCATAGGGATCTGCCTCTGCCTCCAAAACAGGGACCTCAACCTCCTTCCTTCGTCGAGCATTGAGTCCACTTGCGCTCCCGCCTCTTCTCGAGAAGACATAGCCAGAGTTGACCATATGTAATATTTGCAGGCCTTTTGGACAGATCTTCCAAGATGGAGTATGGTCCTTGCCCCTGTGAAATTAGAAAATCCTGCACACCCAACTTTCTTCTCCTATGTTTCTTACTAGTTTCTCCTTTCATCTTCTTAGGATCATTTCCATCTTGATTATCTTTTTCTTTCTTTCTTTTTGTTACAAACACATCTACTTCATTATTTCTGCTCTTATCTACTACATCAAAAGAATTCACAGGTGCTTTTCCTTTATCATTATCTCCTTTACCAGATGTAGAAGCTCTATCTGGACAATTATACTTATAATGACCCTTTTATAACAACCATAACATCAACTTCGAGAAATATTTCTTTTTGGACCTCTATCTCCTCCCTGAGAACTAAATTCTTTTCCTTGAAGAAGATTAATAGTTAACTGACCCATCTTTTTGAGCAGATCTTCATACTCAGTAGATGTACTAGGAGAAATATTTGTGCTCACCGGGAGTGGTTGTGGATTCTGGACCAAAGGTGCTTGGTGTAGGCTCTACTTTAGCAACAATTTCTTTGGGCTCCTCTTCCATGCTTTCTTCTTGCCTTCTTGCAATCTCCTTTGCTTGTTCAATGGTAGGTGGGCGGTCATACTTCACTCGTTGTCTGATCTCTGGCTTCATCCCAAGAATGAAGTGCTTACATAGGAGATTATCCACGCCATTCATCAACCCATCCGCTAATCCTTCCTTCCGGATCTGGGCATCGAGCTTCCTCCTTAGCTCTAGAACACGAGCATGATAATCCCTTATCTTCTCCTTCTCTCCTTGGGATAGCTTTGTGATCTCGATCATGAGATCTGCATATTTCTGTTGTTCACCAAATTCTTCAAGAAAACTTTTAGTTAATAAATCCCATGAATTTTTCACATTATCACCTAGTGTTTCAAACCACCTAAGTGTTGAACCATCCAAAAAGGTAGGAAAAAATTCAGTCCATTGTTCCCTTCTTATAAGGCCATTACAAATACAAGATCGTTTAAACTCTTGAATGAAAGAAGAAGCATCTTCATTAGATTGAGCTGAAAAAATAGGAATCTTTCCCATTTTCAAAAGTAACCACCGTGAAATACCAACCCACAAGTATAATCAACAAGACTTATGTGCACAAATAATTGGAATCACTATACTAGAAAGTGACTTTACACCTTTCTATAGTAAAATAGAAATGACCATGGTAAACTATGGTAAAACTTGACTTACTGCGGTAAAAATTCGGCTTTCTTGTGGTAAACACTATTCACGATAAAAAGTGAAATTCTTTAGGTAAATACTATTCATGGTAAAAGTGACTTTCTTGTGGTAAATACTATTCCCAACAAAAATGACTTTACCATGGTAACTACTATTCATGGCAAAAATGACTTTACCATGGTAACTACTATGCCTGATAAAAACAAGGTTACCCTCGATTGATTTTTGACTAAGTGGGAATATCTCTCCAGAAAATCCACCAACGAGGAATGGTCCCGGCAACGGAACCAAAATGTCATCACCAATCCGGCACTATGATAATTCTTCACCGGGAACTCCTCGTCTTTATGATTATTTACTAATGCCTGACCTTTAGTTTGGTGGATGTAATCTGGAAACAAAACAACAACATAACACAAGAATACCATCGACTATGATAAGACGGAATGATGACAAATCTGAAATATCAAAGTAAATTATAATATTAACATGAAATTGTTACAATCTCACCCATGAGGTACTTGAGTGTTATTGACTTCACTTGCCTTTCACCAAGACTATGGGAGAAACTTTACAATTACACCTCTTAATGGCTTCTTGAACACACCTTTAAGCGATGGCTTCCTTTGCACACTTCCTACAATATTTCTCACTACTTCCTTCTATGCTAAATGAGGGGGTGGCCTCTCTATTTATAGAACTTCGAGAGCTTATCCATCTTATCTCTAAGATAGGATAAGAAATCCCTCTGACGAATCATATTCCATACCTTAACTCTTATACATACATGTAAGCTTATCTTTTAAGATAAGATAAACCTTATCATTTTACATGGGTTCCACATTTTTAGACTTTTTACAAATAAAATACACAAAATATTTATGACCTCACTCCTTGTCCTTATTACCAATATAATATTTCTAATTCCTAATCATGTAGACCCTACTTCTCTAATTACCCAAACTTTGACATTTTAACATTACCGGACCACTTACGACAAATATTTACTTTTTACAACATTCTATTGTACTTTGGTCATACCGTACTCCATATATTGGCGGTGTCAGTATCTTGGCAGGTTATCTTCTATCGGACGCTACTACTAATTACACTTAACAACATCCTATTCCTAATACATACATTAATGAAATAGAAATTATGGAGGAAAATTTTAGTGTCGATACCCAGGTCTAGGATGGACGGTAGAGGTGAAGGTGAAAAAGGTGTGGTAGGTGAGGTTGGTGTATGCGGCCTAGAAGGTTGGGTCTTCCTTTTAGGCATAGGAATGGGTTTAATGGATGTTTGGGAAGATGTGGCCAAATCTAGTTTGACAGGGGGATGGGTAAGGTTTGATGTTAGCATGACCCCTAAGGTGCTAATGGGTTTAGGTATGATAGGTGTTGTGAGAATACGTTGGCTAGTAAGTAGCGAGGGTCGAGCACATATGAGGGTGATGAAATAGTGAGTGCTCCAAGAGGCATGGTTACGTGTGGCTTGGGTGATTGAAACACCTTCGGATAGATGGTAGAAGTATCTGATGAGTGACAATTGCATTTGGGTTGAGGCAGGGAGTAGAAGATGCCCCCAAGTGAGGCTCTATCAACATAATCTAGGTGATCGACCAAACATGAAAATGGTACTTGCTATAGGTGGGGCCGATGTAGATCAAGTAGAAATTCCCATAAAATGTGTTTGAGAAACAGGGAAATCACTAGCTTCATCCTCTGTGGGTAAGAGAGCCGAAAGTAGGTCAGCATGATCTTGGGTGGTGATGGAGAATGGTCACCTAGAGGCAACAAATTTCTAATGGATATTTTATAGGTGGAGGAGATGATTGGAAAGGTAGTGCCAATAAGGTAGGGTCTTCCTTTAATGGTACAGGAGATGAACAAGTGTCTCCCATGGGTCGGAGAAGTATTGTTGGCGACTGCTCACTAAGTGGAGAAGCCAAAGGTGAAGTAGTCTCGGTGCTAAAAAGGCTCCTTCATAGGTGAGGGAGGAGATGAAGGGTGTTCCTCTATGGGGTGGAGGAGTAGGCGAAGTATATTCCTATGTAGGTAGAGGAGTTCGGACTAGGATTTCCTCTATAGGAACAGAAGTAAGTGAGACGCAACCGATATATCATTCAAAATAACATGGACCTCACGGACATTGCTATCATTAGTTGAGGTATCACAAATTTGGTCGGAAGACAGGGAATGATTAGGGAATGGTTTCTTGAAATGTACAGGTTTTGGTTGGCAAGTGCATTTGGATTATCCAATACTAGCTCGCTATTTTCTAGCATTTCATGGACAATGTTCTTGAAAGTGATGAAATTGTCGTCACTATGACCTTTGACATGATGATAATTACAAAATTCATGCTCTTTGTACCACGCAAGTGTGGGGCGAGCGGGGTCAAAACTAGTGTGTGGTTTTATAGGTGGAAGGGTGATAGCACCACTTTAATAAGCTTTTCTAAAACAAAAGAATATGGCTCTCCGATTGGGGTGTATTTCCATTGTTCCCGCCTAAATTGAAAATTCTAGACAAGGAAAAGATTAGAGGAGGGTTTGGCCTAATTTGATGGATGAGAAGGGTCGGCCTTGAGTACCACCACGTTGGTGGATTCCTTGGCTTTTGAATAGTTATTATGAGGTTTTGAAGAAGAAGAATCATCGTTTGATTTAAATGTAATGTTTTTATTTTAGAGTTGGATTTTCTTTTCTTCGATGGCGTGAATCTCTAGTTTTTGTGCCATGGTGAATGCCTCATCAAGGTGTGGAAAGTATACACCTGTGGGGTTGGTGAAATATGTCTAGCATAATCTCATGTAAAAATCTCTATGAGCTCGGTCTATGATAATTGGAATGTGAGTTGATTGATCAGGTTGTGCCAACGAGTGACAAATTCTTTGATAGACTCATCGTCATATTGGCATGTAGAATAAAGGTTAGTCATGGTAACCTTCTTGACGATGTTAATCGAGAAGTGATCTAAGAAGGCTTGGGCTACCTGATTAAAGGAGTAGATAGAATGCCTGGGTAACCCACTATACCGAATCTAATGCGGGCCTATTTAGAGACATGGGAAAGGTCCTCAGAAACAAAGCATCATCATGGGCAATCAGATAGCACCCATGTTTGAAAGATCACAAATGTTGTTGTGGGTCCTCTTTACTATTGAAGCGTTGAATTTTTGCATTTCCCAATGTACGGGATATGGATGAATAGGAATGGACAGGTGAATGCGCTCATTAAAATTTCATCGTAGGTGAGGGAATTGTGTGAGCCGGAAACCGATGCCTCTAGTGTCTACATCTTTTCCATCATTAACTTGATGAGGTCATTGGTAGGTTGTGATGGATGGGTACCTCTTGTAGCGTAAGAGGGTTGGTGTTGAACATATGATGGGGGTGGTATTCTAGTGTATGGTGATGCTGAATAGGAAGGTTGAGAATGAGAGACTAGTAGGGGGTATGTACTCTAATGAATGAAAGACAAAATGAGAGGTCATTGATAAGTATGTATATGTGGGTGGATGGTCAAGTGACTCTAGTAGCGATGGAGGGTAAAGTCTGACGGAATAGAGAGAACAATGTTCTGAAATGGGGTAGGGGTCACCAACACCATGGGTGGTTGTGTTGTGATTGGTATATGTGAGATAATGGGCGCGGATGGGGTTATGTTCTGGGTGGTTGACAAAGGTACAATAGATATTGCGTGGTGCAATAGATGTGGTAGATATGGCAGTCATAGCCGGTATGGGGCCTACTGCAAAACTACTGGGGGTAAAGTAGGTGAGGGTAATGTGGAGCTAGAAGGGGTTGAAGAAGAAGTAGGGACAAGGGCCAGGGGATAGATACAGGCATGTCATATATCAACTGACCTGAGGCATCTCGAGTGGATGAGTGGAAAGGTAGAACTATAAAGCAGTAGGGTTCTATCAAGGAGTCGTGTAAACTCTTTGTCACATATGGAAATGGTGATAGGTTGGGTCGGATCCATGGGTGATAGGATGGAAGGTGGTGAAGAGCTAGGTGGGAGTCGGCCGACGACTAGCATGGAAGATGAGAGTGTTTGTTTGGTCATGCGAGTCAACACCATGTGAACAAGTGTTGATCTGGTAAGACTGTATTCTGCAAATGACACATGAAAACATCAGGAACAGTAAAAACAAGTGTTTGTAGGTGGATTGGGTCAATGTGGCAGTTAGAAAACAACACATGTTAACCGACGCCAGTTAGGGGAAATTGATGTTGGTTTGAGGTAACCGCATGATTCTCGTGAGAAAAGAAGAGTTTTGCCAAATGAGGTAGAAGACTGATAACTACTAGATAGGAAAGTTGTATAGTGGATTTTATCGAATACGAGAGTATGGAGACTTACAAAAACTCTGAATGACAAAGAATATAAGATAGGTGTCCCTTTGGGTAAGTTAGCCAAAAGAACAGGTTAGGTAAAACCGATGACAATGAGGTGTAAACCGGTGCGATTCGGACTCTACACCGAAAAAATTGAAAGAATGTAGAAAAATAGATTAGTGTGACTTTGAATCAGATGAATAATCAACCCAGAGGTCTTGAGATGATATAATGAGGTCCTAACACACTCAGAAGAAGTCAGAATACTCCAAATGTGATTATGGAGTGTGAAAGGTGAAAGAAAGAAAAATGGAGAAATGTATCCTCACACCTCAAAATGTAAATCAATCAAACACTAAAAACACGTTATCTAACAAGTGATTTTAATGTGTTGAGCTTATGCTATTTAGAAGACTGACTAATGAACTTTAGAGTAGAGTTTTTGGTGAGGAAGGCTTCCTATGAAGAAGGAGATCTAAAAGGAGAGGTTTCATGTTATGTTATGGCGGGGGCGGGCCATCCTCTAGAGATAATGACTCGAAAGAAGTAACGAGTAGGGTGCCCACTATACCACGATCGTGTGATCATCTACATCTTCTTTCGGGTGAGATGTTGTTTAAGAAGATGTGTATTTTTTAATTTTGTGATGTTTGGTAAGACTCGAGAGAGAGAGAGAGAGAGAGAGAGAAAGTGCTTTTCTATGATTCTTTTGTCAACCATGAGTTGGGCATGACATCCAGCATATAGGTTGCCCTCATTTAATGTGAGCTAATGCAATAAATCAGAATGAAATGTAACTTATTTTAAGCCCAAATCGAAATATTAAATTTGATGACACAAAGGATGAACATGAGAGAGTATGCTCTTTCACTAATGCAATACTAATGAAAGAAAAGAAGTGTTCTTTTTATAGCACCAAAACATGATTGCTTTGAGACAATAGAAAGAAAGGAAGATTCCAGAGGATAAATTTAATGTGTAAGCCTTTCAGAAGGGAAACAAACATACATTTTTACCTAGGAATGAAGACAATGCAAGGAACCCCGGATGGGTCCCACCGGGCGTGCCAAAATGTTTCACCTAATTCTTTGTGTTTCTTAGAAAGTGACGAAATAGATAAGGGTAATGGGCTAGGAGGAATACCTATTTATGTTGGTTGAAGGTTGTTGCGCGTGTATTGACTTCTCGATCCACAACTGACCGTGAGAGCTTCCTTTTGGTTGGGAGGAACTACCTGAAATAAACAACAAGACCACCAAATAGAAGTTAAATAGTATATGCAGTGGACTTCCTAGCGTATGCTAGATCCAGAAGTGTGATACTCCCTAGAAGGTTGTCAATCCACTATTTTAAACAAATCAATGTGGTAAATAATGTAAACAAATAACATCCTACTGTAGTTAATATGATTTAGGCATCTCATATAAATACAATAAGTAAATCTAATCTAACAAGCTAGGTTAGGATCAGATCCGGAGGTCAAAGTAAATCGGAATGGGTGTTTCTCGCAAGTTTAGTGAGGGTTGGTTTGGATATCTGGGTAGGTTGGTTGTTGGCCTTTGCACTCTGCATTAACAGACACACAGACCGACGCCGGTCTATCCGACCGATGTCGGTTTAGGATTGACCATTTGTCGGTTAAGGGTGACCGTGCCCAGTCACACTGTAGAGAGTGATAAAGGGTCAAAAATAGAGATTTTAGACTTCTTTCCATGTTGGCATGGGGAGCTAAATGTGGTGTTTGTGAGGTGTGGGTAGGGTAGCGAGGTCGAGGGCGGGTTTGGTGGGGTTTAAGTGAAGTTGGGATGAGCTAAAGGTCAAGTTGTGTAAGTTGATAAATAGTAATAGTGACTATTATCGTAGTAAGTAAACCGATGCCGATATAGGATAGACCAACGCTGGTTTAGGAGACCAACGTCCAGAATCTATACAAAATCTGGAAGTGTTGCGAAATGGGTTTTTTATCCTCTTTGTGATTACACAAAGGGTTAGGTAGGTCGGAATGAGATGTTGGGTTGTTTGGACAAGATTTTGAAGGGTTTTAGAAGAGGTATAGGGGGGATAGTTACTAAAAAGGATCGGTGAGTGGCTAGGGGGCAATATAAGACAAAGAAATATGTAAATACTGAAAGTATCCAAACAAAATGAACTGAGTAGAGAAGTGTGCTTACTTGAAATTCACTACTAGTCGACTGTGAGTGAAGATTGGAGATGGTGGTTTGATATTTCTTCTATGGAGGGTCACTAGTTGATAGGAAACTCTTCCCTGAGCTCCCTGGGCTGTCCTCCTTGCTTGGTTGAATCAGATCTTGGCTTGGATGGCTATGGATGTTTGGGCGTGAAAGGATGCTCGTCTCATTCGGTCGTATGCAGCTCTCTCTCTCTCTCTCTCTTTGTGAACTCAAAATGTGCCAACCTTGAAATAAGGTTACCAAAGGGAATAAAAGGTAACCAACGACGGTTCTGGGTTGACCGGTGTCGGTTTAGGGGTGACCAGCGTCGGTTAGGGCGGGATTCCCTAGGTTTACTAAGAATAGCAGATCATGGCCATGATTTCTCGCCAGATCTCGTCTATTCATATGGGCAAGAGCGGGAGTTACCTTTTCTTATGTGGGAATGTGGTTAGAGGGGATGTAGGCATTGATTTTTAGGGTTTTAGTTAGGTCTTAGTTAGTTATGGCAACATGCTAAGAATAGATTTAGGGTGAGGTGGCTAGGTGAGGTGTTTAGGTGAGGTGGTGGGGTAGGAATTATCTTAATTAGGATAATTAAATAATAAATATTGTGAGGATATGGATTAATTTAATTAAATTAATATTAGTGTGGGGTGAAAGGGGTTATGGTTAGGTGAGTATGTTCAAGTTGATTAGTTGACGAGGTGTTAAGTGGAGTGTGACCCAATTTTGGTGTCTACAGCAATATGAATAAATTCCAACTACTCAACCAGTTGAATTAGCTCACAAAGGAGGTGTACATATAGGAGAGTGAATGTGTAACTCCTAGAATAATGGATAACACTCCATGAATAGGAATGGGAGTTACAATCCTAGAATAACTAATCAAATGATCAACCAACCTAATGTAACTCCTATGACACACTAATCTAATAATGAGAGTTAAAAACTCCTATGACATATGACACCTAGATATGACACATGCCACTCAAGTATGACATATGACACCTAAGAAAACTTACACATGAGAGTAGGGATACTCCATGTGTGTAGGAAACATTCCAAGTATATAAAAAAATACAAGGAAAATAATATCCTACACCAACACCCCACCTTAAGAATAGCTTAATTTGGTAGAGAAAGTGGGTCCTGAGAACAAGACCTGATGAGCTACCCACATATAATTCAAAACTCTCATAAAGGGGAGAAAAGGATAAAACCAAGTGAGAAACCCCCCACCCACAAAAAAAGAGAGAGAGAGAGAGAAGATAAGTACATAGAATGTATCCCTCAGAGAAAATCTCCCTAGAATTACATAGAGAATCTCCCAAAATGTAGAGAGATAAAGAAGAGGAGAGGTATAGAAGTCCCCCCAGAAGAGTGTCGATTGTGTGGTAGTTTGCTTGAAGACTGAATAAGGTCCATCTGCATCGAATAATGTTTCTTCCCTTAGGTAGAATATAAGAGGTGTATTGAAAATTTCCCCACTCCCTGAAGGAATCCAAAGGTAGTAGTATGAAAAAATATAAAGTTGGTCCATGACTGAAATGTGGCATAGGCTAGTAATAGTATGCACAAGAACTGATGGTAATGCCACTAGAGTAGATTTTTCACAAGATAGGTATGTATCATTCGTTGAAATAATGTCCATATGAAGTGTAGGCCTAATAACCATCAGAACTATAGAATGAGGATCTATAAGTAGAGGTGGATTAATGATGCTCTATAAAATAGTAGAAGTGTTCGATTACCCCATAGGGGCACTCCCATCTATGGAGATGTAGGAATCACTTTGAAGTAAAAATGTGTGATAGCTATGTAAATGGAAGAACATCTCCCTATAGTACAACATAAGTAAAATCTACTAACAAACATCTAAGGTCCGGAAAAAATCATCCCAAAAGGGTTTCTCAACAAAGAGAAGAGTAGTGTATGACATGAATGTGCCATCATCATAATAAGTAGGAGTAGAAGATGCCTCACACAATGACTATGGATCAAAGGAAAATATAATGAAAGTATGTGGAACACCTAGGAAATGTGACCATGTATGCCTAGTGTTTAATGGATATTCGGTTGTGGGGGAGTTAGGAAGAGATTCAACATTATTTGAAAGGTGATCAGAGGAGACATATACTCATTGATATTCACATCATTAGAACTAGAAGAAAAATCCTCATCATTAAGAAAATGAATAGGTGAATCTATATTGACGTAACTATCATCACATGAAATGGGTGCGTGAAAATCTTAGAAGAAAGAGTAGGAACTAAAATCTATGCAAGGTCTCCAAATAAGGTCTAAAGAATGCTCCAAAAAGTGAAAGGGCGCTTCATGTGCACCACATGATGGTGGCTAGACATGGAAATATACATCAACAAGCAACCAATAACCATGTTACATGAGTTGAACCAATATTCGAGTTGATCTGGGTCATTAGGGGCAAGTACTTGTCCATATAAGAATGGATACATGTCTTGTTGAGTAAGAAAATATTCCTTGCTCAAAAACCACGGTGCATAATTAGCCCTATCAAGTAATCAAGGGTGGAGGTGATATAAATCGAGTGCTACAAAGTAGAAGTCTATGAAGCACATATTCCATCGTGCATCCGTAAATGAGAGAAATTAGTGCAATAGAGTCACAAGTGACAAAGCACACTGAGATGGATGAAAAACTCAAATGAAAATGTGTTCACGAAATGTAAAAAGAAATGAATGACACAATAACATGCTCAAATATGTGAGACGTCAAATTTATCTTAAAATACCATCTCCATGTGATTATAACCCCCCCCCCTCGAATTTTTGTGTTTCAACCTCCAAACACTCCTAATTAATTCATTTACAATTGAATTTAAATTCTCTACTTAAGTGGTTTTTAGCAAAAAGGGGGTTGAACACTTGGCCTCCTACATACAACTAAATAGTCTCCTAGATTATTACATAAATTTATACAAGGCACTTTTTAATTCCAAATTAAGATTAAAAAAATGAAACTAGGCTATTTAAACACATCAAAGAATGACATAGTTTAAATTTAAAAGCGGGAAAAATTGATATTGATCGATTTGAGAAGTCCAATGTTGATTGAAGTTGACTTGTACATGGAGTGGATGCACTGGTTTTAATCGTTGAGTTAGGGTTGGTGAGCTTAACTATAACACTCGAGCCAAAAAATCGACGCCATTAGCGTTGTCGGTGGCGTGTTGAGTGGATCAATGTCGAGTGGGTACTAACACAGAGACTACTCAAGGAAAATCACAAACTAATTGAGTTAAGGCCAGGTAGAACTAAGGAAGCACTTGATCCGAGTAGGTCAAGTCATGTGGTTGAGTTGAGTCACCAAGGTGAGTAGGGGTTGAGTTCAAGCTCGTGAATGGAGTAGAGGGGCATGTGAGATATGGAGGCAATGGTGTCTTAATAGGATCAAGAGACCAAAAAAACCCCGAGTTGGAGCCAACCGTTGAGAGGCCAAACAAAATTAGGAGAACCAGGAATGAGTAAGGGTCATTATAACTCGATAAAGTTGAGTCGAGTCAAGTCATATGAACAAGGGTCTGAATAAGGACAAGCTAAAGTTTGACATATCCAAGGTAGGTTGAGCTACATAAGGATCCTAATTTGAGTGACTTTTGAGTGAGCGTTAAGGACGAGACAAACAATATCAAGCTTAGGATAGAGATAGGGCTAAGAACTCGGTCTGAGTCGAGTTCAAGCAAGCGGGAAAGGTCTAAGCGAGCTGAGGGTTGCGTTGGCTTAATGCAAACTGAGGTAAATCCAAACAAGTCGAGTGGGTTCCAAATGTGAGTTGAGTTGGGTGTGAATGTAAATCAAGTTGGATGAAGTGATGCAAGGCCAAATTGCTAAGGTAAGCACTCTAATAAAAAGTTCCTACAAGACACTAAACCCAAAGCATTCTTGTTTTCATAAAAATATTCCCTAATTTTATTCTAATCACAACAAGTCTCAAGGTTTTTGAGATTTTTTGTAAACCCTCAGAATTTTTGGGAACCCTCAATAGTGAAATTAACATACTTTGCACATGACCTCTATAAAAATTAATGAAATATGATATTTTAAAATTAAACTTGCAATACTTAAAATAGAATCTAGCTCAAATACCATATTAGAGTCTATGAGAATATTGGTTAACCAAATGCACTATGTAGTTACAAGAATTGAGAAATCACAAAGAGGAAGATGTAATATGAATGAATTCCAATACTCAACCAATTTAATTAGCCCATAAAGGAGGTGTACACATAATAAAGTGAATGTGTAACACCTCCTATAATAATGGGAAACACTCCATGGATAGGAAAAAGAGTTATAATCCCCAAATAGTTAATCAAATGAATAACTAACCTAACGTAACTCATATGACACACTAATCTAATAATGAGAGTTAAGAAACTCCTATGACATATGACACCTAGATATGACACATGTCACTCAAGTATGACATATGACACCTAAGAAAGCTTACACATGAGAGTATGGATACTCCACGTGTATAGGAAACATTCCAATATATAAACAAATATAAGAAAAATAATATCCTACACCAATAAATCCCTCTATCTTGCTTATCTAAAGCAAAGTATTGTACATATCCCTCCAAACATTTGTTTATTACCTCATTCTATCCATCAAATTGGAGATGATACGATGAATTGGGAGCCAATTGAGTACCCAAACATGAAAATAAATCAATCCAAAAATTTATAGTAATTATAGGATCATGATTATTGACTATAATCTAGGTTTCCATGTAGTTTTTGAACTATATCCATAAACGATATGAAAACTATACTTGTTGCAAATGGATGTGATAAGGCATTAAAATGAGCATACTCGGTGAGTCTATCCTCAACCACCATAATTACACTTTTTCCTTCAGGTTTCATTAATCTTATGATGAAGTCCATGGAAATGGCTACCCACCACTCGTTAGGAATAAATAGAGGCCATAAAATGCCAAAGACTTAAAAGTGTCACCCTTATTCTAATGACACACCAAATATTCTACCATCAATTTCTAAACATCCCCTTTTAACCCTTCCCAAAAAAATCTTGCTTAATTTTATGATTATTTTTCAGAATCCATAATGACCACCCACTGGATCCTTGTACATAGATTAATTTTATGATTAGTTTTTACATAAGTACAATTGATCCTCAGTAGCATAGATTATCCCCCTTCGTACATTTTTTCCTAAAATGCTTGGATCTTATTTGAAATTTTGAATGAGAGTGTGTCTTTGTGTTATTCTTCTATTCTAATCTTGTTTGATCTACCTAATATGTTGGTAATATGGGCATGACATATAATAATGCATATGTGGACTCATCTCTCCTAGATAGTGCATCAACTACCACATTTTCTTTTCCTTTTTTATAAATGATCTCAAAGTCATAACCCAACATCTTAGTGGCCCATTTTTTTGTTCTTCGGATGATATTCTTCACTCCAAGAAGTATTTCAATTTTTCATGCTTTGTCTTTACCTTGAAGTGACAACACATGAGATACAATCTCCATTGTTTGTCCGCATGAAAATAGCCATCATCTCCTTATAAGTTGGTTTTGATAGGTTCTTACCTATGAGTTAATGAATCTCAAATGCAATGGGGAAAACATCTTACATAAGTTTTGATTCATTGGATACCTAGCTTGTCAAGGCGTTATATCTAGATATAGGGACCCCAAATCACTAATTTTGAATTGAAAGGTAGTGATGAAGGGGACACCTCCACCTCTCAAGGTAGGTATTAGGCTCGCTCGAGGCCCCCCATCCCCATATATAGAGTAGGGAGTGGGTTCCATATCATATATATATATATAGGGGGTCATATATAGAGGGGAGAGAGGGGGTCGAGGGGAGGTATTTATACTTGAAACCCTCTATCTATATATAGTTCCTACCACACCTATGCCATGCCTTAAAGCATCACATTCAAAAATGAAGCTTTTGAATAAATCTTGGGCAGACATAACTAAAGTGGTACACATGGCCTTCTACAAAGTGATTAAAATTCTGAGTTGTTTCCTCGTTCTAATGAAACAAGACTTTTTTCAATAATGTTGTGAGTGGTGCTACAATTCTACCATAATTCTTCAGAAATATGTGATAATAACATGTAAGCCCTAATAATTTTCTCACATTTTTTAGGTTTTTGGAATTTTCCAATCCACCACAGTTTGGTTCTTACAAGGATCCACTCTTATAGCTTTATGAGACACAATATGACCAATTTATTCTATCTCCCTTACCCTAAAACACACTTGGAGGGCTCGGAATAAAGGTGTTATTGTTCAAGAGTGCTCAATACTTTATCGACATGGTGTAAATGGTCATCCCAAGTCTTATTGTAGATTACTACATCATCAAAGAATACTTGGAAAAACTTGCATCAAAATGGTTAAAATATTGAGTTCATCAAAATCTAAAATTACATGGTGCATTTGTAAGGCCAAAATGCATTACTAAAAATTCATAGTGGCCCTCATGTGTCCTAAACGTTGTTTTATGAATATTTTCATTATGAATTTTTATTTGATGTTATCTTGATCGAAACTCTAATTTTTTAAAATAAAAACATTGTGTGATTTATTTAACAAATCTTTAATGTCATGAATAAGATATTATCTTTCATTGCGTATTTGTTTAGCTCCCTGTAGTCTGGACACATGCACTAACCTTCATCCTTCTTTCTTACCATCACCAATGAAGAATAGTAAGCACTCTGAATATGGTGAATAATACCTACTTCTAGCATCTCATGTAACATCTTTTCAATATCATTCTTTTATAGATAAGGGTACCTATAAGGTCAAATGTTGGGTGGTTAGCTTCCTGGTACTAGTTGAATAACATGATCATGATCTCTTTTGGGAGGTAACCTTTTTAGCATATCCCCAAAAACAATTGAGTGCTTATTAATAATTTCTTGTAGATTTGATGGTATATTTCCTTTTGATGGTTGATCTTTTGGTGAAAATAGTTGTGCCACAAACCCATCCACTCCCTTATTAAGTAGCTTCGACATTTGAAGAGAACTTACAAACCTAGGAGCATTTGCCTGTATCCCTCTCATCTCATAATTCCTCCCTTTAGAATGGATCCACATGAACGAATCCTAGAATTTCATCTCAATCGTTCCCAATGTAGTATGACATTAGACCCCTACCATGATGTTTGCACCCCCTATTGAAATGAAATACATGGGACCTTCTTGCAGGTAATATCCCATGGATAACTTAATCTTGTGGAATTTTCTCGGATAAATAACTTTCCCACCATCTTCCACCATGAATTGAAACTCTTAGGATAGATAAAAAAAGTGATTTAAGCACAAAAACCAACTTATGATTAAGGAAATTGTGAGTAATTCTAGAGGTGATCAATATTGTCGCCCTTTATTTCTTCACGAACCTAACTACATGTTAAGATTTGGTAGGTTACTAATGCTAGAAATTTCATGACAAGATATAGTTGGTTGAGATTCCCAGTCACAATATTAGGAACCTCTTCTTCTTCACCAAATTATTCACCCCCTTCTTCTTCCTCACTCAACCCCTTAACGTAGAATACTTTCTTCTCAACACATTTATGTAATTTACTCCATTTTCTATCACAATTATAACATATCCCTTTTACTCATTTCTCTTCAATTTATGGTGGAGTAAACTAGGTAGGTTGAGGGAATGATGGTATTGAGGTGCTATGATATCTAATGTTAGTGAAGGTATTCCTCTTCATGGAAAATAATTTTACCTTTGTCATATGTGTCATGATAATAGAACCAGAAATAATGAGTGGATCAAAAATTGTACCTCATGTTAGATGTGATCCTTTAGAACACCTAGGAATAGATCATTCATATTGTCATCGGTAATTATATCCATACATGCAATGATAGGATTTGGGATTTTTGAATATAATACTTTACTGATCATGTTTACCATACCTTTTCCAGTTAGCTAGATTAATTTTTAGCTACACTACTACCAATAGTATGTTTATAGATCCTTCGTAAAAGATGACCAAGTGACATTAAGAGCCTTCTTCTTCTTTTGAGTGCATAACCAATGATGATAAGTGAATTGTTTTGCTTACAGATACAAGGATGCCATTACCACCTTCTGACCACTTGAGACTTGATGCAGATCAAACAATTCTCCATTTGATTGATCCAAGTGACCGAATCATTCCCATTGAACTTTTGTACTTCCACTTTTGTAATAATGTCACGCTACATGATAAAAGATACAACGGGTTGTGTAGAGGATCTTACTTGGTTGGTGTGATTTGTATCTGGGTGCACATTTCATGAGGAAATTATGTGACTTGAATGAAAATTCATGCCAATATTCATTCTTTAAAGATTCGTCATCTCTTTCCTCGTTGATTCAAGCCCCAACTGCATTTCACCCTTCATTACTTGAAGAGCTTGGTTGAGTTTACCTTCCAGTGCTTTTAGGTTACCTCCCAATGCTTGAACATTGTCTTCCATTTTACCTTCCAATGCTTGAAGATTGTGGTGTAAGTCATCCTTACTCATCATATTATTAACTTTTTTCCAAGTCGATTAAACACCTTTAATACTCCAAGAAACTAGAGATTCCAAATCCATATCTTCCTTGTTTAGATTCATTACTAGAATGGATCGAACCCTTCCCATTGGCCTCTAGTTGATATTACTATCATGATGTAGGGTTTGGGTCTTGGGATACAAGGATTAGGGTAGGAATTTAAGGTTTGGGGTTTTGTATGGTTATTGGCTAAATAGAGAGAAACACCAAGAACAAACCCTAGCTAATTTTTGGAAAGATTTCCAAAAATATAAAAAACTTAGAAAATTTCCCAAAATAGAAGCTTATGGAGCAAATTTATGAGAAACCCTAAAATGACGATAATTGTATAAAATAAGTCAACATATCTTGAAATTTAGGTTGTAACTTGTTTGATTTTGCCACTTTAATTAAAAAGTGCGAAGAAATTCACCATTTTTTCAAGATATAGCCAATCTTGAAAATTAAGGTTTTGACCAAATTCTAAAGCTAGTTTGACGCCTTTCGTATACCACTTATAATGAAATTATTTAGATATATATTAATATCAACAACAATATAACACCAAAGAACACTAAAATATACTGAAACAATCACAATAAACAAGTAGAATGACTCAACCACTTCAAGGGGGCAACTTCTAAACTATACAATAAGATTTAAAGTGCTCAATATGATGATAATATACTACTCTCTAACTCTTATACATACCCTACTAAACTATGTAAAACTTCAAGGCTAACCCACTAAGCATATGCAAACATAAATAAATATGACATGACATGATAAGAGATTATGTTAGCCACAGGTCAACTATCCATATCCTGGTATACTCAACCTAGGGTTAAGGGCATATCACATTAACGTCACCTTGAAATTTTAGGAATTTGAAATGGTTGAACATGGGGTATATAAACCTTGCTTGTCCAACTACCTCTTTGGTATGAATTCTAAGTAGTTTGGACTCCATATGGATTTCATCTACCCCATGGTGTATGAGTGGTATGGATCACATGTGTGTCCTTAGTGAAAAATGTTTCATTGGGTAGAACGATGTTTTGGAGGGCGTGTTTGGAGTTGAATGAAACTAGTAGGTAGAAATGCATGGACTCACACAATGATGCATAAAGTTAGTTCATGTGCTACAACTTTTCATAAGAAAAATCGATTTAGTATTTATTTTGGGTAGTGAGGAGAAAGGTGGTTTCTTAGTGAATTACATGTTCTCTATAGGGATGGGAGGACAAGACAAAAAAACAATGTAAGCACCGTCGAGGTGGTGTCTCTGCTGGCCAAGATGAAGCTAACGATAATATCTTATAGAAATTCCTTGGGATGGCAGGCCTTGTGGCCAACACATATGATGGTCATGAGTTGTAGTCTATTTTCCAATACCATCATCCAGGACAAGATATCTTAATTTAAACACTCTAGCTCAGGCATAATCTCCTTCCTTTTTTGACATATGACATCCAACATGAATTTATGCACCACCATTATTGCTCGGTCAAGCCATTGTTCTAACCCAACGTTGAGCACTCTCTTCACCTTCCACATCAACAAAGCTAGAGCCACCATATGTCGTGCAAATGCTAAAACATGTTTTTGTACTCTGACATTTGCTTACAAACATATGTTAATAAACATTCATTAAGAAAGGAAACTAGGAGTTAGGGAAGAAACATAATATGATCCACTTTGAAATTAGAACTCATTATTCCCTATTGCTTGACACTTGTTGACCAAAGGGAGTGTGGGATTTTCCATTCATTTTACTATCCTCCTCCCAAAATGTTTGAACTCCATAAGAATTGTGCCTCTTCTAAATATCTTCATGTGTCCAATAATTGGGAAAAAGGAATGAGTTTCAAACACAATAACTCAATGTGCTTGTTAGGAATTGTTAGTGTTCACATTAGTATTGGTATATTTATTTATGACGAGATAATATTTAGTTGTTGAGAAACAACTCAATATTTTAATATTATTATAAGTATAATACAAGTTGTTAAAACAACTCGTGTATGTTAGTATAGTGGTGGAGCAAACTCCTAAATTATAGGAGTTGTTTGACCTTTATATTTGATGAGAATATAATGAAATATGTGATTTCTGAGCAAACTCTGACCAAACTTAACATTTGGTATCGAGCTTAAAACTAGCTAGAATTGGTGAGGGAGAAAATTGATTATGCAATTTTCCTTGTGTATGAAATCTATTAACTTGAGAAGTCCGATTAGTTATTTTTCAAGTTTGTGTATTTGAGCAAACTTTTCTGTGACTGTCTAGGCCGTGTTTGCATATCTTTGTCCTTAGTGATTTTTGAAACATTCGTGATAACCGCATAGAGATTTTTATTTGTGGATAATAAAGACTCCAAATAATTTTAGAGGAGTTCCAATATTTATGTATAAAGGTGTGAAGCTCAATATAAAAGTTTGTGCATTACAAGTAAGAGATCTATAGGTGTCGTTCTCCATTTTTGGCATGCACAATCTCACTTAGGGAAAGGACCCTATAGTTGTGCATGCGCCAAAACATGTACATATATTTTCACCATAGGTTGTTGAAAAGGGTTCCAATAGTTGTTCACTTTTTTATTAATGACACTTTTTAAGAGCCAATGAAAATGTGACACATAGGGCACTCGATCATTGGTCCTTCTTTAATGCTTTATATTAATTTTCTTCATATTAAATCAATTCAAAAAATAGTTTTCCCTCCAAATAAACACACAAAATGAAAATGTTGATATAGCACGATCATACGATACACAATGATATAATTTTTACGCTACCAAAATACCTACATATTCACAAAATGCATAACACAATAATCTCTCTATATTTGTCCATGCGTACATATTACATATATATATATATATATATATATATATATATAGAGGATGTCTCCTATATTCTAGGATATTAGCTCAACCGTAATATCCTTGAAAATATCTCCAAGCCTATTATAATAACAATACGTTAATCGTATTGTTATGTTGAATATATGTTAATACTAATATATGAGTGTTATAACTCACTACAACCATATTAATCCAACGACAATGTGAGTGCTAAATAGGATTTTCCTAACATTCCCCCCTTAGTGTGAACATGGGGAAAACCTGCCTTGTATTGCAACGTGCCGCTACGTAGCCTGCTCATGATCTAGATGGTTTCAAGGACAATACCAACAACCTCTGGATGGTTTTCCAAGTGGTTAACCAACAACCACACAACGGATGGTTTTTTAGGACAGTACCAACAACCTCTGGATAGTTTTTCCAGTGGATTACTAACAACCACACAACGGATGGTTTTTTAGGACAGAACCAACAACCTCTAGATAGTTTTTCCAATGGATTACTAACAACCACAATATCATGATGTTGCAGTAGTATCATCAGCTCTCATCAATATCTCACTGCAGGGAATAACATAGGAAAATCTACTGAATTCTATTGCTCATACACACAAATTGAATACTTAGAAATGGAACATAGGATAATGTTCCCCCTCAATGTGATATTTCTACTTATTCAAACAGAACACTGCAAAACTGGAACACTCCACACACAACTGCAAGAACTAAAAATCAAATATTGAAAGCAAAATACACACCACAAACTGCCACCACAACTTCGTGCTTTCCTGTCGTTGGTGACTGACAAGAGGTCGTTGATTGACCTCCAGCCTCCGTTGCCTCCGTCCTCCAGTGAATGATGTTGCTACATCAGTAAAATGTGATCATGTTGCTCAAAAAATAACCTCCACAATTTGGAAGTCACGTACAAGCAAAAATACGTCCAAGTATTGAACAATGAGGCAAAAAAATAAATAAATTTTTTACAACTTTTGAGAACGACTCAAAAATTTGACAATTTTTTTTTGACAAGGACACTACAATACAAATTGACTTGACTAAATGACAAACTCAAATATATTGACAATTGAAGGACTCAACATAAAAATGACTCTAGACTCATTTTAATTACATTTTGACAAATTTGAAAACGTAACTTGTTTACACATAAACAATACTAAATGACTTAAATATTTGACTCAAAAAATAACACAACTTTTACAAAGTGTGACTAATTGAATCTAAACTCAAAAACATGACATTAATCACTTATTACAAATATGACTAATGACTAAGAAATTAAACCACCAAATTCCAATTGTACTCATCCCCACACAAATGACATGACACTTATATGATATAAGACTATTTTAACAATACGAGTAAGTCGCACCAAAATTAGAACTTAAAACTGACCATAACCTAAAATTACGCCTGAATCAAATATTGATTTAAAACCCCCTAAAAACGCTAATTTGAAACAACTTAACATAACAAAAACTATTTTACAAAATTGCAAGCCTTCTGGTATGGAGCTTGGACGGCGGTGAACTAGGTGCCAAGGAAGTGTGTTCACAAGATCTGCACATGACTGCTATCAGAGAATGCTGCACCACAAAAATGGCACAATCTAGAGGAAGGTGCGATGCATGCTGATGGAGTTGTGATCCGTTTTGAATCGATGTAATACGGGGATCAAGCAACTCAACTACCGTATATATCTAACGACTTGCCAATTTAGTTCTCCGAAAGTTCTGCGTACAAGCACGTGAAGTTTATCACCGAATAGATGGATCTGGTGCATGCACAACGTGTATTTTTAAGGAAGCTCACTGTATGTTGATGTATGCACCATAAACTCTATACTTCGCGTGGTCAATAATAATAGGATTCACTCCAGTTCTTCATGCAACGTGAAGATAATACATTGAAAGAAGCCACGATTCACCTGTCCAGGTCAATCTCAAAGCAAAAAATGTGGAAAATATAGAGAATCCAC